>CM076575.1:755006575-755520444 GCA_034641835.2 Pinus albicaulis | reverse complement strand
TAGAAGTGGATGGACCAGGAGTAGACTGTTGAGATGATCTTGGATGAGAGACACCTAAATTGTGAAGAAAATGTAAATCAGGAGGTGTTGTTTCCCTGCTACCAGGATGTTCACTTGTTTCAGGAGATGAAAGTGAAGATTCAGAGTCTAACTGGATTATATCATCAAATGACCTAGTCCTAAATGGGTTCACTAAGTCAACTTGTGATTGTTGCAGAGCTGAAATATTTTCAGGGACTGAATTAGCTCTCAAGGGTGATCTGAAAACAGTTAATAATTTAACCTTAGGAGACTTCCAAAGGATACTTTCTGGATTATCAACTATCTCAGGCGGGTTAGGGTCTGGGTGGGCTCTAGTGTGAATCTTTTTAGAAGCCACTATGCTATGTTGTTTAGACCTAAAACAAGAAAAGTTCAACCGGATATGACAATCTTGGAGAGGTTAACCAATCTGTTTTTACAATTTTAAATCCCACAGTCCTCTAACTGAGTTTGAATGATTTTATAATGATAAGGGTTCTTCCCAGTGGAGTCTTAAGGTCTGCTAGGATTGTGGAGTCGCCAAGTGGAAATTTTTAGCTCCTTTCAAAGGTAAAAGGTCTTATGGTCCACCACCATGTTTATTTAATTCCAATCTGAAATATTTTTTTGGTATTTTTTGAATTGTTTTATTTATGGTTTAGAAGAATGTCCTAACTTTGCCTCAAAACTTAGCTACGGTTATGAAACAAAGACAGTCTATCCTTATGGCTAAGCTAGTTGATTTTCCAAGGTTAGATAAAAACTTAAAAGAATCCTAGGGTTGACCTAGTTTGTCACTGATTTAAACAAGCTCCATCATGATTACCATTTCTTGGTAGTGCTTGAAAAGGCTGCTTTTTACTCTCAAAATGTTCTCGAATAAAGGGTTTTCTGAGGCCTCTAAAAGGTATTAAAAACACTCAGCTCCCCAGTGGAGTCGCCAGAAATGTTAGGTCTCTGTAATTTATTAGCAAGATTGGGAGAGTCCAATCACAGAGTTAACATCATTTCAACCAAACTTTGGGATTCTAGGATATAGCCCTCCTGAATCCGGAGAGGGATCTCTCCAATATGTACAAAGATGGATATTGTCTTTGAAGTTTAAAGTGATGATATTAGGCTAGTTATGAAGGCCAAGGTTTTGTTTTGGATGGTTGAGCATGAAGTGTTACTTGAGGGGAAAGTCCTAAGTGCAAAAAGTTTCAAAAGTGAGAAGTTGCAAGCAAATAGAACAGTTTTGGCAGATAGATAGATATAACGCTGGTTTTTAGTCCATTGGGCTATGGAGTCATATCTGGGCTTTAATTGAACAGCAACATCAAGTGTGATCCAAGGGGCAAGGTCATCTATGTCTAAGGATTTCTTAAATTTTGATTTATGGAATGGAGTGATACACTAAGAAGGGGAGCCAAATCAGATGCGTAATCGAAGGGCGGTACCTAGGATCTCGATAAGTACTTTTAAACCGGGTCAGCTTTTGGCAAACACTTAAGGAGGACACGAAAAGCAGACTCAGATCCGGTAAGTGCGTTTCTTAAACCAACCAGCTTTTGACACACACTTCCAATAGAAAACATACAAAACAAGGGGACACAAAGATAACAGCGTAATGGTCTAAGATCTAGTAAGTGCTTCTGCAACTCAGCTGCTACCTTTTAACACATCCCAAGGGAAACAATCGTTAGTTATGCAGCATAAGTCCGTGGGACCAAAAGCCAACCATATCTTCCTTCAGTTCATCATCACATAACACATACTCGAAAGTAACATTCGAGAAATAATATTCAGCCTAGGACTGATAAAAATGAGGGAACACCGCATTCTCATACCTAAAACTCGAATTAAGTCATTCAACTAAATAACATGATTTGGAAGAAAAACATTCGAATAAATATTTCTCAAACCCGTAGAAGGTTATCGATATACATAAATGAGTGTCCTAACCCCGTTTAAACCGTTCTTTACAAAGGAAAATGAAAACAATATGAAAACAAAATAAATAAAACAACAAGTTACAAATGAGAATAACATCACCGTCAATATAGCATCAGATCCCATGAAACAACCTTTTATATTGATGTCAAACCAAACTACAAAATTCAAGTCCACTGTTTCAAATCCGAAAGAATCATCTTCACTATTCAACCTAACTACTCTAGCACAAACAGAGCTTCAAGGGCCAAATGAATACTATGTACAAATAGAAGTCTCAAGCTCAAGTGTGTATTTCAAAGTTCATGCAGACCCAACAATTTCTCCTCTTCTCGTAGAAGTATTTATAGGAAGGTGAGGGAGGTGAGATTTTTAACAAAATATCTCAAAGACAAAGCTAATGCAAGAGTGAAGACTTCTCGGCCCTTTGAGAGGCATCGATTGGAGAAATCGACAGAGGGAAATGCCGCATTAACTTTTACATTTATGATTTAAAACTCGAAGTGAGTTTTATTTGACTTTGAGGCTTATATGCCGCGTGAAATAACTCGCGTACGCTTGTTGCATCGCTCTCATGCATGAATTCACCCACCCGGCTGCGCTCGAAGGTAGATATTTTCGTTTAAGCACAGACTTCGCCCTCTCTGTTTGAAAGGTTTGGAGGCAACAGTGGCTCTTTGTAGTAGTTGCCGAGGAATCAATTAGGCCTCATTTGAAGTCTGTGGAAACCTCTCTCCGTCATCAAAACATTTATGATTTTCTTTTTAAACTATGTTTTAGATTGGGGATTAGGGCTCGAGTAACTCGTCTAGCCGTAATCCTCATAAAAATCGTGTCTTCAATCTTCATCCGCGTGCTGCTCGTCTCCAAATCGATACTCTTTTGACTCGTTTTTTTGAATTAAAACAGAAATGTCTTGTTGATGTGCGTGCCGCACCGGGCTTTCAAAGGCATCAATGTCCATGCGCACGTTGAGAAAACAATGAAGACGAAATCTCGCAGTATGGTTCCCTTTAACAACTCGAAGGCGGCAGAAACGTCTTTTCCCGAGCCCTCGGCTTTCTTTCATTAAACAATGGAAAACTATTAGATTGCCTCGCAAAACACAAGAATAGTTAAGAAATCCTCACGAAATAGGTTAAACCGTTTCTGATGGCGGGAGGAGCGATAAACCGCTGCATGAAGGCAACCACAACGTGCGCGAGATCCTGAGCAGGGAAGGAAAAACGGATAGCGGGAGAAGAATAAGGAGGAGTGGTTTTGGATCAAGTCCGATCCGGACACGTGACGGCCCGTATCTAATCTGGAGGGTCTCTGCATCGGGGTGGTGGGCTACAAAAGGGGATGCGATTGAACTTCCACAGGCGATTATGCGTCGGCCGCTGATTCAGATCGGGATCGATTGCGTGGAAAACGAATTCCGCAGGTTTTGAAATGGCGGTAGGACTTGTGACTCGGAAGGAATAAGGGCCGTTGGATAGGCATGAATGATGGACGATCACGATGCAATCGGGAGGCTGGGACAGAAGGACTTGCGTATTGCGACTCGGAGGGCACGATGCGGATGGAGGCGCAGATCGCTTGATCTGCGTGGAGAATGGGATTGCGTGAGAGATTTAATCGGGGCACGAATCGGGAGGTGCATGATGGGTGTTGCGATTGCGATACGTGAGTGAATGGTGCGATTGCGCGCAGCCGTTGGATCAAAAGACTAGATCAACGGTCAGATTGCTACGACCTATGCACCCGGCGGAAAAACCTTTAAACACATGAAAATCAAAGTTTTTGTGAATAAAACAAAGTTTAACTGATTGGGCGGAAAAAATACAAAGAAGGAAAAAGGCGCTCTTACTGCGGGGCAGGCGTTTTCACGGAATGTAATATATGTTTCGGGAGTTATAAAGATCAAGGGCTAATCGCAATCGGGCCATTGAGCCCGGTCTTTCCGATCAACCCATTTGTATTGTTTCCGATTGCGATTGCTAAATCGGCTCTTTTCAATCAACCCATTTATATTTCAAATACGTGGTTTTGAGTTTTAACTCCTAGTGAACTTTCGGAAAGTGGGTTCTTGGGTTTTACAAAGGAAAATGAGTTTTGTAAAAGGTTCAAAGTCATGCACCCGTTGGATACTTGCGATTAGCGCTGAAAGTCTTGGCGTTTTGGCTTTAACACATGGGCATGTGAGGGGAAGTGGTTTAGGACTTTAGCCTCAAGGGGCTCAGGGTCCATAGCAATAAAACTTTGATTTTTTATGAGAAATTTTCAAGTGATTAAAAATGGATTTGGGATGCCCCAAATAGTTAAAAAGTGCAGTTTTTAACTATGAAAGGGGAATTTTTCATACAATGGAGGGAGAACTTTGTGAAAGGTAGGGAAATAATATGGAGAAAAGGGGGAGTAAATGAAGGTTAGTTATGAGTGGGAGAAAAGGGAGAAAAATGATGGTTTTCTTCGGCAGCTTCTTGCCAGGTGAAATCAGTCATAATTAATAGGAAAAGTAATGAAGATTTTGGAGCAGCAGGCATGAGGTCTACAAGGAGTCTTCAAGAGACAACAAATTTTAGTAATGAAAATTTTTTTCCTTGAAGGCTCAAATACATTTAGCCACCTTTGGTATAACAAAATTTTATAGGTGGCTAGCCAACAGGGCTCCACCTTTGGGGATGGTGCTCTTCTTTGAAGGCATCAAGAATTCGCACTTGATTTCTCCGGGGACGCCGACTTGTGCTCGATCCATTGGGTCATTCCTCTTTTTCCGGATGATCCGGCTCCTCGAAAAACATATTCAGCAGCCTATGAAAATAATGAATTTTCATCTACAAGCTTTCTACCCTACCCAATCCCTACCGATCTAACATTTTTTCTTCTTAGAGGCACTTGGATTTGCAACTCTCTTACAACATTTTATTCTTTTTGAAAGCATAAAAACTAATCTAAGTCTACTCCTTATTTCTTCCCCGAACTCGCATTAAACAAGCTTCTGAGCTCGTATATTTCTCTACTCAATCCCATCGGTCACGTTGGGGTTAAATAAATTCAACAAACTTTCATTCTCTAAATTCTAAAGCGGAAATTTAAAAACAAATGCTAGTCAAGGTTAAATTCGTTTGACTTGTCGTGATCTATGGCATAAAAACAAGTCGCACATAGATTATTATTTGCGCAGAAATTAAAATCAAAATAGAAGGCTTAAGATCCGAAAGTTTAAGCATCGCTTCCCTTTTCTTCATGAGCTCTCGGGTTTGAGCTGCTCTTTTTTCTTTTCTTTTCTCGGGTTCAGCATTTTGAGTGATTTAGAACCGTGATTTACACTTTCTTTGACTCAAAAAGATAAAAACGCTTTGAGTCATCTCTCTTCTGGAAACTATGGTTCGCATTTTGAAAATGTTTTGAAACTTTAATTTCTATCCTAATCTATCTAACGATGAGCCAAGATTAAACGCTTAGCAAATCAAATTCACTACCTCTATCGACAGAAAATTGAAAGCTAATTAGTCAAGATTAGGTACATTGACTAACTAGATGTGTGTTTTTGTAGGAGTGGCATTTAAGCTTGCACACTTTCGTATTTATTTCTCTTTTTGGCATGGGGGTCATGCCTTCCTTGTTCTTCATTTCTGCCCTCTTTCTTTCTTTCTTTGTTTTTGTATTTTTTTGATTTTATTTTTCATAACTTTGAATGCAATGGTGGATGAAATATTCATAATGAAAAGAGAAAAAGAAGGCTTAAAAACATATCATGAATCAACGAGAAGTAATGCGTTGAGCATCCCTGCCATTGACAGGACTCTCAAAACAAATCGTTTCCATCCAACTCTTGTAAGAAGAATGCATTGCTTTCCGTGCTGACCGAATGAATAGAGTAAGGCCAAGCCATAGATTGTCAAATTTACCATGCTTTCCCCCTTGTCTTCTCTCTTTTGAGTCCCACTTAAAACTTTGTCCCCAATCTTGAAATTGGCCGTCTCTTGCTTCTTCTCGTCAAAAGCTTCTTAATCGCCGTCCCCTGTTTCGCAATGTTTTGTTGTACACTTCCTCTTCTCGATTTGGTCGAAGATGAATGGTCCGATTTATTCTTCTCGATCATGTCATTATCTTCGCCTCCGCAATTCTTGGATATCTTCATAACCGGGTACACCAAGGCTATTAGAGAAAGATTGCATCTCGTACATACACACTAGCTGAAAAGGTGACATACCAATAGATTTTTTCAAAGTTAATCTGTCACACTCAAAGTTCATGGATAAGCTTGTGTGTGCCAAGGACTTTCGTTGTCTCTCCAACGGTCTTCTTTATTATGTTCTACTAAGCTTTTGTTGGAAGACTCTGCAAGTCCATTACCTTGAGGGATAATAGTCCGTGGGAGTGCCCCAACGTTATCCGATATTTGCGACAGTAATTCCACCATTTTCTTTTTGATCCAAATGGTCGTCAAAAGCATTATCTCTGTGATGATCTTGGTAGGCGGTACCCAAATGGAAAAGGATATTGGTTTCTATGAACTTTATAATAATCGAACCATTGGGTGGGGTCAAGCCCTACAAGGAATGGCTTCTATCCACTTAGTGAAATAGTCTCGCAGCGAGCAACGGGATCCTATCCATACTGCGTAAGATGAGGGGATGGATTTCACCCTATGAAGTCATGTCCTCCACCGTTGAAAAGCGAGCTCAACTAAATGATTGGATGCAGAGGAAGGGGTAATAATTTTCTTGCCCTCAAACAATTGGCATATGTGGCAAGTAGTTGTCATTTTATGAACATCCGGAAAAAGGGTGGGCCAATAGTAAACCAAAATTTCCTCAAAATTTTGTTGGTCGTCGACTTCACAGACAAATGGCGCTCCACACTCTCCTTCATGAAATTCTCGCTAACCTTCTTCTCGCATCAAACTCGTGTGCAAACATTTAAGCAATATACCACTAGCATTTTTCCAATAAAGACATCTATCTAAAATGCAATAGTTTACCGTCAGCTTTTAAGAACCTTGCCTTTTGTTTTCGTTTAAGCAAACTGCGAGGTGTATTTAAATTAAGAAAAACATAAACAATATCTGCATACCAAGGAGAATTCATAAAATGGTTTTCAATAATGGGAGTTGAGAATTCTTCTTGGCTGTCCAAAGCATTAATCATATTAATATCAAGAACTTCAAAAATTGGATTCACGCGCATTAATCTAGCTAGACCTGCCTTTGATGCAGTTTAGTGGGTTTTATCTCTAAATCATATTCGAGAATAAAAGCAATCCACTTACCTCTCTCTTACCATCCGGGTCCTACGTTAGAATGTCTTCAACAACCGGAATTAGGGACAAAGGCAATGATGTGTGAGTGAAGGATGTATACTTCCGAAGTCTTTCAATGCTTTAACCAAAGCAAAAGCTTGCTTTTCCATAATATTATACTTCAAAGGGGCATCCCTCAATGCCTTGCTAAAGAATGCAATAGGCTACTCTTGTCCTTGTGGATTTTTCTCTGTAAAAAGGACAAAGTACAGCAATGGTATGTTCTCGATGCAAACGAGAAGATATACAAATCTTTGAAAAATCGTAGGGCTTATGAGAACCTAGTGTTTTGGTTAATGCTTGTTTCACCACATCTCAAAGGATGTCTTTGCTTCCAAGGTCCATTTTATCCTCGCTTGCTCCCTTCTTCAACATGTTTGTGATATTTCTGAAGTGAGCTCTCGCCAAGTTAGGGATGAACCTTCTCAAAAAAGTTAATCTTTCCAATGAAAGACTCACGAACTCTTTGATATTTCGGAGGATGAGAGATTTGCAATATAGCCTCAACTCCTCTTCTGGATCTATCTTTATACCTTCTTCTCGAAATAATGTGTCCAAGACGCTTACCTTCTTGGGAGACCAAATAGTGTCTTCTTAGGGTTTAAAGATATTCCAAACCTTTTGCACTTTCGAAAACATTTCTCAAATGTTCTAAATGTTCTTCATCCGTTTTTGAAAAATCACGATGACATCATCCGTGATAGATAATGATGAAGAAACCCACTTTCTTCCGAGAATGCTATGTCCATGGCTGCTCTCGAAAGGTTGCTCCAAACCGTTCATTAGACCAAAAGGCATCTTCACATACATGAAAGTGCCCCAGTGGAGTAGTGAAAGTCAGTTTTTAATTGATCACAGGGTGAACTCCTAAAATACTCATTATACCTCGAATAGCCATCACAACAAACATCCTTTTAGTACCCCACCACCCCTTTGTAAGATGTGATCCATTTTTGGTAAAGGGTAGTTGTCTTTTTAACTGAAGCTTTGTTTAAGTCTCTAAAGTCTATACAAAGTCTGATTTCTCCAGCCTTCTTTTCCTACCTGGACACCAGCATTAGATACCCACTCGTAATATCTAATAGGGACAATAATGCCGTGAGATCGTGCATCTTCATGATTTCTTCTTCTTAACCAATGGCAAACTGGACGATGGTTTATTCTGCAGCAGCTTTTGTCTGAATGGTTTTTGGTTTTCTTTAAGAGGGATTTTGTGTCATTGACATTATTTCAAAGGTCATCGGATTTGAGATCTTCGTAACTCCAAGCAAAAACATCTGAAAAATTCTTTGATATGTACTCCAAGTATTTTGAGTTTAATGTGAGCTGCAAAGTTTTTTTGGACATTTTTTGATCATTCTCGCTTTTCCTCACCGCCTATATTGCACTCCTCTACTCTCCCGCCCTACAGTGGTCCGAGCTCTTGGCTTATGGGCCACATCGTTAAAATCGACCAACTCCTCTAAAGGCGTTAGACCACTTGCGCAGATTTTCATCTTTAGAATGCAGTAGTTTGTAATTCTTCCGTTTCTAATTCTCTCGCACTTAATTTCGTTTTTGCTCCTAAGTTCGCTAGGACAATAGGTTAATATTGGCAAAGTTGAGGAGACGATTCTTCTTCACCAAGAAAGTTTTCTTCACCGTGCAATTGTATCATCATCCGAATCTGAACTCTGTGGAGTTCGAACTCATATCCGAATTGCATGAAGTCTTCGTGATTTGTATTGTCATTGTCAAACACTTGCCAATATTTTTCGTTATCGTGCACTCAGCTGTCTAAATTTTATCTGTGAGTTGTGTTGTTCCCCCAGCCCTCATATGGCGTTAGACATGTTCCTCGCCGCAAAAGCTACATTGTGGGCCATAATGTTGTTTTTTCTTGGGATGAAAACTCAAAGTTTGACTCCTCAAATGTTGTCAATAGATCCATGACGATCATTCTCGATAGGCTCTAAGTCCGGGATGATTCGCATTATACTCCCCATTGACTTGCCTAATGATTAACTCTGAATCCCCGTACACATTAATTCTTCTCGGGCTCCTAATTTCTTCAAGAGATGCAAGCCTATGAGAAGGACTGATTCTCGTATTACGCATATGTTGTTGGAACACTCGAAAGTTTAATTTGAAAGAGATGCATTCGTGTGGTTGTTCTTGTTAATGATCGAAAACCTGCACCGTAAAGATTATTTCTAGTACATGACCCATCAAAATACATACTCCATAAAGGACTGTCTTTGGTTTCGTCCTCGTTTGGCCATTCGTCCTTTTTAATCTATGCCGCTTTTCCCGACTGTGCTCATGGTTAGCAGCGACTCAATTGAATTTGTTTTGACTCTCAAATTCTTCAATAGATTGAGGGATGATGCTGAAACGTTAGGTTTTATCTCGGGTTGTTAAGTGCTAAAAAACAATGGACTCATAACCGGTAAATCAAGACCTATGCTTTGTTTACTAATGTTTTCACACAGTGGCAAACCCGTTTGGACACTTCCGCGTTATTATACTCTTCTTCCCTCGTCGACCTTTAATTCCGTTAAAGTGACTTGTTCACTAGGAGTTTCATTGTTAAACATGATAAAAGAATCAAGGCCCGTATTGACAGAATATATATGAGAGTTTCGTGGTCCGTCTTTGACTCGAATGCTAGCATGTATTGCATATGAGACCCCGTAAAGTCTTCCTCGGTCCGATTGAAAATCCCGGGATGGTCGCATATGTCATGTCCATCTCTGCATAGTCCTCCGTAACTTAGCTCCCCGCATCTTGACAATAACATCCTCCATACTTTGGGAACATCACCCACGACAATGTCCATGAGTAAACATTTGGCCGGGGAATCTGGCTAGGTTAACACAGAGGTCTTTGATCGAAATCCCTAGACATTTTACTCTATTTGAGTCAAAGGAGTATAGGTCTTTGTAGGGTCTCGGTGATTTTCTCAAACCAAGTTGCCTTCCATCACAAACTTTAGGGCATTAAATTATGGGAAGCCCCTGAATCATGCATAGCGTTGTTGTGCAGACTATGTCATGGATGTTCAAACTCACATAAAAGGGAGGAACCGGTCCTTCTTGAAACTTCCCTTCAATCTTAGGGGCCAAAAATCAACCTCTCGGTAGGTCGTCACTAAGATTAACCGTATCTCCATTTTCCTCTATATTTAAAGCCTTCAAAATTTGGTTCCTATATACATGTTGAGCGACTAACTCAGCTATAATGGAACAGATCTTGATCTTAAGATCTCCTGTTCAAGTCTGAAAGGGGTTTGACTCTTTTGAAGCACTTGTTTCAACCTTATTAGCTGCCACTCTATCAACAATCACAACCTCGTCGATTCGTTTTACTTGACATCAATCACAGAAGGAGTACTAGCCGAAGGGTTAGTACTGGCCGATGTCTTCACCGTGTTTTTCAGAATTTTGAGTGTTTTTCTCCTTATCCTTATCTGAATTGACCACCACTGCTTTGTCTTTTTGTTTGGTCGTATGGGGTTTAGCTTCGTGTACGTCGAGAGGATTTGATAGCAGGTTTTGGTGTTGGGGGCTTGTTGACTCTGTCTTGCTTCTACTAGGGTCATATTCTCTTTGAGGTTCTATGACGACATTTTCCATGTCCTCGATAATAATTTTCATTATCATCTCTTTTGTCGTCGGTGAAGGTGTGTAAAGACCCTTGTTTATTATCATAATGAACCCTCAAAGTCATCATCCTCTTCCCCAAACATGTTGATATCCTCTCCTCCTCGCTATGTCTTCTCGTTTCTTCAACTCCTCACTTACATGGGAGCTTTTGATGTGAAAGGGAGGGGTGATCCGTTGATCATCATCCCCCGGGTCTCGGTTTTGGAGGTTGGTTCCTTCTAACATTCCGATTTTGGTTGCTATTTTGAGGAGCGCGTTTGATTTTGATTTGCTTGTGCTCTCTTAATTATGCTCATCTCTTTCATCATGTTCTTCCATCATTCTCTCTATCTTTGAGCTTGAAGTGGAAGGGGTTGATTCCTCTCTAAAAGATACTCTCTCTTCTCGCTCATTCATTCTTGCTCTTTTCTCCATCAAGTTTACTTCCACGTAAAGAGCACTCCCTTTGCATGTCTCTCAAGGGTTGCAAAACTCTTTTCTCTAAGTGAATATGTCATGTCCTGGATCAAACCCTTCAGGAAATTTGTTTAAAGTCGAGCCCCGAGGAGGTTTTAGTTCCTGGGGGAAAGTGCATAGACGTCACGTCATAACTGCACAATAAGATTGTACACTTTCCCCATGGTTCTATGGAGATTGTTATAGCCTAAGCAAGGACTTGGAGATGATTCTCTCTCACTTCCCACTTATTTAAGAATGTTTCGATGGAAGCCTTGGAGGTCATTTATACTACTACTGGGGCTCAAACCTTTAAACCATTTTCTTACTTCTCCCCCTAAGCTCGCAGCAAACAAAGCCCGAGCTTGATAGAATCATCATCAATTTCATTTCGATCAAAATAGTCATTCGTCTTATCCACATGTTGTGATGCAAAGCTGTAGCATTATTAGCATCATATAATCGGAATTTTGGACTCGATAGTCTCGTTGGAAGTATTGACTAGTGGTATGATTAAGGGCTAGGTGAGCATACCATAGTGCGCGATGGCGAGGAGGTGGAGGTGATTACTGCAGGGAAAGTGTTGAGGTGAGCTGGTTTGAATGATGATGTAAGGTGAGTAGAAGTAGATGAATCTGGGGATAGACCGTCGAGATGATCTTGGATGGGAGATACCTAAATTGTGAAGGAAATGTGAATCAGGAGGTGTTGTTTCCCCGCTACCGGGATGTTCACTTGTTTCGTAGAGATGAAGGTGAAGATTCGTAGTCTAATCGGGGATTATATCATCAAATGACCTAGTCCTAAATGGGTTCACTAAGTCAGCTTGTGGTTGTTGCAGAGCTGAAAGATTTTCAGGGAATGAATTAGCTCTCAAGGGTGATCTGAAAACAGTTAATAATTTAACCTTAGGAGACTTCCAAAGGATACTTTTTGGATTATCAACTATCTCAGGTGGGTTAGGGTCTGGGCGGTCTCTAGTGTGAATCTTTTTAGAAGCCACTATGCTATGTTTTTTAGACCCAAAACAAGAAAAGTTCAACCAGATATGACAATCTTGGAGAGGTTAACCAATCTGTTTTTACAATTTTAAATCCCACAGTCCTCTAACTGAGTTTGAATGATCTTATAATGATAAGGGTTCTTCCCAGTGGAGTCTTAAGGTCTGCTAGGATTGTGGAGTCTCCAAGTGGAATTTTTTAGCTCCTTTCAGAGGTAAAAGGTCTTATGGTCCACCACCATGTTTATTTAATTCCAATATGAAATGTTTTTGGTATTTTTTGAATTGTTTTATTTATGGTTTAGAAGAATGTCCTAAGTTTGCCTCAAAACTTAGCTACGGTTATGAAACAAAGACAGTCTATCCTTATGGCTAAGCTAGCCGATTTTCCAAGGTTAGATGAAAACTTAAAATAATCCTAGGGTTGACCTAGTTTGTCACTGATTCAAACAAGCTCCATCATGATTACCATTTCTTGGTAGTGCTTGAAAAGGCTGCTTTTTACTCTCAAAATTCTCTCGAATAAAGGGTTTTCTGAGGCCTCTAAAATGTATTAAAAACACTCAGTCCCGAGTGGAGTCGCCAGAAATGTTAGGTCTCTGTAATTTATTAGCAAGATTGGGAGAGTCCAATCACGGAGTTAACATCATTTCAACCAACTTTGGGATTCTAGGATCTAGCCCTCCTGAATCCGGAGAGGGATCTCTCCAATATGTACAAAGATGGATATTGTCTTTGAAGTTTAGGGTAATGATATTAGGCTAGTTATGAAGGCCAGGGGTTTTGTTTTGTTTTGGATGGTTGAGCATGAAATGTTACTTGAGGGGAAAAACCTAAATGCAAAAAGTTCCAAAAGTGAGAAGTTGCAAGTAAATAGAACAGATTTGGCAGACAGATAGATATAACGCTGGTTTTTAGTCCATTGGGCTATGGAGTCATATCTGGGCTTTAATTGAACAACAACATCAAGTGTGATCCAAGGGGCAAGTCATCTATGTCTAAGGATCTCTTTAAAGTTTGATTTATGGAATGGAGTGATACATCAAGAAGGGGAATTAAACAGATGCAGAACGAAGAGCAGCCTAGGATATGATAAGTACTTTTAAACCAGTCAGCCTTTGACAAACACTTAAGAAGGACCCGAAAGCAGACTAGGATCTGGTAAGTACTTTTAAACCAACCAACCTTTGACACACTTCCAATATAAAACATACAAAACAAGGGGAAACACAAAGATAACACAGAATGGTCTAAGATCTGGTAAGTGCTTCTAAACTAGCCAGATTTTAACACATTCCAAGGGAAACAATCAGTTAGTTATGCAGACAAGTCTGGGACCAGGGCTAACCATATCTTCCTTCAGTTCATCTTCACACAACATATACTGAAAGAAAACATTCAGAAATAATATTCAGCTAAAACAATAAGACGAGGGAACGCCAGCATTCTCATGCCTAAACTGAATTAAGTCATTCCTAAATAACACAGATTGGAAGAAAACATTCAAATAAAGATTTCTCAGCCAGAGAAGGTTACTGATATACAGTAGGTCCTAACCCTGTTTAAACTGTTCTTTACAGTGGAAAATGAACAACATGAAAACAAAAATAAAATAACAAGTTACAAATGAGAATAACGTCACCGTCAACATAGACCAGGATCCCAAGAAACAGCTTTTATATTGATGTCAAACCAGTTACAATCTTCAAGTCCAATGTTTCAGTTCAGCAATCATCTTCACTATTCAACCTAACTACTCTAGCACAAACAGAGCTTCAAGGGCCAGTGAATACTATGTACAAATAGAAGTCTCAAGCTCAAGTGTATTTCAAAGTTCTGCAACCAACAATTTCTCCTCTTCTGCAGAAGTATTTATAGGAAGATGAGGAGGTGAGATTTTAACAAAATATCTCAAGGACAGTTAATGCAGAGTGAAGACTTCTTGGCCCTTTGAGAGGCATCGATTGGAGAAATTACAGGTGGAAGTGCTGCATTAACTTTTACATTTATGATTTAAAACTCGAAGTGAGTTTTATTTGACTTTGAGGCTCATATGCTGTGTGAAATAACTCTGCAGACAGTTGTTGCATCAGTTTCCTGTGGCGGAATTAACTCCCTGGCTGCGCTGAAGGTAGATATTTCTTTAAGCAATAACTTCGGCCTCTGTTTGAAAGGTTTGAGGCAACAGGTGGCTCTTTGTAGTAGCTGAGGAATCAATTAGCCTCATTTGAAGCGGTGGAAACCTCTCTGTCATTAAAACATTTATGATTTTCTTTTTAAACTATGTTTTAGATTGGGGATTAGGCTTTTGATAACTGTCTTAGCCGTAATCCTCATAAAAATTGTCTTCAATCTTCATCCGCTGTGCTCTGTCTCCAAACTGATACTCTTTAACTGTTTTTTGAATTAAAACAATGTCTTGTTGATGTGCAGGCCGCACTGGGCTTTCAAAGGCATCAATGTCCATGCAGCGTTGAGAAAACAATGAAGCGAAATCCCGCAGAAGCGATGGTTCCTTTAATTCACTTATGCCAGGAAAAAAACGTCTTTCCCAATCCTCGGCTTTCTTTCATTAAACAATTGAAAACCATTAAAATGCCTGCAAAACACAAAAATAGTTAAGAAATCCCGCGGAATAGGTTTAAACTGCTTCAAATGGCGGGGGAGGAGCGTAGCCGTCGGATGAAGGCAACCAACGGTGGAGATCTGCATAGAAAGGCAAAAAGGATAGCGGGAGAAGAATAAGGAGGAGCAGTTTTGGACCGTCCGATCTGGACACGTGGACGGTCCAGATCTAATCGGAGGGTCTCAATCGGGGGTGGCAGAAAAGGGGATGCGATTGAAAATTTGCGATTGAGCCCTTTGCGATTGAGCGCTAGCCGTTGATCTGAGGACCAGATCGACGGCGGGGAATGAATCGGAGGTAATCGCGAGGGGGTGAAACATTGCGATGCGATTTGCGCGGACCGTTGGATCAAGGATTAGATCAACGGTCGAGATTGAATCGGGGATCGGCGATCGGGGGACAGAGAAGAAGGCATGCGATTGAGAGCTTGCGATGCGATTTAGCGATAACCGTTGATTCAAGAACGAGATCAACGGTGGAAAACCAATCGGGGGAGTCGCGATCGGGGGCGAAACAAAAACGCATGCGATTGAAAGTTTGCGATGCGAGTGAGCGCAGGCCGTTGGATCAAAGGACTAGATCAACGGTCAGGATTGCTACGACCTACGCACCGGCGGAAAAACCCTTAAACACATGAAAACCAAAGTTTTTTGCGAATAAAACAAGTTTAACGGATTGGGCGGAAAATATATAGGTAAAGGAAAAAGGCGCCCGATTGCGGGGCCGGGGTTTTTCATGGAATGTAATATGCCCGGGAGTTATAAAGACAAGGGCTAATCGCAATCGGGCCATTGAGCCTGGTCTTTCCGATCAACCCATTTGTATTGTTTCCGATTGCGATTGCGCGATCGGCTCTTTTCAATCAACCCATTTATATTCAGCACATGGTTTTAAGTTTTAACTTAGAACTTTCAGAAAGTGGGTTTTTGGGTTTACAAAGGAAAATGAGCTTTGTAATGGTTCAAAGTTATGCACCCTTTGGATATTTGCGATTAGCGCCGAAAGCTTTGGCGTTTGGTTTTAACACATGGGCATGTGGGGGGAAGTGGTTTAGGACTTAGCCCAAGGGGCTTAGGTCCATAGCAATAAAACTTTGTTTTTTATGAAAAATTTCAAGGTTTTAAATGGATTTGGGGGTTTCGGCACAGCTCAAGAAGAAGCTTTAAACCATGTCAGGAGGATTTTCACGAATGGAGGGAGAAACTTATGAAAAGTAGAGGAATAATATGGAGAAAAAAGGGGGAGAAAATGAAGGTTAGCTATGAGTGGGAGAAAGGGGAAAAATGATGGTTTCTTCAGCAGTTTCTTACAGGAAATCAGCAGAATTAATAGGAAAAGTAATGAAGATTTTGGACAGAGGCATGAGGCCTACAAGGAGTCTTCAAGAGCCAACAAATTTTAGTAATGAAAAATTGTTCCTTGAAGGCTCAAAACAGATTTAGCCACCTTTTGGTATAACAAAATTTTATAGGTGGCTAACAGATTAGAGAAGCCAAATTTCTAATATATATATATATATATATATATATATATATATGATTTAGGATATTTTATAATATATTTTTTTAGTTGTTTTATATAATATTACTAGTGAAGCTTCAAATAGTTTTGAATTTTGATTTTTGTTATTAGCCGCAAATAATTTATTTGTTGACTACTATTAGTTTAGCAATACAATACAACTTATAATATTTAACTTTAAAAATTAAATATTTAATTTTCAATATTATTAAGAAAAACTAACTTTTAAATATTTGATTGGACCAGAAATTGAAGGTCTTATTACAACCTTCACACAAACTAATGTCATGTGGATAATTGCTTCACATATTTATACCCTATGGATATAATTGCAATCTCCATTCATTATTTTTACATATTTGTGCAGTGATTTTTTATTTTTGAGATTTAGAGGAAGTAAATAACATATTTACGCTCCATTACTTTCTACCATAATTTAAGCAAGTATTTGCATAAAAAATATATAATAATAAGATGTAAATAAATATATTTACCATGAGTTACTTCTCGCCATTATTTATGTTTTTCTTAGCATTTATGTAGGAGAAAAACTATAAATGTGTAGACTTACTAGTGATTACCACCCACCAAGATTTGTGCAAGTTCATATGCCCGAGTAAGAAATTATTTTATTTACTTTATATCTCAATTTATTAGTTCCTCCCAAAGCAAAACTATAAGATTTTAGTTTCTATTAATCACTATAAATTTGTCTAACATTAACCAATGTAAATTATAATTTTACCCTTAACATAATTTTAAATTTGAATGGAAAATACTAAACTACCATAGCATTTGTTTATTAAAATTATTTATATAATATTATTGTTTCATTTTCACACGTTCTATCTATTTTTTCCTTTAAAAAAAATTCTTGTATATTTCTTTTTAAAGTCATTTGTCATTTTTATTTGTTGATTATCTTTTTTTCCTTCTCTATTGTATTGTGACATACATTGACATCATAATCTGACATATTATTGTGAATTTCTAACTTACAAAAACGTTTTTTCACACAACATTATATAATTTGACTATCATCTTACCTCAGATCATTACAAGGATTAATTGTAATAATTCTCGACACACTAAGACTCTATTGAAACTATACCCTTGATTATTCACGAGGTATTACTGTACTTTATGTGACATATATTATCTATTCCAAATCTTGAATTACTTATAGAACTTTTTGAGCAATTTAAATGACACATTACATTTAAACCAAATTTCGATGTGCTTACGAAATTTGTTGTACCAGACGTCTCTCTCTCTCTCTCTCTCTCACACACACACACACACACACACACACACACATATTTAAAAACTAATGGGGTTAATGATCTTCGTGGTCAATACCAGTCCTATAAACCCTCAGTTGGAACCGATGGTCTTGCACCTTTCCACAGAACCTTCTTGACGACTGGCACCGACACCTAGAGGTGGCATTCCGAACACTTGGAACTTTGTTAGTCGTTGATCTTCTGGTCAGAGATCAGACGAACTTGGTGCTTTGCTCGGGCGTTAGGGTAATGAACCCTAACCCTCCTTTGTCATTCAACTTTCATTTTACTGCAACCCTTCCTCGTTCTAGCTCTGAAACACCTCTTTTACTAAGGCACTCTGTAACGCCTTGGTGTCATTCCTCCGGTGCGTAAGGTGAGAATAAGGGGTTCGAATTTTCCTTTTTCAACCAGGTTCTCACTTTTTCCTTCGTTATGCTTCTGTCCAATAATGAAATTCTCTCTTTTCTTATTATTTCCTTACTGTAAGTTTTCTATTAATGTGTTGTGTTTTGTTCTACAGGTTTCATGGCTTCTGGAGTTAGCTCACTCGGAGGCATGAATGGTCCTTTCTAACCCTTCCAATACTTCCAAGTGGTAATACCTCTTCTCGGTTTTCTGTCATGAAGTCTTGCTCATGGTTTTTCTAGTGATTCGTTAGTGATAATGCTTGGCAATTCCCCTTGCCTCGAATGTGGAGAAACTTCTTGCGTCTTAGCAGAGAACCCTTCTTCCATCCTTGAGATAGCACGATTCCCACCATGATTTCCAGAGGGTTCTCCGTCGAAACTACGTGGGTAACTTCACTTGGTAGAAGCACTCGCACAATTTATTATTTGCTTAAAGGTTGACTGCTGTACTAAGAGGGTCATCCCTCTGTTTGAATAGGTTTTCTAGCTCGCTTGTCTCATAATGAGGTTCTTCCCATACTTGCTTTAGTTTTTAATTCTAGGGTTTTAAATTTAAATCCACTATATATGAACTATGAAGCCCTCCACCGAGGTGAAACTCAGTTTTTTTCATTGACCCTAATACCAAAACTTACTGTAATTATTTTATTTATGTTTTGCTCGTCTAAGCCATAGTGAAGCACAACTCCTTCTTTATTGTTAAGGCAGACTATTTTTGGTAAAATATGTAAACTATAGAAGAGTTTCAGTCTTTCAGATATTTTTCATCGTTCTCTAGTATTTTATCAAGAACTTATGATTACGGGTTTTCTTGTATGGATAAAATTGTTATTCGATCATGCTTCCTTCTATGCATATATTTTCAAACCTTAGGACTAATTCTGGTAGAAGTCTATGAAGTCTGCACTGAGGGATTTCCTCTTTGATTTGAAAATGAGCAAGATATTCATTTTAAGTTTTCAATGGTCTTGAACTGCAATGTTAATTTTAACTGGGTTTTGAATATTGTTTCAAGAATGATTTCACATGTAGATTCCTTCTGTTTTCAGTTTACATGTGTATAAATTCTACATGTCCCTTTTGTTAACTTCTCTGTTCAGGTTTCTAGGACTCGTTGAAATGTACATGCTCGGTCTGCTACACAGAGGTTACTTTGCATTGTTATTTTCTCCTATTTCAGTCTTATAAATTCTTAACTTGTTATTTAGATATTGCTGAGGGTATTGTTTTATCCATATATTTATTATCATCGTTTGCAATCGAGGTTTTAGTATGGAAACAACACAATTTAAGCCATGGTACCAGAGGAAAAAGGACCCCAGCTGGGTCTTGTTCCAGTTAGGGTCTTAAACCTCTACTACCCTGTCACAATCAACACAATAACTATGCATAGGAATTGATGATATCTAATACACAATAATATTACAATTTAATAGAACACATATCCTCGGTAGTTCTTGGAATTTCCTCAATCCATTTTACATTTCAAATACATGTTTATAGGAATATAGAAAAAAGAATATACCACTCTGTTCTTTTTGTCCAGAAATATAACTATTTAACTCAAGAAATCATAACAACACTGAATTTCACTTATACATTTTCTTCAATCATGAGGTTAAGTTACTTATTTCAAATTAAATCAAAATTGATGCTAATCCACCCAACCATAAGAGAGGCGATGGCGTCCTCTTCTCCCCCCGTGCTCCTCACCATAGCAGAATTTTCGCAGTAGTTCTTCGGGAGAAAGACCTCAAGACTCTTGTCCAACCTCTTCTCCAACTCAGTTTGCAGAGTTACAATGATTTCCAACCAGCTCTGGACGACTCTCACCTCAAAGCCATCCTTCTATACATGTCTTTTATTCTTTTCACAGAACCCCTTCTCCTCACTGGGATTCTTCATTTATCCCCAAAGGAGAAGGTAATTGTTAATAACTGCTTTCATTTCAACTACTCTAGAATCTTGGAATTATTTACCCATCAGTTATAGAAAATCATAATGTATTTCTTTATTCATAAAAGAAAATGTAACTAAGGTTCATCAACTAATTAACATATTCGTTAATCTCTTTTCACTTAAAATTCAAATGTACTTTTTGGTAAAATATTTTAAGATAAAAATAATAAATAAATTAAGATGGGTGTTACATCTTCCCCCACTTAAGGCAAACACCATCCTTAGTGTTTTACTTCATCACAACAAATGATTCTGGATATGATTCTCGTATAAGCTTTCGTCTTCCCAAGTAGCCTCTTTCGGGACAAATTGCTTCCACTACGCTTTAACTTGGTAGATGGCTCACCTTCGAAGCATTATTACTTGGGAGATGGAAACTAGTGAAAAATTATAATTAATTTAACTAAGTATTCATTTTTTTATTTTTTATTTTTGCAGAAGACATAGTATCAAATACAACTTACTTATATGTTCTACCAATTTATTACATGATTTGGGCCATGAACATATCGTTTGAATAGGGATACATGAAACACGTTGTGCACTCGTATGTGTCTGGGTAATTCCTGTTGATAGGCCACCGACCCTACTTCTTCCAAAACTTGGAAAGGTCCACAGAACCGAGGAGCCAATTTGGCACATGTGGTCCATCTTAGAGTGCTTTTCTTGGGTCTAATTCTAACATACACGTGATCCCCCACTTTGAACTCCCGATAGGTTCTTTTTCGATTCGCATAATATTTATTCCTGTCCTTGTAAGCTTTTAGATTCTGTCGGATCTTCCTTACTTCATGCTCCATCTCTTCCAACATCTCTGACGAAAGCATTAGTCTAGTTTTTGGACTGCTCCAATTTATAGGTGTTAGGCATTGTCTTACATACAATCCTTAAAGGGACTCATCTTGAGATATTCTTGGTACCCGTTGTTGTATGAAAACTCCACCAAATGTATGTAATCCTCCCACTTAGTGGGTCATTGCATTGCATACATTCGTAACATGTCTTCCAGTATTTGATTCACCCGCTTGGTTTGTACATCCATTTGCGGATGATAAGTGGTACTGAATTAGATCTGTGTACCTATACCTGTGAAGAGCGCCTTCCAGAAAGTTGAGGTGAACTTTAGATCTTGGTCTGAGATGATATTTTTTGGAATACTGTGTAATATGAACACCTCCCTAATAAAGATATCAATGATTTGTATTGTTTTGTAGTTGGAATGGAACGGAATAAAGTGAGATTCCTTGCTCAGCCTATCAACCACCACAACAATGGAGTCATTATGTCGCTTTGTTCTTGGTAAGCCTGTAATAAATTCAAGTGAAATGAATTCCCATTTCCACTTCGGTACAGGAATAGGTTGTAGTAAACCTGTTGGGTGTTGATGCTCCACCTTGACCTGTTGACATTCAAAACACTTGGTCAAGTATTCAGAAATATTTTTACGCATCCTAGGCCAATAGTAGTCTTTTCTTATTGCCACTAGCATTTTCTGGTAACTAGGATGTCCAACATAAGAGCTTTGGTGATACTCATCCAAAATCAACTCTTTCAAGCTCATCTGATTAGGAATCTATATATTTTCTCAAAAAACCAATATTTGTTCATTATTGATCTTATAATATGATTGTTTTCCCTGATTTTATACTTCTTGTGCTTGCTACCACAAAACTGATATTTAGGATCTTTTTGCACTGCCTCCTTCACTTGCTCCTGGAACTTAAATTCCACTTGGTTAAAGTAGAGCTCATAAACAAAATGCACTTTCCTACTCAAGGCATCAATGACACGGTTTTCCTTACCTTTCACATGCTGAATTTCAAATCGAATTCACTCAGAAATGCGTTCCACCTTGCTTGGCAAGAATTCAAGTCAACCAACTTAAAATAGCTAGTCAGGCTATTGTGGTATGTTTTTAGCAAAAACAATTTCCCCAACGGTTAGTGCCTCCATACTATGAGCGCGTGCACTATTTCGGTAAGCTCTAGATCATAATCCATTAGGGGAATTTTGAGGTCTCAAATGGGCCTCTTAAGGAAAATGTACAATCAATATTCACTTTATGAGAACCAATCACATTTTAGGGGATGGCATCATCCCTAATGGTTGAGGTGGTATTACTTGAGTTAAAGGTACTTACTTGTCACATTCTCAATGGTGGATAAAAACTCATGTGTAACCATGGTAGTGTTATAAGTACTTTTAAATTCAAAGTAAAGTACTCATAATAAATGTCATTTCACACTTTTTGAATAAAAATATGTTATTGTCATTTCATATTTCTTGAAAGAAACAATGCATATCCCTTTACATTTATTATATTATATTATACTATATTATATTAAATTATATTACTTTTATATAGTGTATTAATTACATGTTATTATACAATTTAAATAATATAAATTTCAATTAATAACATATAATATAATTAAGAATTTGTAAATTTATATTTATATTTTATTTTAAGTTATTTAAGTACAAAGGAAAAATGCATTAGTTGTTCAATGATAATTATTTTTTCTTGAAAATATCATTCTTATTTATAGTCACATCAATACAATTTTTTTTATTAATTTTATTTTGGTACAACTTTTGAATTGAATTTAACTATGCTTACATGGATTGTGGTGCAAAAAGTGAATTTCAAATTCCTAAATATTATTTTATTGGTTTAGCTATTATTTTATTATTTCCTTAAGAGGCTCATTTTAGACCTCAAAATTCCCCTAATATCATTGTTCATGATCTTTCAAATTTCTAAATTCACATGCAATGAATTTCTCGTCTTGTGACAACACTGCTCCCACCCCTTCCTTGCAAAGATCGGTGCAGACTTCAAATTTTTTGTTTCGGTTAGCTACTTTCCACACGGGAGCAGTAGTTAGTAGTTGCTTTAACTTTTCAAAGCTGGTTTGGCATTCATTTGTCCATTTAAAAATTCACCCTTTTCATTGCAAGGAGGTAATGGGGAAAGAAATTTTAGAGAAGCCTTTGATAAAATGCTGGTAATAGCCAGTCAAGCCCATGGAGGAATGTATATCTGCTACGTTTTTGGGTACCCTCCATTCCATAATCATTTTTATTTTCTCGGGGTCTACTGATGGCCCAAATACTGGATTTGTTCTTTGTAGAAATCACACTTACTAAAGTTGGCATAAAGTTGGTGGTCCCTCAACATTTTCAGCACCAAGCATAAATGCTCCTTATGCTCCTCCATGGTTTTAGAATAAATTAATATATCATCAATAAAGATGAAAACAAAATTTTCCAAAAATGGATGAAAGATGCCATGCATCAAAATCATGAAATTTGTTGGTGTGTTAGTTAATCCAAACGGTAAAACCATGAACACATAATGCCCATATCAGGTGCAAAATATTTTTTTATCTATATCCTCATCCTTAATCTATATTTGGTGATATCCAGATCATAAATCTATCTTTCAGGATATTGTTTCTCCCTTTGCTTGATCGAAGATATCGTCTATCCATGGTAGCAAATACTTGTTTTTAACCTTCAATTTGTTAAGCTGCTTGTAATCCATACACATCCACATCGTACCATATTTCTTTTTGACGAACAGTACTGGTGCCCCCCAAGGATATACATTAGAACAAATGCACCCTTTGTCCAACAATTCTTGGAGCTCCATTTTTAACTCATTTAGCTCAGGTATACTAATTCGGTACGGTGCTCGTGACACATGCACTGTCCCTGGCATGAGTTCGATTGTAAAATCGATATCCCACTTTGGAGGTTGTCCCGGTATGTTTTCAGGGAACACATCCATAAAGTCCTGAACTACCGGTATATTCTCCAACATAGGAATATTTTCCTTAGAGTTCGTGAATCCTACTTGAATAACATAATTTTGACAACCTTTCCTGATGCATTTACCCAGTTAGGATGCAGTGATGGGGCGCAAATGGAGGGGTTTCTTAATTCCTTGTAACTCCTGGCAAGTACCATCTTCAGCCATATAACTGATGGTTTTCTTCTTGCAATCTACCACAAACCAATGCCCTTCTAACCAGTCCATTCCCAACAATAGATCATAGGAACCTAAGGGTAAAACATTCAGCTCAACATTTATATGATGGTTTCCTATGTCTCGAGCGAAGTTTGAGACTTTTGCATTAACCCTCCTCTTTGCCTCAATGGCTAATTCCACCAACCAGGCAATTTTAAATTTCAGGCTTTGCAAATTACATTTTTCAACTATCTTGGGATTTATATAGCTTAAAATAGCACCAGGATCAACCAAAATAGATGCAATTTGGGAAAATAACTTACCTTCCAATTCTATCATGGTTGGCTGGTAATCTGCTTGCCGATATTCTAGTGAAGCGTTGATCCTTGGTATATTTCATGCAATATATCCCACTATGGATGCCTCTTACAGATTAGTTGAAATTTCATTTCTTCCAAGGTGAAGAGGATTTTTATAATAATGTGCTTCACCGCAGCCCCAACATTGCAACGACGGTTTCTGGATCTGCCCATGGTCTGGTCTACTGGAAGCTTTAGTAGGCCAATCTTCTGCTGGACATTTGGGATTTTGCTTGTTTATTCTAGATTGTCTATTTGTTGAGTTTCTTGCAGCATTCTTGTAGTTACCTGATCTACTACTTTTAAAATTCAAAGTACTCTTCTGTCCTTTCTTTGGCGGCCAACTCCTACGAGCATCTCCTTTCATTTTTGATTTCTGATAACACAGTCGTGCTTTTTGAACCACCTCATCCATAGTCCTTAGATTTACAAATTCAATCCTTTCCTTCATGTGGGTAGGTAAACTACTCAAGAACTGTTGTAATTTTTCATTTTCATCCTTCAAATACGGTACATACCTCAACAAGGAGGTAAATTTAGTTATTTAATCGTTCATAGATAGCTTTCCCAACCTCAAATCATGAAATTATCGAAATTTTTCATTGTAAAAATGTTATGTTAGATATTTGTCTTTAAAATAATGCTAGAACTCATCCCAAGTCACATGCTGGTCTTCGATTCCCCACACATTTTTAACTTCCTCCCACCACAAGGTAGCCTTTTCTCACAATTGGTAAATAACCAATCGTGATTTGAGCTTGCTACTATACTCGTAAACTTAAAATAATTTATTAATGTTAATGATCCTTGCTATAGCCACTTCTTCAGCTTCTCCGTCAAACATGGGAGGCTTAATCTTTCTAAACTCCCCCTGGAGTTCTACTTTTTTCCTTTTTAGTTCTACCTGATCAAATACATTTCCAGATTCTGTTTCATTGAAAGTTCTGCTTTTGTTACTTCATTGGGTACGACTTCCTTTCTGTTTATCATTAGCTTGCTGTCACTGTTCACCCTCATCATGGGTGCCCCTCTTAAGATTGAGATGTGATGTGCGATGATTCTGCTTGTCTGAGAGGCTTTTGAGAATCCTCTCTTATTCCCACATGAATCTTTCATTTTCACTTCTTACTCGAATCATTTTTGTCTGAAGTTGTTGCACTGCATCCAATAATCTATTTTTTTGATGTTGTTGTTCTTCAAGTAATTTTCTGGTTTGTAGGTGTTGATCCACACTCAACTGTACCCACATCTTCGGGTTAATATCTAGATTAGGTAGAGAGTGAGCTTCCCCTATAGCTCTTGGTGTTTGATAACCAAATCCTCTCCTCATCGCGATTTGTCAGCAGTTTTCCTACCACTGTGCACAAGTTCAATGCACTCATTGTTATTCAATTGGCCTGTTCGGGTCCTAGCGTGCGAATGCTGCTCTGATACCACTTATGACATACATCGACGCCATAATATTATAAATCATAGCACTATTGCGAATTTCTAACTTACAAAAAATATTTTTCACAAAACCTTATATAATTTGGCTATCATCTTACCTTAGATCATTACAAGGATTTATTGTGATAATTCTCGGCACATTGATACTCTATTGAAACTATACATTTATTATTCACGGGGTATTACTGTACTTTATGTGAGATATATTGTCTATTCCGAATCTTGAATTACTTACAGATTTTTCTGAGAAATTTAAATGACACAATACATTTAAACCAAATCTCGACGTTCTTACAAAATATGTTGTACCAGACGTCACACACACATACACACACACACACACACACACACACACACACACACACACACACACACACACAAACAAAAACACACACAAACACACACACACACACACTCACTTATTTAAAAACTAATGGGGTTAATGAACTTTGTGGTCAATATCAGTCCTACAGTCCCTTAGTACTCTTTACCTTTGGAACCAGTGGTATCAAAGCTTTCTGCGAAACCTTCTCGACTACTGGCACCAACACCTGGAGGTGGCATTCCAAACACTTGAAACTTTGTTAGTCGTTGATCTTCTTTTCAGAGATCGAACTACCCTAGTTCTTTGCTCGGGCGTTAAGGTAACGAACCCTAGCCCTCCTCTATCATTTGAATTTCATTCTGCTACGACCCTTCCTTGTTCAAGCTTGACAACATCTCTATAACTAAGGTGCTCTGTAATGCCTTGGTGTCATTCCTTCGGTGCATAAGATGAGAATAAGGGGTCCAGCTGTTTTGTTTTCAACCAAGTTCTCACTTTTTCCTCAGTTATGCTTCTGTCTGGTAATGCATTTCTCTCTTTTCTTATTATTCCTTACTGCCAGTTTTCTAATAATGTGATTTATTTTACTCTACAGGTTTCATGGCTTTTGGAGTTGGCTCACTCCGAGGCATGAATGGTCCCGTCGAACCCTTCCAGTACTTACAAGTGGTAATACCTTTTCTCGATTTTCTCTCATCAAGTCTTGTTCATGGTTTTTACAATGATTGGTTAGTGCTAATGCTTGGTAATTCCCCTTCCCTGGAACGTGGAGAAACTTCCTGCGTCTCAGTAGAGAACCCTTCTTCCATCCTTGAGATATCACGGCTCCCAACATGATTTCCAGAGTGCTCTCCACTGAAACTACGCAGGTAAGTTCCCTTGGTAGAAGAAATCACACAATTTATTATTTTCTTAAGGGTTGATTGCTTTACTAAGAGGGCTATACCTGTGTCTGGACAGGTTTTCCATCTCGCTTGTCTTGCAATGGGGTTCTTCCCATACTTGCTTTAGTTTTTAATTTTGGGGTTTTAGATTTAAATCCACTGTATATGAACTATGAAGCCCTCCATCGAGTTGCAAATTAGTTTTTGTCACTGGCTGTAATACCAAGACTTACTGTAATTATTTTATTTATTTTTTGCACGAATCCTTCTTTATTTTTAAGGAAGAACGCTTTTGGTAAAAGATGTAAATGGTAAAAGAGTTTTAGTCTTTCAGATTTTTTTCATCGTTCTCTAGTCTTTTATCAAGAACTTATGATTATGGGTTTTCTTGTATGGATAAAATTGTTATTCGATCATGCTTCCTTTTGTGCATATCTTTTCAAACCCTAGGACTAATTCTGGTAGAAGTCTATGAATTTTGTGTCAGTGGCTTTCCTCTTTGATTTGAAAATGAGCAAGATATTCATTTTAAGTTTTCAATGGTCTTGAACTACAATGCTAATTTTAGCAGGGTTTTGAATATTGTTTCAAAGAATGATTCCACATGTATAGCCCTTTTGTTTTCACTTTACAAGTGTATAAATGCTACATGTCCCTTCTGGTAACTTCTTTGTTTAGGTTTCTAGGGCTCGCTCAAATGTACATGCTTGGTCTAATACACGGAGGTTACTTTGCATTGTTATTTTCTCCTATATCAGTTTTATAAATTCTTAGCTTGTTCTTTAGATGCTGTTGAGTGTATTGTTTTATCCGTAGCTTTATTGTCACTATTATCACTCGGTGTTTTAGTGTGGAAACATCATAATTTAAGACACGGTAATAGAGGTCAAAGGACCCCGACTGGGTCTTGTTATAGCTAGGGTCTTAAACCTCCGGTATCTTGTCACAACCAACACAGTAACTATGCATAGGAATTGGCGATATCTAATACAAAATAATATAACAATTTAACAGAACACATATTCTCAGTAGTTCTTGGAATTTCCTCAATCCATTTTACAATTCGGATACGTATTTATAGGAATATAAAAAAAGAATATACCACTCTTTTCTTTTTGTCCAGACATATAACTATTTAACTCAGGAACGGACAACAACACTGAATTTCACTTATACATTTTCTTCAATCATGAGGTTAAGTTAATTATCTCAAATTAAATCAAAACTGATGGTATCCACCCAACTATGAGAGAGGTGATGACTTTCTCTTCTCCCCTCGTGCTCCTCAGCAGAGCAGAATTTTTGCAACAGTTCCTCGGGAGAAATACCTCAAGAGTCTTGTCCAACCTGTTCTCCAACTCAGGTAGCAGAGTCCCATTGGTTGTCAACAAACTTTGGACCACTCTCACCTCATAGCCATCTTGCTATACATGTCTTCTATTTTTTTCACAGAACCCCTTCTCCTTACTCGGATTCTTCATTTATCCCCAAAAGAAAAAGTAACTGTTAATAATTGTTTTCATTTCAAGTACTATGAAACCTTGAAATTATTTACCCATAAATTATAGAAAATCATAATGTAATTCCTTATTCATAAAAAGAAAATGTAACTCAGATTCATCAACGTTAAGCTTTTCACTCAAATGTACTTTTTGATTAAAATTTTTAAAATAAAAACAATAAAAAAATTATAACGCTGAGTGTTACATATATTCTTCACACTATTTTAATGCACTATTGATTCCAAGTTTGATTCGTCTTTTTGATTAAAATTTTTAAAATAAAAACAATAAAAAAATTATAACGCTGAGTGTTACATATATTCTTCACACTATTTTAATGCACTATTGATTCCAAGTTTGATTCGTCTTTTTTAAGGTTGATTTTAATTAAGAGTGATGCAATTGCGAGGGTCACCTTTTCCTATTTTTATAGAATCAAATAGTGTTTTCTGCGAATCAAATATTGTTTTTTGCGAATTCTACTAGGTATGGGTATTTCCTAAAAGAAATAGGTTTTTACTTTTAGATATTTTCTTATTATGCATTTTTATATTTACTCAAACCTATTATATCTTTCTTTAAATATATATGACTGCTTTATTTTATATAATAAATATATATGATTTCACCATTTCCCATACATAAAATAGTATCAAGGTTATTGTGATCTAAAAGATAAAAAACAATATTTGCTATCTCAAAATATGAAGAATACTTTCCAATTTTAAATCTAGCCTCTTTTTGTTTATTTTTTAATTAATTTGTGATTATTTTATTATTATTATTTTTAATATAATTATTGTTTTATTTTTTTAAAATTTTATAAAAAACCTCAAAAACTTTTAAATACTACGATGTTATATAAGTTTATTAACTCCAAAACTTCTAAATAATACTTTGTTATATAATATTATTTTGTTATATAATATTGTTTTATTGATATTAAAAAACTCCAACAACTTTTCTTCCTTTTTATTATGCTTTTTATTAATAAGGAATAATTAAAAAAACATCATTAAAATACTTATATATTCAAAAAATTCATTTTTCCCCTTTTGTGTGACAATATATATGAAAATATGAATTTTTAATATATTATTTAGTATTGTTGATAAATGAATTTTTAATATATTATTT
This sequence comes from Pinus albicaulis, assembly GCA_034641835.2. Taxonomy (NCBI): domain Eukaryota; kingdom Viridiplantae; phylum Streptophyta; class Pinopsida; order Pinales; family Pinaceae; genus Pinus; species Pinus albicaulis. The sequence continues at coordinate 755,490,695 of CM076575.1, read as the reverse complement.
AGTATTATTGATATTTTACTGTCGTGTTTTTACAAACTATCATTTATATGATGTTACTTTATTATAATAATATATTTTGTATTAAAATTTTATTTATATTATTATTAAAAAAAATTAAGTATCAATAAAATCATTTTTCCCTTTGTGTCTCGCAATATATATGAAAAGATGAATTTTTAATATATTATTTAGTTGTGTTGATAAATGAATTTTTAATATTATTTAGTATTGTTGATACTTTTACGGTCATGTTTTTACAAATTATCATTTATATGATGTTATTTTACTATAATAATGTATTTTGTATTAAAATTTTATTTACATTATTATTAAAAAAAAAAAAATATCAATACCGTTGTTAAATGAGTATAAGTTTAATTAATAAAAAATAAATTTGTTACACTTTTATGTGTTTACTTAAGTATCAATATAGTTGTTGTTAAATAAGTATAATATAGATAATTTTAATAAAAAAATAAATTTTCTATATTTTTATTATTATGTTTTTATATATTATTAGTTATATCGTAGGAATGGTACAGATTAATTAATTTAAATTTAAGTTTTTAAAAAAAAATATGGGATGTTTAAGTAGTTTTGGATAGATCATGATTAAATGCTTTGATAAGATACTTTTTGAGGTGAGTGTTATTAAAAACATGATAAAGATGTAGTCCCAACAAATTTATAAAAAAAATCTTTATAAAATATTAATTAAAATTAACTAAAAAAATATCACCTTAAATATAATATTACTTTATATTAAAATTTTATTTATACTATTTTTTTTCTTAATGTACCAATACTATGATATAAACCATTAGAATAAAAATTTAATATAATTATTACCTTTCTTCTCTAACGTAGTTGTTATATGTTATATACATATGATATAAATAATTCGAGTAAACTAAAATAATTAAAATTAATCAATATAACATAAGGTGGATTTAATATAATTATTGACATAGAAATCTTGAGCATATATAGTTATTCCTTGGTGGATGAGCCCAAGGGAATATTTTGCCATTCATCACGTGAAGGAACATGCTAGTGTTTGTTTGACGTGTAAATAAAGAGAAGTGTAATCCACAAGTATTCCATCAAATTGTACCGTTGGAATTTTTGATGAGACACGCCCTCCATCAACTTTATTCCTTCTCAGATGCAACCAAAATTCAATCAGCGACTCACCGACTCTATTTTACAATTGTCATGTGTCAGCAGGCGAGTCTGCATCCTTCAACTACTATATCTTAGTGGTCGTCAACAACTCCAGATTTCATTCTAGTATCTTCCACATTCGGAAGCAAACCAAATCTGCCTAAACTCGATTCATTATAGGTATACACATTATAAATTATTATTATTATTTTTAAGGTTGAGCTACCATATGGGATGAAATTTTAATGTTATTTTTCTTAATGTTCTCATTATAATACGTGGATTTTAATTAAGTATGTTTTTTAATATATAGTGTTTTGTAATTAAGGGTTATTAAGTTATCAAAATTATATGGGGATCACTTTTAACATGGCTAGATTTTTTGCTATAAAATTTCAAACTATTGACTTTTATACCATAAAGTATTTTAATAAAATACTTTATCATCATTTGCTTTATATCTTTTAGACCAAAAAAACATTTTCAACATAAATAAATAACAAATAATATTATTATATAAAATATTTATAATTAAATTATTGATTATTTAAGATCGGTTAATTAAAAAATTGAGTTATAAAGTGTTAATATTCAAGTTATTGTGATATCATATTTTCTAATTTTAATATTCAAGTTAATGTGATATCATCTTCTCATATCCTCAATCTTGCTATGCATACCACCTACATGGAGGAGACCAATGAAAGCAAAATACACACTCGCTTCGATAGAAGTAAAACCAACCTCTTCTTAAGGGATTTAGAGATAGATTTAGGCCGCATGAATTATAATAGTAACATTGATCAAATTTATTACCATTTCACTACTATCCTTTCCAACACCATTAGTAGGTTTTCTAATGAAATTTCGTTTAAGCAGTCTAATAGAACTTCCAATCCATGGTATGACAAAGATTGCAATATTTCCAGGAAAGTGATTAGAGACGCTTCTAATGAAATCATTAAGCTGCAGAATATCAATATATACAAAAATCTCATCAAGAGGAAGAAAATATCATATATTAATAAACGACATGATTATCTTCTCCACCTTTCTAAAGTCATGCCCAAAAAATTTTGGCGAATGTTCTTGTCCGTAAAACCAAAGATAACCATTCTATCCCCTTAGAAAACTAGGACAACTATCTTAAGAAGTTGTGTGACTTTCCGGACAATATGGGAACCACCTTAATCACTCCAATTGAGGAGGACGCATTCTATCTAGATGACATTGAGTCTGGTATTAATAAGTTCAGTAATGGGAAAGCTAAAGATATTGAAGGATACCAAGCTGAGATCCTTAAAATGGGAAGATCTATCCTCATTCCTTATCTCCACAAGCTTCTCAATTTGGTTGTAACACATGGCTTCCCTCGGCTTTGGACACAAATCCTTATTGTACCTATCTTTAAAAATGGGGACAAAAGTATTACATCTAACTACAAGACCATTATGGTTAGCCATATCCTAACCAAGCTTTATGGGCTTATTTTAGAGAAGAAGCTTAGCTTTTGGCTTAAAATCCAGGGAAAAAGAGCTAAAGGAAAAGATGGTTTTAGGAGACATCACTTGACTATTGACCATTTGGTCACTCTTAGAATCATTGAGATGGAATGTCACAATAGTAAAGTCGATCCCTTTTGTTGTTTTGTGGAATTCGGAAAATATTCCGACAATGTTCCTCAAGATAAGATTTGGGAGAGAATTAAAGAGATCATGGTGCCTTTTGAGCTGAGGATTGCTGTGATCTGTCTCTACGAGACTTCCACTGCCAAGCTTAAGACCAATGAGGGGTGGTATAAGGAAATTAAATGAAATATTGGAGTTAAGAAAGGGTGTCTCCTATCCCCTACCCTTTTTGGCATATACATTGATAATCTAGAGGAGTGTTTGGAATCTGCGGGGTGCAAGGGAACCAATCTTGCTGGTGTTATAATTATTTTTCTCCTCTATGCCGATGATATCGTTCTTCTTGCAAAAATCTATGATGACCTTGGAAATCAACTCCAGATTCTTTATGACTACTTCTCCAGGATGGGTATGACAGTTAATACCAATAAGAGTAAAGTCATGATCATTAAATCCAAAAAGATTAACCATGGTAGTTTTGTGTATAATAATTAGTGCTTAGAGAAGGTTTCTGCTTATAAATATTTGGGCATTGACTTCCCTCATCATCTCAACTGGAATTATAGCATCGAGAAAATGATTATTGGGGGCAATAAAGCTTATTATGAGCTTGAAAACAATTGTAAGTCGACCGATATTTACATTTGGAGTAAAAATAGGTTCCTCTTTGAGACCCTTGTCACCCCTATTGTCTTATACGGATGTGAAGTTTGGGGTTGTAGTATATCCAGAGAGTCATGGAGGAAGATTGAGATGATTCAAAAGAAATTCATAACCTACAACCTTAAGATCAACGGAAATACTCCCTATCCTATCCTCTTGATCAAATCTGGTTTGTCCCCCATTGAAAGTACGACTATGTTTAGATATTTGATGTATAAGAAGAAGCTTGACAATATGGAATAAAAAATACTCCCTAAAATTTCTTTGAACTATAGTGAAAATCCTCACCTTCGCCTCAAGCGCGGGTGGCATAAGGATGCCCAGTCCTGGCTCAATCATTGGGGAATTAAGGAGGAGCTCAGTATGGGAAGCAAAGATAATATCAAAAATACTAAATTTACCTCCAAGTTTAAGGACAAGCTATAGGAGGATTAGGAGCTGGAGGGTAAAAGGAAGCTACGATACTATAAGGAAGTGGTCAACCCTACTCTTGATAATCAAAGTTATCTCTCTGTGTTGTCCAAAAAAAATAAAAAAATGAACATCAGTAAGATAATTATATAATTATTGACATAGGAATCTTGTTATGAAATTTCGAACTAATGACCTTTATACCACAAAGTATTCTAATAAAACACTTTATCATCTTTTGCTTTATACCTCTTAGTAAAAAGAGAAATATTTTAAACATTAATAAATAATATTATTATATAAAAATATTTATAATTAAATTATTGATTTTTTAAGATGGGTTAATTAAAACATCGAGTTATAAAGTGTTAATATTCAAGTTATTGTAATATCATCTTCTCTAATTTTAATATTCAAGTTAATGTGATATAATTTTCTCTAATTTTAATATTCAAGTTAATGTGATATCATATTCTCATATCCTCAATCTCGCTATGCATACCATCCACATGCAAGATACCAATGAAAGAAATAGACACATTTGCTTCGATAGAAGTAAAACCGACCTCTTCTTAAGGGATTTAGAGAGGGATTTAGGCCCCATGAACTATAATAGTAACATTGGTCAAATTTATTACCATTTCACTACTATCCTTTCCAACAACATTAGCAAGTTTTCTAATGAAATTTCATTTAAGTAGTCTAATAGAACTTCCAATCCATGGTATGACAAAGATTGCAATATTTCCAGGAAAGCGATTAGAGACACTTCTAATGAAATCATTAAGTTGCAGAATACCAATACATACAAAAATCTCATTAAGGGGAAGAAAAGATAATATATTAATAAAAGACATGATTATCTTCTCCACCTTTCTAAAGTCATGCCCAAAATTTTTTGGTGAATGTTCTTGTTCGTAAAACCAAAGATAACCATTCTATCCCCTTAGAAAACTAGGACATTTATCTTAAGAAGTTGTGTGACTTTTCGAACAGTATGGGAACCACCTTAATCACTCCAATTGAGGAGGACACATTCTCTCTAGATGAAATTGAGTCTGGTATTAATAAGTTCAGTAATGGGAAAGCTAAAGATATTGAAGGATACCAAGCTGAGATCCTTAAAATGGGAAGATCTATCCTCATTCCTTATCTCCACAAGCTTCTCAATTTGGTTGTAACACATGGCTTCCCTCGGCTTTGGACACAAATCCTTATTGTACCTATCTTTAAAAATGGGGACAAAAGTATTACATCTAACTACAAGACCATTATGGTTAGCCACATCCTAACCAAGCTTTATGGGCTCATTTTAGAGAAGAAGCTTAGCCTTTGGCTTAAAAGCCAGGGAAAAAGAGCTAAAGGAAAAGATGGTTTTAGGAGACATCACTCGACTATTGACCATCTGGTCACTCTTAGAATCATTGAGATGGAATGTCGCAATAGTAAAGCTGATCCCTTTTGTTGCTTTGTGGACTTCGGAAAATCTTCTGGCACTGTTCCTCGAGATAAGATTTGGGAGAGAATTAAAGAGATCATGGTGCCTTTTGAGCTGAGGATTGTTGTGATCTATCTCTACGAGACTGCCACTGCCAAGCTTAAGGCCAATGAGGGGTGGTCTAAAGACATTAAATGAAATATTGGAGTTAAGCAAGGGTGTATCCTATCCCCTACCCTTTTTGGCATATACATCGATAATCTAGAGGAGTGTTTGGAATCTACGGGGTGCAAGGGAACCAAGCTTGCAGGTGTTATCATTATTCTTCTCCTCTATGCCGATGATATCGTTCTTCTTAAAAAAATCCATGATGACCTTGGAAATCAACTCCAGATTCTTCATGACTACTTCTCCAAGATGGGTATGACAGTTAATACCAACAAGAATAAAGTCATGATCATTAAATCCAAAAAGATTACCCATGGTAGTTTTGTGTATAATAATTAGTGCTTAGAGAAGGTTTCTGCTTATAAATATTTGGGCATTGACTTCCCTCATCATCTCAACTGGAATTATAGCATCAAGAAAATGATTATTGGGGGCAAGAAATCTTATTATGAGCTTGAAAACAATTGTAAGTCGACCAATCTTTACATTTGGAGTAAAAATAGGTTCCTCTTTGAGACCCTTGTCACCCCTATTGTCTTTTACGGATGTGAAGTTTGGGGTTGTAGTATATCCAGAGAGTCATGGAGGAAGATTGAGATGATTCAAAAGAAATTCATAACCTACAACCTTAAGATCAAGGGAAATACTCTCTATCCTATCCTCTTGATCGAATCTGGTTTGTCCCCCATTGAAAGTACGAATATGTTTAGATATTTGATGTATAAGAAGAATCTTGACAATATGGAATAAAAAATACTCCCTAAAATTGCTTCTAACTGTAGTAAAAACCATCACCTTCGCCTCAAGCGCGGGTGGCATAAGGATGCCCAGTCCTGGCTCAATCATTGGGGAATTAAGGAGGAGTTCAGTATGGGAAGAAAAGATAATATCAAAAATATTGAATTTACCTCCAAGTTTAAGGACAAGCTATGGGAGGATTAGGAGCTGGAGGGTAAAACGAAGCTATGATACTATAAGGAAGTGATCAACCATACCCTTGATAATCAGAATTATCTCTCTATGTTGTCCAAAAAAGAAGAAAAAAATGAACATCAGTAAGATAAGAACTAATTACCAGGAGCTTCAGAGTGAGACCAGGCGTTGGTCTATTCCTAAGACCCCTTAATATGATAGAATCTATTAGATTTGCGATTCTAGGCAGGTGGAAGATGAAAAAAACTTCCTTTTAGACTGCCTGAATCTTACTCACATTTGATCTCAATTCCCTAACATCTACCACACTTCCAATCTTCCTAACCTATTAAGCCAACCCACCTATAGCGATCTTGGAGAACTTATTTCCCTTCTCTTTGACCATAGCAACAATATTTTGAAGAATCAAACTTAGATTCTTTCTTCTCTCTTAAGGTCCGATAGACCGCATTGGTCTTAACAAACGGTCATCATCATCATCGATACAAAATATATGTATTATATATATAATTATAAAATATAATTTATTAAATATATATCATTAAAAATTAGAAAATATTATTTATAATAAAATAGTTATTAATTTGAAAATTAAAATTAAATTATAAGTAAATGTAATAATATGAAATTTAAATTTTTTAAAATTAATTTTATTATTTAATATAAAAAGTTTGGGTTTGTTATTTTCCTTTCTTTAAATTAGGCACTTTATATTACGTTTTTAATTTCAAAAAGTTACATGATTAAAAATTTTCTACAATAGCTAAGTCTTAAGGTTGTATAAGCCTCTTCTGATAATAATGTATGTTAAAAAAAATTACAAAAAATAAAGTGACAACACAAAGATTGAATAATCATAGAATGACTAAACATACACCAAGACAATTCATTAGAAGGACTGCAAACAAAAAATTGCGCTTTCATGGAAGCTATTGTTCAAAACTATCCTACTTGGGGGCCTACTAAGGAACAACCTCACTTCCAAGGAAGGGGTTGTTGTTGCACTTATTGATGAGGATGTTTAGCTTGTGATCTATTCCATCCAACTTTTCCTCCAATTATGTCACCTTGTGATCATTCTCATGCTAAGCACTATTGTAACATGTGAGGATGTACCCAAGAAGAATTTTATGTGCTAATAGAAATTAACGACCTTCATATATACTACATATCTAGAGTGTGTAGAGGTGCTTAATTTAGGGACCTAATCCCTAGTCTCAACATGGACATGATGGAAAGGAGTGTAACGATGTTACTAGTGAACAACAACCTCAATTCATTTAATTTCCTAGAAAACTAGCTTAGGGATATATTGTTCATAGCGAGATAGGGAATCCCTTTCTTTCATCTGGGCTCTCAGTTGAGAGGTTGAAATCATGTGACCAGGGGTTAGCGTGGTAACAAAGGGATGATCTCTACCCCTTCCTTGGCAGGGAGTTGCTTATATTCCACAAGTCATAGTGTAGCAGAGAAGTCGGAGAGTGGAGGTAAAGTGGTTGAGAGAGGTAAGAGGATGAGGTTTGTCAATGCAAATAAATAGATTCTAAGGGGCAGAAGAGAGGTTGATAGAGGGGGGGATGTCTCTAGCACTAGGTTTGTTGGAAACAGGTGAGAGGGATGAAGTGATTGGGTGATGATTCTCAGGTAGGGGGTGAGGGGAGATGGTATAAGATTAGAGGGGAGGGAAATATAAAGGCTAAGAAATAAGTTAGAAATGGAGAGCTATGGAAGACAAAGAATGGATAGATTTCCAATTTGTATTGAAATTTTTTCAAGAGATATGCCAATCCATAGAACATAATAACTAGAGTATGGCCCAAAGAAGCATAATTTCACTCGCAAGAAACTAAGCTAGAGCGAGAATACGCTTATATTGGAGGTCAAGAGGCCTATGTGGAGAAGCTAAGAAACCAAGTCTGCAACATGGATGGAAACACAATCTAAACGAAATTTTCCAACCAAAAGGGATGATGTTCTTAAAGAACTCTGCATAGTCTTGATAAGGGAACAAGAGAGTCTTGGTATGCACAATTTTGTTAAGACTGAGGGACATCGTATGATCAATATTCAGAATTCCCTAGGCATGATATAAGGGCACAACACACTACTTAGAGTTGTTGTAATGATTGCGATGTGTGCCAGTAATCTTACTACAAAGGGCTCTCATGGTGGCCGTGTAATATCCTTGGAAAGTTAACTATGCGACCTTTATTTATTTGCTATATGGAAAAATTAAATAACATGTGACGAAATATGTTGATGTAAATATTATTTTCTATAACTAAATAGGAAATTATTTTTGGTATGTTAATACTCTTAGAAATATTTTAAAGGCTAAAATGAGAGATTAACCGCTAAATGTTATGAAAATGGTTGAAGTCAGTTATTCTTAGAGGGGAAGAAACAAAATAAAAGGAATAGAAAATCCTTGTTTTGTCATTATCCTTTGTAGACTGTAAGAGGAAAAAATAATAAGAAAAATTTCACATAGAGACATACCGATATTAAATATTGACATGACTGGAGAAAAAATTCATGTGGTAGATTATGTACAAGGAACTCTGGGAGATGAAGATAGTTACCTTTAAAAGACCAGTGGGAGAGAAAGACTAGTTTAACCCAAAATATTAGCAAGACACTACTAAGGGGTCCAAGAGATGAATCCTAATCTATATTTCTGCATAGTTTTTGTGATATCTAGTGTTGGAGCTCAGGGGGAACTAATAAAGAGCCGGTTCAAAGTTAAGAAGATCATGGAGGCCTTTAACCTATTCCTAAAAGGATTTAGATAAGTATATGTTTTTTTGAATAACAAATAGGAGGAATATGAATGTTAGAAATGTGTAGTAAATATTAACAAAGATAATTATCCTATAAGTTAAAGGTTTGAAATAATAAACTATTAAATGTAAATGTTACTGTGGCTGAAGATAAATATTTTTGTATCAAAATATGAATTTGTGTCTCTATAACCTTGTTGTTGCAGGTAAATAGATGTGTATATGTGTAGCATATAGAGTTTCTTATAGTTGCTGGAAGTGACAAGAGAAAACTGTGAAGATTCCATAAATAAAGTCGAGATAATACAACAAAATAGTTTGGACAATTTCTTGAAAACTGTAGAGTAAAAAAAATAAACACACACACACACATATTAAGGTTGCGGTATAGGGCTTATGCATAAGTTATATGTGCAGGTATGTAGAAAAACAATTATTATTTTGGCCAAGTACATAAGTTTTGAACAAAAGAGGGGTTAAGGCTCAACATAGAAAAGAGGTCCCCCATTGCAGGGGCCCACTAGGTCTCTGGCCTAAACATATACATAAGTATACATATACCTCTAGTTGTGTAATACTACTATTACATTACAATAATAATTCTAGTGATTAAAACATGAATTAATACATCTAAGATATCTATATATGTAACAAAGAAACTCTATATATTACAACAAAAGTAAAATATATATGCAAACATTCAATAAAAATACAAAGTTTTGAATAAATGATGCATTGAATAAATACTATAAATGTAAAGAAGATAGGAACTTTCAATTTAATAAATTCACAGTGAAATTTATGGAAAGAGATGTATGGATTTAAAGCAAAGTCATATTTTGTTCTAACTACATAAAATTCCATATTAAATAACCCAACCAAACCATAAATGGAAAAAGAACACGAAACAATGAATGTCATGTAAACATATATGAGTACTAACTCGGTAAATATCCATGAATTTTAAATTGTGACCCAAGGAACCAGTCTTATAATACCTTTCTAGACTAGAAAATAGTTACATGGAGGGAAGGAAAACCCACATGCAAAATCTATGTTTAGTACTTAAATACATAGAGAATATGGTTTGTATGAATGGGGTTGTGCTCTTAAATAGTTTAAAAAAATACAAGTATGTCTTCAACCAACCCAAAGTCAAGAGTTGTGAAACCCTAGATGGGAATTAAACAAAAGAAAGCTAGAGGGTCGATACAACATGAGGAATCTAGTAAGAATTATAAAAAAAAATATAAGCACCTATAATCACCGAGGTTAAATGAGAAACCAAGAAAGTATAGACAATGCTTCCAACAGTTGTTTTCCTAATTCAAATATGTCTCGAAGCATACATGTAAGAGAAGTGAAATAGGGTTGGTACTACCAGAACCTTTACAAAAATATTTTAAAAGAGAATCAAGCTATTATGGAAGGGTTTTAACCATATTATTTACCTGTAAATAGCTAGATAGGGTCACCAAGCTTCCTACATCGAAAATAATAATTAAACCTTTAATAATTATGTTTGTAAAAAAAGAAAGAAAAAAATGCTTTTGTAGGAGACGATTTTGGGGTTAGGGTTGGAGAATGTACCAAAAGGAAATTTGTTGACTGGACTCTGGAAGTGCCGTAATGAATTGAAAATTCCCTAGAAATTCAAGTGTCACATCTAAAGGAAAAAACCTATGTGAGAATCCAAAACATCTATGGAGGGAGCCAAGCATTCATTAACATTTATTTTTCTTACTTGAAAACAATCTGCAGGACAACATTCAACTTCAAGTCATTACATGATTAAAAATGGAAATTGCGGGAATATTGGAAACGATACCTAGAATGGAACATGTACAACATTATAGTCATGAATGTAATCTAATATAGAGTATCAGAAGGTCCTCTTGGGTAGATCTACCATGAATTTGACAATAAAACTCCCAATAAGCAAGGAAAAGCCTCTGGTTTTGGTAGGGTTTTAACATACGTACAAAGCGCTTCCTCAACACAAACTCATCACCACAATGAGAGCATGATGGTGAGTCTGAGTAGGGTAGTTACCCTAACTCCCACCCAAACAATATCCATCGTCCATCCAACATGATTCAATATACACCATTCAAACTAACAACTAGCTAGGGTTCAGCGAGATTGGTAGGGAACCAATCCACAAGTCAAAGATCATGTGAAGCTGGTCTAAGTGGTAGCCATATCAAATGTCATTGTATTATAATATTTATAAAGAGTCACAAATTCTATCATTGTGTCAACCAACACATGGTTGAATGTGAAATAACTTCAGACAACCCATAATCTATATATTATTATGTATAAGTGTATGCGAAAGATGTATGGAAGACCGAAAATCATGAGCCGAGGCTTAAAATTATTGTAAATGTATAGGTCCGAAAGTTGTAAGACTAGGGCATAAAATTATTCTAAAGGTTGAAAGGTAAAGTTGTTATGGTATATTATTTACATATGAAGGTTAATACATACACACACATACACATAACTTCATATCTAAAGTGGTAAAAGAAAAGGGAGAATATAAGTATAAATAAAAAAGAAAATATTCAATGACAAAAGTCTAAGAAAGAGTAATATAAGTCACAATTTTCCATCATAATCCTAACCGGAGCAGTGAAGCCAAGAATAGAGTGATTATAAAACAAAACTTTCTAGGGTTCGACGAGAGTGGTGGGGACCCAATCCAGAAATCAGAGATCACGTGACGCTGGTCTAAGTGGTAGCCATCTAGAATGTAATTGTATTATAATATTTATAAAGAATCACAAATTAAATCGTCGTGTCAACCAACGCATGGGTGGATGTGAACTAACTGAATACAACGAATAATCAATATATTATTATATATAAGTGTATGCGAAAGATGTATGTAAGACCGAAATTCATGAGACCGGGGCTTAAAATTATTGTAAATGTATAGGCTTGGAAGTTGTAAGACTAGGGCATAAAATTATTGTAAAGGTTGAAAGGTAAAGTTTTTATGGTATATTATTTACATATAAAGGCTAATATACATATACATATACACACACACACACACACACATGCCTTCATATATAAAGAGGCAAGAACAAAGGGAGCATATAAGTACAAATAAAAAAGAAAATATTAAAAGAGAAAAGTCTAAACAAGAGTGAGATAAGTCACAAGTTTCCATCATAATCCTAACTGGAGTAGTGAAGCCAAGAATAGAGTAATTATAAAACAAAACTTGCTAGGGATTCTCTTTTCCATCACTGTATAATAGAATCAACATATAATTTCCACCTTGCATAAGTAAAATAAGTGACTAGATAAGTCAAGAAAAAGTCATGAAGAAGAATGAATTGAAAACTTGAGATGTTGTACCTTGTTCAAAAAACAAATTAATGTGCCTAATCTAGGTAAATATGGATTTTTTCTATGTTAAAAGAGGGAGTTGTTACATATTGCATAAGAGAAAAAAGGCTACAATACTATGGCCTTTTAGTTGACTACTTTTTTATTAATTAATAATTGTTCATGCATACACAAAGTAAGAGAGGAATTGTACACGACAAGTAGAATGGATGAACCGCAAGGAGGTACACATATTGCAGAAGAAGAGCTTTACGTGCATTTGGGACAACAAGCACAAATACCCACCAGAGAGATGTTAAACATGTAGACAAAATTAGTAAATTTGCATGCAAGACATGAACAATTGCTAAAATCTAGTGTGGAACAAGAGTAACTCATTAAGAATTTAACTGTAAATCAAATCCTAAGACAGTATAAATAATGAGGAATGAAGAAAATCAAGGCGAAACATTTAAACAAAAAACTGCTCAAGAAATTGCAGAAAGTAAGGAAGAAAATTATGAAGAAGAACAGGAGCATAGTTCCTAAAAAACATAGGAAAAATCAAGAAATAATCCCAAAATAGAACTCCATGGAGAATTTAGAAATAATTAGAGCCCCCAACATTTGATGGGGAGACAAAATAAATCGTTGAAGCAAGTATGATCAACATAAATAGATATTTGCAAGTGTATTATTATTCTACAGATTTAGAAGTGAAGCTGACTACTTATCAGTTGCATGGAAAAGCCTCTTTGAGATGGGAGGAAATGAGAATCGTTCATAATTTATAAAGTAGAGAGGTTGACTGGTATGAATTGCAATGATTGTTGAATGAAAGTACTTGTGTGGACATTACTATGATTATATAGCTAAAGAATTCCATGATTTAAAATTGGGCAAAATGTCAATGGACGAACTAGTAACTAAATTTCTTATTTACAATGCTATGTGCCATACCTGAAAGATGAAAAAGAAAAGGTACAGTGTTTTATAAATTGCCTTCCACTCTCCTTTAAAGAGATAATTGAGTACAAAAATCCAAATACTATGGAAAAATTAATTAGGAAAGCCAAAATATGTTACCAATAGGCTAAGCAGAGAAAATAAAATCTGAAATCATGGTTTAATAAGAAGAAGTACATAATATCTTAGGGCGGAAAAGGTGAAAAATATGAGCCATTTAAATAGTCTGGTAAAATTAATAAGAACTGTGAATTTAGTGGAAATAAGAACCAAGACTCAAGGACACAAAATCAACCCCAAGATGGGTCCAAACATGCATAAATTAGTAGTAAAGGAGGTAACGATAAAGATATGGAACCATTAAAATGTTAGGGTTTTAGAGAACCCCATTTGTTGCAAAATTTTCCCTATAACACCCAGTCTGTGAAAAATCTACAAAACCTACAAGATGCCTCTATTACTAATGATGTGGCTAGAAATATACCATGCATCAATGCAGCCTTGGAAGGACGCCAAGAAAATAATCATTCCACCATGGTGGAGATAGAAGGTACTATTATTAACTAACCTATTTCAGTATTAATAGACCCTGATGCTAGCTTGAGTCATGTTAGCCCCCAGGTGGTAAAAAAATGTAAATTGAAATATGAAAAATACAAAAATTCGTGATTGGTTAAGCTAGACATGAGAAAAAAAAGGAAGGTTACAAATTGGATAAAGGCATGAACAATTACATTGAATGGAAATCAAACCACCATGAACTTGAATATTTTACCATTAGGATCCTATGGTGTTATGGTAGGGATGGATTAGCTAGAGGGGCATCAGGAAATCGTTCATTTCCTTGAGAAAAGTGTCACATTCACATCAGAAAATGGAGAAACCCAGATTATAAAGGGCATACCTAGGCTCATTTTTCATGTGCCAAATATAAAAAATATAGTTAAAAAGGGTTGCAAGGAGGGGGTGTTAACTTTTTTCCATTCAGATATAGGACCACTCGTCAAAAAAGTCATCCATATTTGTAAGTGAATTGTAAGTTGTTTAAGGCTACCCGAATGTGTTTCTGAATGAAATTATAAGTCTACCACAAAAAATGGAAATAGATTTTTCAATATAATTGATACTAGGGGAAACTCCAACATCGAAGGATTCTTATTGAATGAGCATGCTAGAGATGATGGAATTGAAAATGTAGTTGTAGGAATTATTAAATAAAGGGTACATCAGAGATAGTGTATCACCATGGGGTGCACTAGTCCTTTTTATTAAGAAAAAGGATGAAATTTTTTGGTTTTGCATTGATTACAATCAGATGAATAAGATGGCTATTAAAAATAATAATCCCCTACAAAGGATAAGGGATTTGTTTGACCAAGTAAAAGGGGTGATAATGTTCCCTAAACGAGACCTCAAAAATGGTTACCACCAACCAAGGATTAAAGAGGAAGATATACCAAAGAGAATGTTTCGAACAAGATATGGACATTATGAATTTACAATATTACCCTTTATACTTATGAATTCACCTTCTATGTTCATGTGTTTAATGAACAATGTGTTTAGTTAGTCTCTAGATAAGTATGTATTTATTTTTATAGATGATAATTTAATCTATTCCAAGACCCAAGAAGAACATGAGAAACACTTGGAAATAATGCTATAGACCGTACCAGAGTACTACTTATATGCTAAGTTTAGCAAGTGTGAATTTTACAAGAACAAGATACAATATCTAGAGTATTTAATTTCAAAAGAGGGAATAATAGTGGATACCAAAAAAGTAAAGGACATCCTAGATTGGCCAGTTCCAAAAGATGTGGAATATATAAGGTCATTTATGGGAATAAGTAGGTGTTATCACAAACTTATAGATCAATTCTCAAAACTAACAGACCCTATAGCTTCCCTACATAAGAAGGGAGTGAAATTCGCGTGGATACAAAGATGTCAAGAAAGATTTGAGAAGTTGACATATTTATTGATAGTGATACTTGTATTAAAAATAATAGACCCATATAAACATTTTGTAGCATGTACTAGTGCTTGCTTTGAAGGTCTTGGAGGGGTATTGATGCAGGAGGGACACACAGTGGCCTATGTGTCTTGAAACTAAAGGAACATGAAAGGACTTATGCGGCCTACAATTTGGAATTGTTAGTGGTTAGGCATGCCCTGAAGATGTGGAGACATTACATGGTTGGTAAGAAATTCACTTTAGTACATAACATATAAGTCTAAAATATTTTTTCTACCAACTTGACATGAATCCCAAGTAGGTTAGGTGGATGACATTCCTAAGTGAATATGATTTTGACATGAAACACATAAAGGGGAAAGAAAAAAAGTGGTATATGCATTGATTCATGGTTTTTAAAAATTATGTGAGGTAACAATAAGCAAAATGGAAACAAATTTTTTTGAGAAAATTACAAAAGAAACATTAAATAATTAGAATTATAATCAATTTTATGACTGTTTGAGGAGTGAAAATGTTGAGAGAAAGCAACTAGAGTATGAAATTAATGAAAACGTATTGTTGGTATATAAAAACAGGCTTTATGTACCAAATGTAGATGAAATTAAAATATTATTATTGAATGAATAACATAAAAAACCATCATACAACACATCCAAAGTATCATAAAATTATTTATGCTATCAAGAAATATTTTTTTTGGACAAGAATGAAGAAAGGTGTCGCTAAACCCCCTACCTATACCAGAGTGGAAGTGGGAGGTAATATCACTAGATTTTATAACTAGATTACCCAAAACAAGGAGGAAACACAACTCTATCTTGGTAGTTTTAGATAAGTTAGATAAAGCTTCCCATTTTATCCATGTACAATCTACCTACAAAGCTACACAAGTGGCAAAGGTATTCATGAAGGAAAATTTTCTACTTTGTGGTGTACCTAAGATAGTGATATCATATAGAGACCTAAATTTCACTTCAAATTTTTGGAAAGCCTTGTTTGCTATAATGGGTATGCAACTAAAATTCATAATTGCATACCATCTAAAAACTAATGGAAAAATAAAAAGGGTTTACCTAGTCCTTGAAGACATGCTGCACATGTATGGCATGAATCAACCCACCAAGTGGGAAGACTCTTTGCATTTGGTGAATTTCTCCTATAACAATGACTATTAGGCATCACTAAAAATGAGCCCCTTTGAAGCCTTGTATGGAAGAAAATGTCACGTTCCTCTAAATTGGTGGTAACTTGAAGATAGAATTATGCTAGGGCCATACCAGTTACAGGAAATCGAAGAAATGATATAAGAATGAGACACAATTTGAAAGAAGCTCACAACGGGAAGAAGAGTTATGATGATCTAAAAAGGACACATAGAGTTTCAAGCGGGTGAACATGTATATTTTAAAGTAAGACCCAAAAATAGTTCCTTGAATTTGGGGAGTTGCTCTATAACGACCCCTTGATTTTGCGAGCCATTTGAGATACTAACCAAGGTAGGGATAGTGGCCTACCAATTGGCACTACCAAATCGTATTAAAATTCATAATGTGTTAAATTTGTCTCTAATAAATAAATATATACATGAACTTACTCATATAATTGATTGACATGTTGTACAGGTCAAACTAGAAGGATAATTCTAGGTCGAACCACTACAAATTTTGGACCGGAGGGATATTACACTCCGAAATAAAGCCATCTCATAGGTTAAAGTGCAATGGAAGAAGTTTGAGCCCAAGGAGGCTACCTGGGAAATGGAGATGATATTAGAAAATAATTTTCTATGTTTTTTCAATCTGGATGGATGCCCGGAAAGACTGAAGACGATGTCCTTTTTAAGGGGAGGGGAGATGTAATACCCATAAAAAATTTACATTGTGACATCTATTTATTTGATGGATGGAAAAATTAAAAGACATGTGACAAAATATGTTAATGTAAATATTATTTTCAATAATTAAATAATAAATAATTTTTGGTATGTTAATCCTCTTCAAAATATGTTAAAGGCTAACATGAGATATTAACCCCTAATTGTTAGGAAAAAAGTTGAAGTCATTTTTTCCTAGAGGGGAAGAAATAAAAAAAGGGAAGAGAAAATCCTCCTTCTGTCATTATCATTTGCAGAGTGCAAGAGGAAAAAATAAAGAAAGAAAATTTTGACAGAGAGATAGGCCATTGTTAAAAATATTGAATTGACTGGAGAAAAATGTCATGTGGTGGCTTTTGTACAAGGATATGTGGGAGATAAATATAGTTACCTTTAAAATACTAGTGGCAGACAAAGAATGGTTGAACCCAAAATATTAGCAGGATGTTGCTAAGGGGTCCAGGAGATGAATCCTAATCCAGTTTTCTACATAGTTTTATTGATAGCTAGGGGTGGAGCTCAGGGGTAACTTAGATATAGTTAGTTCGAGGTTGAGAGGATCGTGGAGGCTGTTAACCTATTCCTGAAAGGATTTATATAAGGATATGTTTTATTGAAAAATTAATAGTAGGAATATGAATGTTAGAAATGTGCATTAAAGAGAAACAAAGTTAATTACTGTAGAAGTTAAAGGTCTGAAATAATAAATTGTTAAACGTGAATGTTATCGTGGATGAAGACAAATGTTTGCGTATCAGAATATGAAATCATGTTTGCATAACCTTGTTGTTGCAGGTAAAGAGATGTACATAGGTGTAGGATAAAGAGTTTATTATAGTCAATGGAAGAGACAAGAGAATATTGTGAAGATTCCATAAATAAAGTCGAGCTAGTATAAACAAATAGTCAAGCCAATTTCTTGAAAATTGTAGATTAAAAGAATTAAAGACACACACACACACACACACAATATTAAGGTTAGGGCATAGGGGCTATGTATAGGTTATAAGTTCAGGAATGTATAAAAACAATTATTGTTTTGGCCAAGCATATTAGTCCTATACAAAAGAAGGGTTAGGGCTTAGAGGGAAAAAGTGGTCCCCTATTACAGGGGTCCACTAGGTCTCTGGCCTAGACATATATACATAAGTGTGGATATATATAGTTGTGTAATACTACTATTTAATTATAGTAATAACGTTACTGAGTAAAACAATAATTAATACATCTAAGATCTTTACAGATGTAACAAAGTGACTCTAAATATTCCAACAGAGGATATATATATATATATATATATATATATAGAGAGAGAGAGAGAGAGAGAGAGAGAGAGATACATTCGATATAAAAATTAAGTTATGAAGAATTGTTGCATTGAATAAATACTATAAATGCAACACATGCAATATTTGTTGATTTAATTAAATTAATAGTTAAATTTCTGGAAAGAGATGTATGGCTTGCAAGAAAAGTCATATTTTCTTCTAAATACATACAAGTATATATTAAATAACCCGACCAAACCATAAATGGAACACAAAGATTAAACAATGAATTTCAAGTAAATATATATGAATACTGTCTCAGCAAATGTCTAGGAATTTTATATTGCGGTCCAATGAACCAATTTTACAATAACCTTTCTAGACATGAAAATACTTCCACGAAGGGATGGAAAACCCACATGAAAAATATTTGTTCAATACTTAAATACATAGAGTATATTGTTTGTATGGATAGAGTCGTGTCTGTAAATAGTTTTCAAAACTACAAGTAGGTCTTCGGCCAACTTAAAGAAAATAATTATGAAAATCTAGATGGGAATTAAACAAAAGTAAGCTAGGGGTCCAACACGACATGAGGAACCTGGTAAGAATTATAAAAAATAATATATGCACCTATAGTCACTGAGGTTGCATGAGAAATAAAGAAAGTACAGACAATGCTGCTAGCAATTGTTTTCTAGAGTCTCGAAGCATACCTATAAGAGAATTAAAATAGGGTTGGTACTCCTAGACCCTATGTGAAAATATTTTAAAAGAAAATCAAGCTATTTTGGAAGGGTTTTAACCATATTATTTACCTATAAATGGCAGGATAGGGTTTCCAATATTCCTTTAAAGAAAATAATGTCTAACCCTTTAATAATATTGCTTGTAAAAAAAATGAACAAAAACAAAAAGGATTTTTCAAGAAACAATTTTTGGGTTAGAGTTCGAGAATATGTGAAAATTCCTAAACCAGAATCCTATTGCAGAAACTAGAAATTATTCTCCTAATTGTTAATTTAATTTAACAATTTATTTGTTGTTTTATACAGAAAATACTGAATAAATCACACTACAATCTACACAAATAAAACCATGGAAGAATAAATTCTAGAAGAAATTATATCACACACACATAAAATAAACACAATTAGTTTTGGACAAAATTCCTTGGAAAAACTCAAATCGGAAAACCGGTGCAGCAGATGAGGGTTTTATTTTATTATGCAACAATGAAAGTTGAGTACATCTATGGATGCCCAATTGGAAATCTAAAAAAAAAAAATCTGGGAAAAATAATGAAGGGAATTACCCTTCTCCCACAAACAACATATGGCATGATTTTCCTTAGAAAAATGGTCGTCCATACCCTAGCATGAACCCTTTTGCGTTGACTCACACACATGTGGCTCAAAACTACCTTTGATGAAGTCAGTATTCCTCCAGATGCTGACGAAATAATATCTCTAGCCTTCTTGAACCTCTACCCAACCTTTGGAACTCATAATGATTTTTATCACCATAAAATTGATCTTCCTTGCCAAAGCTACTGTGTAGAGCCTCTGCGCTTCCTCTCTGGGATAACTCGGCCCTCTTGCTGATGCCTCTCCAGATCTGGAAATATTTCCTCTGGATAACTGTACCTGCCCCTCTCACACTACTTCGATCTCTCTGACTCTCTCTTCAGAAATTGACTGTTGCTACTCTGGAAACTAATCTACCAATGAAATCAAACTTTCGAAGTGTATTCTCCATCACCACATTGACCTCCTCTTATAAACCTCTGTTGGAGCACCAAATACCAAGATTAAAACATAATTGACGGTAGGATAATCTTGAATTCAATTCATGTGAGTTTCTATACTATTCTCTCCTTATCTCAATTAATATTGATTAATTAACCATATTCCCTAAGTTTAGACTTACGAAATATTTAAAAATCGGTTAATAATCTAAGTGATACACTTCTAGGTGGAATTTCCAGAAATGATTTCTCGGTTTTGGAGAACTCATTTATTCTAGCCATTCCAAAAAATTTCATGTCTAGAACACATCTAATGCTACAAAAAATAACACTCCCTCTTAGCGAGGAATGTGTTCTAGTGCTACTGCACACCCTGTAGCAACACCCTATCTCTGCATAATTCCTGTCATGTTGTTGATGTTTGGATGCTGCTGCCCACCAAATATTTTGCAACTTTGATATTTACTACATCTGTACTGCGACTGACCCTAATGAATTACTGCCAACACTACATCTACACTACAACATTTTTTTTTCTATTACTACAAAATATGCAACTGAAAAAACATCCAAAACTGAAAAAAAGTGTTCAGTATGATGCATCTTCCATCCAAGTCATGGCTGCTACTAGCATATGCATTTTCATGGAGGACTTTGTGCTACTGTTGAATCTGCATTGTGCCACTTGCACTTTTTCCAACTATATACTGCGCTCCCCAATATCTGACTGCTACTATTCTCTGCAACTGTCACTCTGGCAGTTGACTACACTAATTGCTATTGGTCCATCCTACTATTGAATATTGTGTCCCCTGTATCCAGGTAATGATCCAAGAGGTGGACTCCTTAAAGATCCTGCCCATATGTAGTGCTATGGGGCTACAAAAATAAATCACCCCACCTCACTCCTGGAGGTATATCGACGAAAATCATGAAGTATTCCTTCGTACTGGAGGAAAGCATATCGATATATGCAGAAGCTGTCTGCGAGTCCTGCTTCTCCTTCTTGTCCTTCATCCTGAGAGTACACTGGTTACAGTAGTGGATAAAATCACCACAGCTAAAGCACTTGAAATTTGAAAGTTATTTCTTCCTCTTACTCCCCTCCCCTTGTCCTTGACTGGGACCCTTTGATGCGAGGGCCACATTCTCCTCCTCCTTCACCGCCTTCGGTCCACTCTTCTACTGTTGACGTATATCTTCAAAAGAGCTCGTCTCAACTCCTACTACTACAAATCAACGAAAATATTATCTCATCCTGGTAGCTTGTCTCTACCGCATATTCTTTGGAAAATATCTTTCCGCTCCTTAGAGACAATGTTGAGTGTCAATCACACTAGTTCTGTGGGTTGAGGTACTACCCCAACAACTGAAAAATATTCTTGGACCTCATGAATCCTAGTAAGGAAGGGGTTTATGATTTCCCCTTTCTCCATCCGGATGCATCTTAGCTTCTCCTTGATGTACATCTTCCATTGCTCAGAAGTACCCTGATACATCATGGCGAGAGCATCCCACATCTCGTAGGTAGTTTCCTTGCCATCTATATTCAAGACTACATGATCCCAGACTCTATCTAGGATCAACCACTTCGCCCGTGCCATATCATTTATGTACTCTTTTAGTTGATCTACATCTGTGGGAACTGCGACCACATTATCGATATATTCCTTCAGGCAAAATTCATCTAGAAGGAAGGCAATCCTTGCCTTCTAGATGACATAGTTGGAAGCATGATCTAACCTATCATGATCTCTCAGCCTTGTAGTGGCCATCTCTGAAAAAATGTTAAAAAATACCTCTTCCCTTGTTGTCATTTTTTCTCTTCTACACAAACTCCCTCATGGAAAGCATGGCTCTGCTAGGTGCTACTGCCAATCTACAGCTAGAAATTTGAACTTCCGAGACTAGAAGTTCCCTGAGATAAATTTTCCCTTCGTGTGTTCTATTCTTCCACCTGACATAGGTTCTGTTCTAGCAACTGCTACATAACCCTTTGCGTCCAGCTAGAAATATGCTCAATAAAAATATTGAGTTTCTCCCTCTTCCTTTGAAATCACTCGATCTGGAGAGATCAAAATTTTCTGCCCCTCTCTCAAAAAAATTAAATCTCCTCAAGTAACTTGGCCTCTTGGAAAAGTGACTGTGTTGCTCCATGGAATTTCGATCTACTGCCCACACTGAACAATGAAATTCCTCCTTTTCTTTTATGAGATCTTCAGCTGTTCAACTGCGCTCTAATACCATGTGAAAATTCCTAAACTAGAATCATATTGAAGAAATTATAAATTATTCTCATAATTGTTAATTTCATTTAACAATTTATTTGTTGTTTTCTATGAAAAATACTGAATAAATATGACTCCAATCTACAAAAATAAAACTGCGGAAGAATAAACGTTGGAAGAAATGCTATCACACACACATAAAATTAATACAATTATTTTTGGAACAAAGTCCCCGGAAAAACCCAACTCGGGAAAACCAGTGCAGTAGATGAGGGTTTTATTTTATTATGCAATAGTGAAATTTGAGTACATCTATGGATGCCCAACTAGAAATCCAAGGAACAAGAAAATATGGGAAAAATTCTAAAGTGAATTACCCTTCTCCCAAAGGAAATCTCTGGCAACATTTTCCTTTAGCAAACTGGTTGTCCAAACCCTAGCTTGAGCCCTTATGCTTTGTATCCCACAATGTGGATCGAAACTGCCTTTGATGAAGTCATTCTACCTCCAGCTGTTGAGGAAATCATCTCTTCGACCTTCTAAAACCTTTACCTGACCTCTGGAACTGAGGACGATTTTTCTCACCACCAAATTTATCTTCCTTTCCGAAGCTACTGTGTAGAGTCTTTGTGCTACCTCTCTGGGACAACTTAACCCTCTTGTTGCTGCCTCTCCATATCTGGAATTATTTCCTCCATAACACTATCTGTGACCCTCTCACATTTCTTCGACCTCTATAAATCTCTCTCCGTTAACTGACTATTCCTACCATGGAAATCAATCTTCCAATGAAATCAATATTTGCAAGTGTATTCTCCATCACCACACCGACCTCGTCTTATAATCCTATGTTGGAACACCAACGAGAAAAATTAAAGCATAATTGATATATAAGATCATCTTGGAGTCGATCTGTGTGAGTTTCTAGAATATTCTTGCCTTATCTCAATTATATTTATCAATTAACCATATTCCCTAAGTTTATACTTATGAAATATAATAATCTAATTGAGACACTTCTAGGCACAATTTCCAAAAATGATTTCTAGCTTTTGGAGAACTCCTGTTTTCTATCCTCTCCAAATATTTTCATGGCTAGAACAAATTTGATTCTACAAAAACTAATATAATGTACCTAAAGGAAATTCATTGAGTAAACATTGGGAGGGTCAGAACCACTTGCAAATTTCCCTAGAAACTTTTGTGTCGCAGCCAAAGAAAAAACCCTATGTGATGGTTCGAAACATCAACAGAGGGAGCCAAGCCCCCATTAACATTTGTTTCTCTTACTTGAAAGATATCCGCAACATAAAATTCAAATTCAAGGCGTTACATAATAAATAAATGAAAATTTGTAGGAATCTTGGAAAATCTACCCAACATCGAACCTATATAACATTCTAGTCATGAGTGTAATCAAATATGGATTATCGAAAGGTCCACTTGGGCAAAGCCATCATGAATATGACAGTAAAACTTCCAAGAAGCAAGGAAAAACATCTAGTTGCGAGAGGGAAGTTACAAATCTCCTCCTTACGATATGATCTAGACTTTTTTACTTCACACATGCATTAAAAATTGCATATAAAGGAGCATGTAACCAGGTAACATAAACACATGAAAATACACGAAAATCAAAAGAAAACATGAGATCAAAGACGCAAGATGATTTGATTTCATAGTTCACCCAGTGTGGGTTACGTCTTCTAGACCTTCTCAATGTGGGGAGGCCTCTTTCAGTAAATGGCATTGGTAGTATAAATAAATTACATGAAAAAAAAAATCACACCCTATACCTCCACCTTTGGGGATGGCCTGAAAATGTAGAACTCTACTATAGAAACAGGCTACACGTTTAGAATCCTGGGGAAAAATAGTAAAAAATGACAAAATTTGAACCCTTTCTGACATTTTCACTTCTCGACCCTAAAGGAGTCTTCTCAACATAAAAGAATATACCCCTCTCAGTGTTCCGCCCTCCTGGACCGCTCTTGGTTCTGTTGCATGAAACTTTTCCTCGGTTCCCGTTGGTCAAATGAGCAAATGTTTTAAGGTTTATATAAAATAATTCACAAGAATAAACAAAGCTCGGGTCGTTGGCCTGTTGGTGGCAGTGTCTGAGTTAAGTATTACGGTTAGGGAGGTCTCGGAGTCCAACCCTACGAGACCCCTATTACATTACAATTTTTGAGCAGGTTTGTTTTGTTTCAATGGCATTTATTTGAAATTGGAGCCACTTGTTCGCAGGTAGGCCCACCTAGTTCGGGAGGGTTTGTACCCTGCAGAATCCTTCGTTGTGTGTCATTATATGGTTGGACATTGTTTAATTTTTGGGGCCACTTGTTGGTGGGCTGACCTACTTGAGCCAGGTTGGTTCCAACCCCAATGGCCTCCTCCATGTGTCGCCATTGTATGTTTGTGCGGGCACACCCCATATATGTTATATGCTTTTATTATAATAACCATTCGGTTGGCGGGGTTGGTGGCCCTCCAACAGATATATATATATATATATATATTACCATTCCATACAAAAATTTTCCGCCGAGTTTTGAGGGTCACTAGAAAAATTAAAGAGGTGACAAATTTTCCTGTTCCAACTGCTAGATTCCATGTGCTAACCTTTTTTCAAGTTGTTTCCTCGTTAGTGACTCCCACTGGGCCTAGTTTGACCATAAATTTGACTGACTATATCTTGAGCATACAAACACAGATTTGAGTGTCATTCACGTCATTGGAATCAGGACGATGAGAACTACATTCTGGTCTTGGTTTCACTTGAATCTGATGAATTTTATTTTTGAGCTTTTTCAAGGCCACTTCTATTTCTGAAGCCACCTGGATCATTCCTCCCCACTAATGAGCTTTTGGGCAGCCAAAAGCTTTATTAGTCAACTGGAAAGCGAGGGAATTCCTCCCTCACATTCTCCTTTTCAATCCATTGGGCCTTACTTGGATGCATTCCCTTTAAATCAATACGAAGGTACTCCACGTCTCCCCATCATGAAGTCTAAGTTTTCTTGTCTAAAATGATATCCTCCGGTATATTTTCCAAGTATTTGGGTGCAAAGTCGTCCACCGTAGGAACCTATCCAACCTCTTCAATGTCCATGATCAAAGGAGGCTCATAAGGCTTTAAGTTTTAAATGTTCAACAATAGAGTACAATTGCATGTATGCTGGGAAATGGAGATGAAAAGAATTGTCTCCAATCTTTTCTAATATGGTGAATGGGCCATATCGGATTGGTCTCAACTTCTTTCCTTCCCCTTTCATCCTATATTTGCTGATGTGGAGCCACATCTTGTCTCCAACCTAGAATTGGTGATTAACCTGGTGCTTGTCATGTTGAGCTTTGTATCAAGCTTTACTTTTCTCCAACTTCTCCTTCACTTCCTGGTGAATCATTTGAATCAGCTGAATTAAATTTTGTGCCTTGTCCCTATCATATTTCCCACTAGAATCTTCATTACTCCCAACCACCATGTCCAAGGGATCCTTTGAAAAATATCCAAAGCATATCTCAAATGGTGAGCTGTGAGTGGATGAATACACTGCCAGGTTGTATGCATGTTGTACATGAGGAAGTTGCTCATCCCAGAACTTGGGATTCTTGCCACAATAGCCTAGGAGTAAATGTACCACTGCGCGGTTGACAAATTTTGTTTGTTCGTCAGTCTGCGGATGAAATGTCATGTTCCTCTTTAACTTGGTGTTCACCATTCTCCACAAACTCGTCCAAAAATATCCAAGAAATTGAGAGTCTCGATCAGACACAATGGATATGGGTAGCCCAAATTGGACCCATACAAATTGGAAGAAGAGATGAGCGATATGCTCTATAGTGACCTAACTTTTACAAGGAATTAAGATACAAATTTTAATAAATCGATCCAAAACGACATACAAATAGTCATGACCTCTCCTAGACAAAGGAAAAATTCCAACAAAATCCATTTACACACTTTCCCCTGAATGACTTAGAATAGTGAGTGGTGTGTAGAGACCCAATTTTCTATTAGAGGGCTTGCAAACCGAAAACATCACACATCCCCTTAGTATCGATTCACAATATTTTTCATGTGAGGCCAATAGAAAAACATTTGTAAATTACACAAATTTTTTCCTACACCAAAATGATCTGACACAAGAGAGGTATGTGCCTCTCTGATTGCATGTATCCTTTCATTCGTAGGAATACAAAGTTTTCCAAGATGGTACAACAATTTTCCTTGCAAATTAAAATTGTCCACCTATGATCCATGAGTCAATTATGCATATATATCCTTAAAATATTCATCATTGACATGTTATTCAACGTAACTTTATAAAGATAAAGAAGCATTTTTCAAAACTATAGATGTAGAAATAAGAGGGAGAGAAAGAATATCTGCCACTTTTTTGGTGGTGCCCTTCTTGTATTTTATTACCAAGTGAAACTGCTGGAGGAATCCCATCTATCGGGAATGACGTGCTTGTTTATGCTTGGCTTGTGTCTGGAGGTACTACAAGGGCAGGTGATCTATGTGAATGATGGTCTCTATTGAAATTGGAAACAAGAAAGGCTTCTAATTTAATTTTCCCTTAATTAAATTAGAAGGAAATTATATTTCCGCATCACATGACAAATTGTACGAGTTAAATGGGTTAGGAATACTTAGTTAGCTCAGTCAATTTGGGTTGAGGGTAAAATTGGAGGCATGCAGAGTTCTCCCTAAGTTTTAGGGGGTCTAGTTGCAGTTTATTTTGAGTTGTAATTAGTTAACTTAATTATTTGAGTTAAAACCAATTTAACTATTTCTAAGTGAGAGATGAGGTACTGATAGGTCTGATGAATTAAATCTGATTTAATTCGCATGCAATGATCAATGAGATAAGTGATAATTCACTATAAATAGTAGTTTCATTTCAATTCTAAGGAAGGCTCAGTTGATATTTGAGTTAAAGGGAAGAGAACTATCAATTGTATAATTAGAAAATTTTACAGGTCATGCACGAGGTTAGCAGGACTCCTTAGATTAATTGCGCAATCAATTATTGGGAATTTCCTAATTTATAGGGCCAAAATTCTTCCAGGAATCTGTAAGCAAGGATGAGAAATGGAGATCAGGAAATTGGTAAAGTATATGACCATTCTTGTTGGGATCAGAGTGAGACAATTAGAGATAGTGCAGAGGTTTCTTAGGAAGGGAAACAACATTGTATTGTTTCGTATTCTTGAATTAATGTAATATACATATAACAGGTTTTTTAGTTGAGGCTTTTCCCAGATACATATTTGTGTTGTGGGATTGAGATTATTTCTCTTTCTTGTTCATGTGATTGTGCGATCATAATTGGTTTCTGTAATGTGTAGAATTGATTTAGTATTTTTTTTTAGCATATTAAAATATCAGTTGAATCTATTTAGATATTTATACATGGTATCAGAGAATGAATCACTATAGAAGAGAAGAACCAAATTTTATTTTGAACATGTGAATCAAATTTTCATATTTATTCTTCAGGACTAACAGTAGATTAGGATGCCTTTCTCTGGATTGAGACTCGAATATGCCCTTGAGGGTAATTATAATTACATAGAATGGAAGGATAATATGGAGGGAGTTTTGGAGGACAAAAAATTAAAGGAATTCATAGACAATGATAATCCCCATCTCTCAACAACAAATGCTTAACTTCTTGATGCATGGAAGAAGAACGTAGAAAATGTGAGAAGGGTTATGTTAGAAGGAATTCGGGATCATATTGTATCGAACATCCATGGAAAGGAAAATACATATGCTATGTGGAAGGCCTTAACCGATTTGCTTCAGAATAGCATCGACCACAAGAAGTTGGCGCTGAAGGACAAGATCAAAAAGATCAAGATGGAGAAGGGAGACACAATTCCAAAATACTTGATGAAGTTCACTCAATGTCGAGATGAGAATGAAATTTTCCTAAGATGATTTGGTGATCCTAACACTTCTAGGCATTCCCAAGAGTTGTCATAGCTATAAGGACTCAGTGAATGGGAGGGAGAGGCTACCATAGTGGGAGAAATTGTGGTCCAACTTGGTACAAGAAGAGATTTGGCGGAACACTAGAGATAGATCCTCATCAAAGAATGATGATGAGGAGAACTGTGCATTAGTTAGAAAGGAAAAGAAAGGGAAATGGGAGGCATCCCCTTCCAATCATATTCTGGTTAGGTAGGAAAGAAGCGAGACTTGTTAAAGGTAAAAAATTTTTTAGTGTCACGAGCTTGGACACTATGCTACAAAGTGCTCGCACAACAAGACTGGCAAGAAAACCTATGGAGGAGCGGTAGGTGAAGCACTTTATTCACATTTTGAGTTGGATTTCACCCTCATCACATGCATGGTTTCATCAGTTATGGGTTCTGTGTGGTACTTCGATAGTGGAGCTTTGTTCCATATGACCGATAACAAATAATTCTTCAGTAAATTGGAGAAGTATCTCCAGATGCACATCAAGATGGGAGATGACGAGAGGTATAACACATTTGGCATAGGTACAATTACCTTTCAGATGGAGTCATGTACTCCTCTCACATTAAAATATGTCATGTATGTTCCTGGTTTAAATAAGAATTTGGTTTCTCTTGCTATGTTGGAAGATCGTGACTATGATGTGATATTTATCAAAGGAAAGGAATTCATTTGTAAAAAATCCTCGGGATAGGTAAAGAATATTGGGGTTCGAGTAAAGAACCTCTATAAATTGGATTTATAAAATCTTGCTTCCTTGAGCACAAAAGTAAAGAAGGTGGTGAGTCGAGACATTGGTGAGTTATGGAAGAGGAGGTTGGGCCATCTAAACCATGGAACTTCCAAGATCATGCATCGGATTTCTACAAGACTTCCAAAGGGTGCACTTCAACAACGAGATACATGAAAATGATGTACATTGGGGAAGTATACCAAAGCCACCTTTCATGATAAGTAAATTCAAGAAAAGGCGATCCTTGAGAGAGGTCACTCAGACGTGTGTGAACCGTTCTCAACAGCTTCAACAACAAAACACAAGTATTATGTTATTTTTGTAGATAATTTTTCACGCAAGTGGTGGATTTTATTCATGTAGAAGAAAGATCATAATTTCTCAAAGTTTTGTGAGTTCAAGGAACTTGTCGAGAAAGATACAGGGAAGAAGGTGAAGGCTTTAAGGAGAGACACTGTTGGAGAATATGTTTCTAGAAAATTTAACAACTTCCATGATTCAAAAGGAATTCAAAGGGAATTGATAACACCTCATAACCCATAGCAGAATGGGGTTGTAGAAAGGAAGAACAGAAGTATTGAGGGAGAAACACGAGCTATGTTCCATGATTAGGGCCTACCATTGCATCTGTTAGTAGAAGCATGCAATACAATAGTATATGTGCAGAAAAAAAGTCCTCATCGGATACTTGGGATGAGTACACGAGAGGAATATTTTTTAGGTAAGAGAATAGATCTGTCACAATTCAAAATTTCCGGTTTATCAGTTTATTTCCATGTGATCAAATATTTATGGAAGAGGCTAAAGCCAATAACTGAGTTGGGGATATTTCTGGGGTACACTGATACACCTCACAAATATCGGGTGTACAGTGGTCAGAAGAGATGTGAAATTCGATGAAGAGAAGGCCATGTAAATTTCCATTGAGAGGGAGATTCAGTTGCATGCAGTTGAGGAGCTCGTAGCTCCAAAACAAGAACCTTAAGATGTGGCGTAGCCACAAGCAGAGGTGCAGAGAGTGGAAGCACCCACTCATACAGAGACATCCCGGGATGGAAGGAAGCACACCAGAGAGGCTAAAAAGTTGTTACTTGATGCTAGATAGAATGTGGGAGCACCCACAGTCACAACACATGCGGTGAAGGTCCCTAGAGTGGTACACTGGATACATGGATATTTTGAGCGAAGGTGTAGAGATATAGCCATCCTATTTTGAGGAAGCAGTGCAACAACCAATTTGGTTTGATGCCATGGTTGAGGATTGTATCTCTCCATTATTAGAAACAATGCATAGGAAGTTGTCCCAAGACCATAGGGGAAGTCAGTGGTAGGATCCAGGTGGATGTACAAGGTGAAGCAAATAATATATGAGAATGTGAAGAAGCAAAAGGCCAGGTTTGTGGACAGAAGGTTCTCTTAAGTGGAGGAGATTGATTATGATGAGACCTTTTCACCAGTCACAAGGTAATAATCAATCATGTCCATCCTTGCATTCTCAGCGCAGATGGGATGGAAGGTACATCAGATGGATTTAAAGACAACCTTCCTCAATGGGGTGGTTGAGGAAGAGGTGTACATTGACCAACCATAAAGTTTTGAGACCTTAGATAGAGAGTCGCATGTGTGTAGACTCACGAAAGAATTTTATGGGATGAAGCAAGCACCTTGTGCTTGGTACACCAAGATAAAAAAATACTTCACTGGGTTGGGATTTACCAAGAGTGAAGCATATGTGAACCTTCACGATATTGTGGTAGAAGGTAAAATTTTGATGATTTTAGTTTATGTCGATTATTTGACACTGACAGGTGATGAGAAGCTCATCAAGTCTTTCAAAGAGGATATTATAAGAGAATTTGAGATGAAGGAAATGGGGCTTTTGCACTATTTCCTAGGATTGCAAATTTGGCAAAGAGATGGGGAGCTATTTTTATCTTATGGCAAGTATGCCAACGAGATCCTCAGGAAGTTCCACATGGAGGGAAACAAACCCATGGAGACTCCTCTAGAAGGAAAATAGAGGAAGGAGGATGATACTTTAGGTGAAGTAGTAGATGTTATTGTTTACATGAAGCTTGTGGGTTCACAATTGTATTTGGTGAACACACGACGAGACATATGTTATGCGGTTAAACATCTTAATCAAGTTATGGTTAAGCCTACCAAGATATTTTGGAAGGTAGGAATGCATGTGTTGAGATACCTTAGAGGCACTACAAAGTTTGGGCTATGGCACACAAATTTAGAGTGAGTGAAGCTTCAAGGCTTCACAGATGAATATTGGGTAGGGAGTCCATCTGATAGGAAGAGAACATGATGGGACATATTCCACATAGGAACAACAACAGTTTCATGGTACAATAGGAAACAAATATCAATTGCACCGAGTTTAGCAGAGGCAGAGTACATGGCGGCCAGTTAGGCAATATGTGAGGCCATCTAGATGAGGAAGATACTTGTTGGTTTATTTGTCCGACAAGTGAACCTGATGGTGATTTATTGTGATAACTAGAGTTGCATAAAACTCTCAGTTAATCTAGTTTTTCATCACAGGTCCAAGCATATTGATATCTGGTTTCACCATCTTAGAGATTGTGTGCAAAGGTGGATTATGTCATTAGAGTACATTCCCACAGAGGAGCATGATGCATACACCTTGACGAAGGCACTGTCAAGAATAAAATTTGAGTTCCATAGAAGAAAGACTAGGGTAAGAGACAATCCATTTCTTGTTGAGAGGGAGTGTTGAAATTGGCATCAAGAAAGGCTTCTAATTTAATTTTCCCTTAATTAAATTAGAAGGAAAATGTAATTCCACATCACATGATCACGTATATGAGTTAAATGAGTTAGGAAGACTTAGTTAGCTTAGTCTATTCGAGTTGAGGGTCAAATTGGAGGTATTTAGAGCTCACCCTAAGTTTTAGGGGGTGTAGTTGCAGTTTATTTTGAGTTGTAATTAGTTAACTCAATTATTTGAGTTAAAATCAGTTTAACTAGTTATAACTAAGAGATGAGCTAGTGATAGGTCCATGAATTAAATATGATTTAATTCACATGCAGTGATAAATCAGATAACTAATAATTCGCCATAAATAGCTATTGCATGTAAGTTCTAAGGAAGGCCCAGTTGAAATTAGACTTAAAGGGAAGAGAAATATCAATTGTATAATTAGAAAAATGTAAAGGTCATGCAAGAGGTCAGTAGGAACCTTAGATGAATTGCGCAATACATTCTTGGGATTTTCCTAATTAATAGGGCCAAAATTCATCCAAGACAACATAAGTAAGCGTGAGCAAACCAGAGCAAGAAATTGGTTAAGTATCAGACCATTCTTGTTGGTAATAGAGTGAGACAGTCATAGATAGTGCAAAGGTTTCTCAAGAAGGGAAATATCATTGTATTTTTTCATATTCTTGACTTAATTCAATATACAGATAGCAGGGTTTTTAGCTAAGGATTTCCCAAGATACATGTTTGCGTTGTGCGATTGAAATTATTTCTCTTTCTTGTTCATGTGATTGTGCTATCGTAATTGGTTTCTGAAATTTGTAGAAGTGTTTCGGTATTCGTTTTTAGCATATCATAAGATCAGTTGAATCAGTTGAATCTTGCTTCAAGAGAATCTCATACTGGATCTCACGCTTTGGAGGAAACTCACTTGGTTCATAAAAAAACCCATTATAGTTAGAAACAATTTCATACAATTCCTTTTTCTGAGTGGGATCACAACCTTGGAAAGCTTCAAATGTCTCTGCATATTTTTCTCTCACAATCATGAGCATGCACCCTTTGCTGGAATTGATCAATCTCTTCATCTGAACTACACTTACAAGACTAGAAATGATTTTGGCACGATGAGTTATAACAATGTATTCCACCTCATATTTCATGAGATGATACTTGTTTTCATGGGGAAAGAAAAGTGCTTTCCTGTCATACAAATATGGACTTCCCAATACCATGCCATAGATATCCAAAGGTACAACATAAAGATAAACCTCATATACTAGTTTGGATGCAATCACAAATCTAGATCTACACTGTTTGGTTACATACAATTTGGATTTATCAGACACCCAACCAAGAGGGTAGGGTTTTGTATGAGGCTTGGTTTCCAACCCTAATTTCTTAACCAGGGATTCCGAAATAAAATTTACTTGTGAGCTCGGATCAAACAAGGTTTCCACTTTAGTATGTTTCATTATGACTCTAATGTGGAACAATTCAGTGCTATTTCATTTATCAACAAGAGACTCATTTGAAGAACTTGTACTTGGATGCACTTCAAAATTTTCATTAGAATGAGGAGAAAGGTTATCATGTATTCCCATTTCTTTGATCTGTGTTTCATCACCGGAACCAGATCCAAGGTCCTGTTAGATAGTTGCCATCGTATTTTACTTGTTCTTTCCACCAAATATATTTGGGTTCAACTCTAGATGCAACTTCCAACAATTTTCATCATCATGGCCTTCCTTCTTGCAATGTGTGCAATATGGATTTTCTCCTTCCTCGTTATTGGTTGTAGCTTCCATCTTGTCCTTTCCCTTTCCTTTTCCTTTGAACTTTCCATTATGAGGTTTGAAAGACAATTTATTTGGTTTCTGTTCTTTATCATTCTTGTGCCTGATTTCAAGGTGAATGGCCTTCACACTAGCTGTGTCAATAGTAGTAGGCTCAAATAACAACAAAGAATTCTTGATGTAACTATGTAAAGCACCAATATACTTTGTTACAGTCTCTAATGAATCAAGTGAGATGCCCAAATTCAACTCTTGTCTTCTAAACTCTTCTATGAAGCTTTGTACATTTTGACCCTTTCCTTGTCTCAAATATTGCCATTCCATTAAAGCCTTTCATTGATAACCCAAAGGATAAAATTGATATTTTAATGCAAAAAGAAAATGGACCAAGAAGAAAGGAGATTACCCAAGTCTTTATTGCCTTTCTCCAACTTGCTATCCCAGCAAATGAGAGTGTTTCCACTCAAACTAATAGATGTTAATTGGATCTTGGTCTCATCCTCCTCGATATGCTAAATCTGGAAATAAAACTCGAACAGTCCAATCCAATTGCTTAGTTTCTATGCATTACATTATCCATTATATGTGGTCAAATCAAAATTTACATGTAGCTTAAAAAATGGCTTCTTACATGTATTTTTATGGTGCCTATTAGAATGATGAGAAGAGGAAGAAGAAGAACTGTCACTGGTGGATGGAGAGGGAGGAGGCTCTTCTCATCCACCTCCATGGTGTACCAAGGCATGATCATCAGGTTCTTTCTTCTCATGCTTGATTATCTTCTCATATTCTGCAAACAACTTGTCAACTTTCTCTGCCATGGTGAAGAAGTTCTTGCGATAATTTAGCTCTTCTTCCGCTCATGCATCCTCATCTACCATGTTCCATCTTCGTGCTACACACCACGCTTTGGGATCAAAGGATTTAAGTTTTCATTCTCCTCTTTGGAGCTTGTTCATGGTTAGCATTCACTCATGTAGCTCGCATCAAGAAGACATTCTCTAATAGAAAATTTGATCTAGATATTTTACTTCATGGATGCATACAAAATTTCATAAAAATAGCATGTAACCATGTAATTTAAACACATGAAAAGAAGAGGAAATCAGAAAACATGAGATCAAAGACACAAGGTGATTTTACTATGGATTTCCTCGAGTGTGGGCTACGTCTCTGGGCCCTGCTAAATGTGGGGACACCTCTTTCATTAAATGGCATCAAAAAAAAAATTACAAGCAGTTACAAGATAACACCTTATACCTCCACTTCTGTGATGGCCTGAAAATGTAGACCTCTACTGGAGAAATAGGCTGTACAATTGGAATCCTGGTGAAAAATAATGAAAAATGACTATAATTTGACCCCTTTCTAACACTAGTACTTCTGGATCCCAAGGGAATCTTCTCAAAATAAATAAGGATACCCCTCTTAGGGTTCCACCCTCCTGGTTCCACTTCACAAACCTCCACCTTTTCTCCCACTGGTCGAATGAGAAAATGTTTTAAGGTTTATATAAAATACTCTGGGGGAATAAGAAAAGCTTGGGTTGTTGGCCCATTGGTGGCGGTGTCTGAGTTAAGTATTACAGTTGGGGAGGTCCTGAGGTCCAACCCCTCGGGACCTCCACTGTGTTACAATTTTGGAGTTGGTTTTTTTGTTTTGTTTCGACGACATTTGTTTGAAATTTAAGCTGCCAGTTAGCAGGCCGGACCACTTGGGTCGGGCAGGTTTGACCCCTGACGACTCCTCCGTTGTGTGTCGTTATATGGTTGAGCATTGTTTAATTTTTGGGATTGCCCGTTAGCATGTCGTTGTCATATGGTTGGGTGGGCCCGGGTCTCCAGTGGCCCGACCCATATATGTTATATGGTTTGATTATAATAACCATTCTCTTGGCGGGTTTTTTGGCCCGCCAACCAATATATATAGAGTCATACTATAAAAGAAATTTCCGCCGAGTTTTGAGGGCTACCAAGAAAATTTAAGAGGTGACAAAATTTCCGTTTCAACCACCAGATTCTGTGTGCCAACCCTTTTCCAAATTGCTACCTTGTTAGTGAATGCCATTAGGCCTAGTTTGACTAGAACATTGACCGAATATACCTTGAGCATACAAACTCCCTAAAGAATTTGTCAAGAGTGATGGGGCATTGAGTGGTGGCCATCATTTCGTTATAATCGTATAGTGCCTTCATCATATTCCATGAAAAACTCTACATGAATTGGTGCTAGTTTGGTACAATGTGTAATGTTGAAGCTCAAATGTCGTATTGGAGTTTGTCATCGAGGTGAAGCACAGGTCAACTATAGGGTACATGATGATCATGTTGCAACTCCTGTGGTTATGTACTTTCAGCATGACATTAGGGTGGATGGGTATAACCTCCATTAGGGCATCCTTTGTGAGAGATTTAATATAAAAACTTAATAAATAATATAAAAGTAAATAATAAAAAAATATATATTATAAAATATTGATTTTTCTAGTATTTAATAAATTTATTTTTTTATAAATATTTTATTACAATAATATAGCTTACTATTTCACTCTTCTCAATAACATAAAATCAAACATAGGAATAGATATGTGGATGGGCTCATACACCTGTGGTACGAGATGGATTGCCCTGCCTTTAGGACAACACACAAATCTATGCTAGGGGAAATTTGGACAAAAATGATCTCATCGCTCACATACCATGGCTTGTTAAGTAACTTACCCTCAAAATCTTGATATTCATTAAAAATATATTAACATTTCTAAAATTTACTCTTATTTATTTTGAAATAAATTTATATATAGGAGTGATCTAATTAGAAGAAGAGGTTTATTATTATTATTATTTTTAGAATATTATAATACAATTTAGAGTAAGATCGTGATTTCTTGTTGTTTAAAATGTATTTTTTAATGCACAAACAAATTTAACACCGTAAATAACTCTAGAGACACGAGAAATTTA
The DNA here is from genome assembly GCA_034641835.2 of Pinus albicaulis. NCBI lineage: Eukaryota > Viridiplantae > Streptophyta > Pinopsida > Pinales > Pinaceae > Pinus > Pinus albicaulis. The sequence continues at coordinate 755,453,893 of CM076575.1, read as the reverse complement.
CAAATTAAAAAAATTAAATTTATGATTATTAAAAATCTCCACCAATTTATTTTAAAAAATAACCAAATAAATATTAAAAAAACTACTTTATTTATTAATTAAAAAATACATATACAAATAAATTATTTACTTTTAAATAAATACATATTTATTTTAATATTATATCAATATCTTACTAATTTATTTATATCCCAAATGCTTCTCGTGAAAGTTTTGCAGTGATCAATAACTTTATTAAAAACAACTTTTTCGATTTTATTGAGTATATATACACACACAAAATTAATATATTCTAGTGAAATAAAATCAACTTAAAATATGAACAAAGAAACATCATTACATAATTATTATTTTAAAATTAATTATTATAACATAAAACATGATCATATCAATATTATTTTAAAGATAATTACTATAGGTAAAATACACTTTTTAATATAATAAGAATTTTTAATTTCAAAAATAGGAAAAGATACTTTTCAATAAATATAAAAAGTTATGTAAGTTCTTATATAAATTATAAATTAATTTAAATATAAAATTATCTAGATATTTATTATTAAATAATTCATTTAACACACATTATTATAATTGTGATATTGGTCTTTCATATTAATGAAATAAATATATAAAAATATTTTATTTATAGAATAAAAGGTAAAAATATTTTATTTATAGAATAAAAGGTATTATAATAATGTTTTATTTAATGAAAAATAGAGAGATATAATTATATGTAAATTAGGAATATAAGTTTCTTTTAAGAGTTTTCAATTTTTTTTAAGGTTTAAAGGAAGTAGTAACTAGTCGATGATTTCGATGATTTAGGTGAAATCTAGGTTTAGAGTTGATTGGCTATGTAAATATTATTACTTAAATCATTGTGGAAAAAGAGTTTAGTATGAAATCTCTTTTCCAATTTTAAAATATATATGCTTAATAATAATATTATTTATTTAATATTTTAAACGGAAAATTATGATAAAAAAAATGTTGAAGTAATCATTGCTTATATATTTTCTGATGGGGGAATTAAAAAGTGAGCGAATAGAAAAGGGAAGGTAGGGGGGACTGTGTAGACATTTCTCGCAATACACTCACACATTCCAACAACCTCCACTTTCAAGCACATCAAGATGGTATACTCCACATCCTTAGTGCTTTCTCACCTTTCTCATTGTCACTCCGACCTTTTTTGCTACACCCATGGTCATTCCTAGTTGCAGGTGGGATATTTCCATTGTTGTGCTATATTTTCTGGTAATTTGGTAAGTGAAGGCCTAGCCCCCTGACCTAGATCCCTACAACATCCATTCTTCGACAAAGTATACAACATGAGTCACTAGAATTATTGTAGGCCCAAGACACTCTACGAAAATGAGTCTTCTAGTGGTGGGAAGAGTTGCAGTCAAAGTGATATAGAGCCTTGTGGGCTGCTATTAAAGTGGTAAAATCTCCTATGACCAACTTCTGCAACTTTTCTAGTATGCTTCTCTTTGCATGGTGGAATTCTGTGTTTGGTATATAAGATTTTCTGGTGTTTTTGAGAATCCTTGTTATATTATGGCTTACTCTCATGTCTAGAGCTTCCCCCCTAAATCATTCCCTCATCTGTTGTTGTATCTTCACAACCCTTAATTAGCGTGAGTGCAATTTCTCATTTTCTACACAACCTTTTTCTGGTTTAGTTGTTCTTGGTTTATGTGTCCTTACCACCCTTAGGTGTTTACTAGCTTTGTTTCTTATCTAGTCTCAAAAACCATGTCATGGCATAGGATGTGTTATCGCTAAGGATTTAATGGTCGAGGATCTTCAGGTAGACCTAGAGCCCTGACTCAAGCCTAGTCTGCTAATGTTATTTTCCATTCTTATTTCCCACCTAAAATTCAATAATTGGAAGCTTAAACCATCAATGACCACTATTCCTATTTAGAATATGAAAATCAAACTAAATTTAGTAGTTGGGCCCTTGAATGTTAGGCCCTATGGCACCAATGCAAACCTCTGAGATACTTGATGAGACAATATGGATTGGGCGACACAACTAGCATAAGAAACATGATGAACATATTGCAAGAAATGAGACATTTGGTAGGGATGTGTGAAAAAAGAAGGAAATATGAGCATGTGGACTTTGTGGCGCGCAAGGAAAAGCAACGAGCGAATGAAAAACAAGCAACTGAAGAACCAACCTAAGTCACATCGGCTAAGTGGAGTGGAGAAACATAGTTGGATGAATGGGTGTGTCATGTGGTGCTTGGGAAGAATGATGATCTGGTTTGACCCAAGGCACATGGCTTGAATGGGAGAGATGAACTAAAGTGCAATATGGAGAACCAAATGGAGCATGCATATGAACCATATAGGGAGAAGGTACATCAAACACATATCAACAAATTTGTATGAGACTTGGACAGGTGCGAGAGACGAAAGGAAGATGTGAGGGAGTTGAGACAATTGAAATCAACGGTATGATCATGCATGACCTAAGGGAATCTTGTAGCCAAAACAAACTAACCCAATAAGGTGGAAGGTACCCACGATAGAGTGATGGGTGACCTGGGTAGGGTTCGAAAGGTTGGGATGATAGTTTTCAAAATTCCCTTGGGAATTTGGCTATGTAAACTTGCAGCTTAAGCCTTTGACTTATGAATCTATTATACTTGTTGATTTTAATCAAAGAAAAGGGCTGAAGGGCCATTCCTTTGAAATGGTCCATGTGTATGATGATGTTGACGAACTTTCAATGTATTACATAAGATGCTCATGATTTTGCTATAGAGAGAAGTTAATTATGATAATGTGACAATGTTATAATTGATTTATGTTGATGAAATTAAACCCAATAGTATAGTATATATATTGACATGGGTAATACATTGCAAGACGTATTATGGATGTAATGGACTATGCTACAATAGGAAGTTGTGAAACATCTCAGTGCTGCATTATCGAGGGATTGTGGTGTGCCCACAAGGCGCCTTGTGAGTGTAGGAGGCCCTAGGGTTCTGATAGGTGTTATTATAGCTATTACTTAGTGGAAGTGAAACAATTCAACAATGTGATGAATATGGAGAAGTGAAAGTTAAGAGGTATGTCTAGTTTTTGTGGTTCACGTTCATTTGAAGGTTCTGTTAAGATATAAGTGTCTTGGGGAAGGAACAAGGAATTTGGAGGAAAAATGTATGCTTTGTGAACATGGAAATCAACAAGAAGGTAGTACCTGCACTTGTTGAGTTAGGTTCCTTGCAAAATTTCTTAAGATAAATCTTGGTAGAGAAACTTAGGTTGAAAGTAAATGTGAACAAGGAACTGGTGAAATAAGTCAAATCCAAAGCTAATACAATGATAGGATTGGTAGCAGATGTGTTAGTTCATATTGATGGTTGGAAAGGAATTATGGATTTCGCAACTTATGATGAATGTTGTTTAGGTGATATTGGGATATGACTTGTTGATAGGAAGTCGAGTGGTTATGATACCATGGATGGACTAACCTATTTCTTGGATGATAGAAATATGTCAGTTGTGTACAAAACTGCATGAGAGCAATAGGAGAGTGTGGAACTTATGTCCGTACATAGCATGAAGTGAGAAGAACATAAGCTAGGTGATTAAATATATGCAACAATGATTAAGGAAGTGGGAAATGATGGACTAGGGATGCCTATTTGAGTTTCTAGAGACATATGTGAACATGATGCCAAATGTGTTTTCAAAAGTGCTCCTACCAAGAAGAATAGTGGACCTTCACACTGATCTTGATCCTGATGCTCCACAACCAACATGAGCTCCTTACAGGTTTTGAGGATTAGAGTTGGATGAGTTGTGGAGGAAGTTCACCGAGTTGGCTAATGTAGGAATCAATTTATCCTTATTGATCCCCTATGGTTCTCCCGTACTCTTCAAGAAGAAGGAATAAAATGAGTTGAGGGTATGTATTGACTACCAAGTTTTGAAAAACTAAACCATGAAGAACTGGTATCCCCTTCCACTAGCAGTAGATTGCTTCGACAATTTTACCAAGGAAAAATTGTTCACAAAGCTACATGTGAGACATGGTTACTATCTGCTCCAAATTACAAAGGGTGATGAAGAAAAGGAAATCATGGTAACTAGGTATGGAAGTTACGACTTCCTAGTTGTTCCTCTTGGTTTGTGTAATTCTCCTACTGCATTTTCAATATTGATGAATGAAGTTATGCATCTGTTCTTGGATGATTTTTTTTCTGGTATACTTCAATGATATTATAGTGTTCAACGATGATTTGTAAGAGCATAAGAGACATTCGACATAAGTCTTTGAGGAATTGAGGTAATATCAATTGTAATTCAAGATCAAATGTATTTTCACCCAACCATTTTTGGGTCATTGGGTATGTTAGGGATTTATTCACATGGACCTTGATAAGATAAATATGATAATATATTGGGAGGGGCCTCACAATGTGCATGATGTGAGGGTATTCACTGGGATGACCAATTAATATTGAGGGTTCATGGAGGAATATTAAAATATAACCTCCACATTGATATGCTTGCTAAAGAAGGACATATCATTGAAGTGGAAAAATAAGAATAGAATTATATTGGAAGAGATCAAACATACGATTGTGAAAAATATCACTTTGAAACTACCAGATTATGAGAGATTATTTAAGGTGCAAACATATGCATATAATTTCTCCATAAGAGGAGTTTTGATAAGATGGTCACCCTGTAGATTTAAATATAAGGAAGTTATAGGATTGGGAGAGGAGTTATCTAGTTCATGAGAATGATATGACAATATTAGTACACTATCTTAAAGTGCAGAGACAATAGTATCTATTTGGGAAACTATTTGTGGTGAAGACACACAACATTTCAATGAGATACTTTATTACCCGACCTAATTTGTCACTGAAGGAGGATCGATAAGATTTTTGGTTGATTTTTACATGAAAATTTAGTATATCTAGGGGAATCCAATGTAGTTGTGGACTCCTTGATAAAAATGGTGCAATTGGAAGTGATTGAGGAAGCAGGAGAGAACCTGTCTACTCCAAGAGATGGAATATAGAGGAAAACTATAGCAAAGAACATGATGAAGTAGGTGAAGGAAGGGAAGACAATGATGTTCCTATTGCAGTATGATCTCTTGTTCTATAGATCCCACATCTCTGTGTCGAGATCATTTGGACTTAGGAGGGAAATCTTGAAAGAGTGTCATGATTTTCCTTGAGTTGGCTACCCAAGAATATGGAGAACACTATAATTATTTAAGAGGGGATATTTTTGGGAAAGAATAAAACATGATGTAGAGGAGTATGTGGATACTTGCATCATATGCTAGTAGGATAAGCCTAACACTAGAGGATAGGTAGGATTGTTGCATTTTTTATAGATTAGAGAGAGGACTTGGGAAAGTGTGTCGATGGAATTCATCTCGTAGTTGTTGGTGGTGCAAGGGTATAATTGAGTATTGGTCATTGATGGATTCTATAAGTATGCCCTCTTCTCACATAATGGGGTACCATGCAATGAAAAATAAGTAACAAAGAAGTTATTCCAAAATGTGGTAAAGTATTGGGGCATACCATTGAGCATTATGTTGGATAGAGATATGAGATTTATTGGGAACTTTTGGTCCTCACTATTCAAACTTGTGGGGACATAGTTGCTCGATAGTTCTAGCTTTCATCCACAGACAGATCGACAGATGAAGCATATAAAATCCATACTAGATTATTAACTCAAGCATTATGTGAGGGTTTATCTGTAAAATTGACTAAGCATATTAGATGCAACTTAGTTCAATTTAAACTTGTAGAAGAGTTCTTGTTACACAAATTTTTGGTCATCTAACCTGTTACTATTAGATGGACCAAAGTACACCATGTAAGGCCAATTTTACCCTAAGTAAAATTTCTTTCACTATGAAAAACAACTTATTAATCCTTTATTTATTAAGTTGTTTATGGTCTAAATAGGAAACCCCATGAGGAAATATTGAATAAATCCATATTTGTTTGATTTTCCTCAAGGAATAATTAGTTAAACAACAATTTAATTAATATTCCTGGTCATATTTAACCCAAAACAAGAAAATTAATTAGATAAATCACTATTTATCTTATTATTTTCTAGGAATAATTATTTAAACCTGATTTAAATAATATTCCTTGTTAAATTTGACCAAATCACTTATAAATAATTGAATAAATCACTATTTATTTAATTATTACTCAACCACATAAATAAAATAATAAATAAATAATTTATTTATTTATTACTTACAAATAAAGGGATTTGACCAAATTCAAATTCTTTTTCCCTCAAACAAATATAATAAAATATTCCATAAAAGTTGGATCTAGATTTGGTTAATAATATTTTAATTATGCACCAGTATCTAGACTAACTCAATATTTTGTTATAAATAGAAGGTTTTTTCCATTCATTCACTACCTTTTGTTGGCTAAAGATCAGTCTGGATATATACTCTTGGTTTGACGTTGATCCTCCATCATTGTCATATTTTTTCTACCTTTTTTTCTTGTGAACTCCCCTTGAGTTCCATTTTGGTTTGGGTTTTCTACACCATCAAGAGAGAGAGATCTTAGATCTGAAGTGTTGAGGAAATAAAAGAACCCATCCCATTGAGGGGGACTGGTAACATCTTCCTATGTTCCCTTCCCAGGTGTCATAAATAAAAAAATTATTTAAAAATATTCTTGTCTTGTCTATTAGATGCGTGGAGCAAATCTTGCTTTTATTTACTACTTAATGTATTTACTGCATAGATCTAGATTTTGTAGCATTTGTCTTGGTCAACTAACTGCAGATCTAAAGAAATTGGCAGCCATCTTTGATGTTAGGGCTATTTGTTATGCACAACTAAAGTGAGATTTTTTCGTACGCTTCCGATTATAATTCACACTAACAATTGGTGACTCCACAAGGGTTTATAGTTACGATCACTGTCCTTTTTCAGATCCCTGCATGACCAATTGATTCAAATCCTAGGGTTTTTCTTTAGCTTCTTGTTTTTCTTTTCTTGATGGTGTTTTTAACCTTTAAAACCCTAAAACAGTAAAAATTCTAACTTCCATGTGTTTTCGGACCTATTGCATAGGTGACAGGTATCAGTCGCAGCTGAGATGACACTTTTTTTTGAAACCTGCTCCTGAGAGTGCGAGAAGTGCAGGTCACATTTTTTGGGCCAAAACCTGCGACCTCTGTAGAAAACAGGTCAGAAACTGTGACCTATTCTTTTTACAAGAATTTTTTGTGATTTTTCTGGGTTTGTCTGGGCTACTGTTCAGGGTTGTCTGATCTCCGTATCCACCCATTTTGGACTTGCACCTGCTCTATTTTATTCATCGAATCCATAACCTAGCTCCCTAGGGCTTCAATACACTTCCACCTTTCTAGGAGGAGTTTAGCTGAAGCAGGTCGTCTGAAATTTCATTGTGTTCAGCCATTTTTTAGATCTGATCTTGTACCTTCAGATCCATTTCAGATTGGTTATTCATCCATCCAAAATGCCTCTTTTCAATTTTGTTTGGGTCCTCCTCTAGGGTCCCCTCCGTTTCCCTTTAGGTTGTAGCCTTTCACCACCTCATTTGCAACACTTTTCCCATTGGTTTTTTGTTTTTATCTGCACCTATTTTCAGCAGATATGATCTTTAGATCATTGTCCTTCCCGAATCTAGATCCATTGGCTATTTTTGTGTGTTTTGATTAGATTTTTTCCCACCCATAGACTAGTTGTTGGGAAGCCCGCCTTCTTGGGTTTAGATTGATGCATCTTTAGCTCTTTAATTTCTGTTATATTCAGTTCACTTTAATGTTATTTGTAGATTTATTTACAGTTATTGAACACACTTTTTATTTTTTCTCTACACATGTCTGGGTTTAAAAATTAAAATTAACACACTTAACACACACACCCTAAGTGAAGAGAGCCTGCTTTACACCGCCAGGCCAATACTATAACATTGTAATCATTTGATACCACACCTCTTTGCCCTTGTTTCGACATTGTAATCATTTGATCCTACACCTCCTTGCCCTTGTTGGTCTCTCTTCCTTTTGTGATCCATGTATGTTCTTCCATCATTGTGCCCCCATGGCGTTTATCCCAGAGGCTTCTTGGCCTTCACCCTCAGTTTCCGTTAGGAATACTTACTCCTCCGTGTAGGATTCGAGTTAGTCCTCCATCGAGTCCCCATTCTGACTCTGCTTCTGGTTCTTTGGGTTCCCCTTCTAGTTCTGTCCCCAGTTGTCCTCCTGTCACCTTCACCATGTCTATTTCGGGACCTACTGCCTGTGGTAGCCCTGGCCCTAATGCTGGGAATATTACTTGTGGGACTGCAACATGAACTATCCCAGCTGCTCCCTTTCTCCCTTATATGGAAGGCCTAAATCTTCCTGATTTTAACCAGTTGATCAATGACCCTATACACCATGACCCTCATTGGCCCGCTATGCCAACCAAGCTCCCTTCCAACATCCCCAAGTTTGAAGGTCTTGCTGGAGAAGATCCTACCAACCATGTTAGATCTTTCCACATGTGGTGTTCGTCTAGTTCCATCACCAATGACTCTGTCCATCTTCGGTTGTTCTAACGTATGCTTACTGGAGAATCTTCTAAGTGGTATGTTGACCATGCCTCCTCCTCTCATACTACCTTTGCGACTCTTTCCACGGCTTTTCTGTATTACTTTCAACTTCCCCTTCGTTATGACACTGGTACCAAAATTTTGACGTCTTTCCGTCAATTGTTTGCGACCTGCCTATCTGATCAAGTCCAGGAATGGCGGAGAAGAAAGAGCCTATGTCGAGCGCTTACCTTTAAAGACCGTGTCTACATGGACTAGTTCCTTAGATCCCTTTTGCCTGCCATTTGAAAATATGTCGCATCTCATTTCCCTCAGACTGAAGAAATTGCTGTCCAGATTGCGTTGAAATATGACCTGATATACGCACAGTCTGGTTATGTTATACTATCTTACCTGATCTCCCTATTCCCGGTGGTGCCAATGCACCGAGGGCATCCCATGCCGCCGAAGATATCGTTGGAGCCCTTTCTCACCCATACACTCATCCTCCCATGGGTTATGGTTTCCCTAAAGGAGGGGCCAACTCCTCTAGCACTTTTCCCCCTCCCGGTAACATGTATCCAGGATACGACATACCTCCTCCATTTGCCCAACCTTTTTACCACAATGTTACCCAACCTCCTTATTATCTATATCCACAGCCTGGTACTCCAGCTCCTCTAGCATTAGCACCTCAGCCTCCCTTTCTTTCTCAACCCCCACAACAACAACCACCACCCCCCAGGGGCAAGTGTATGCACAACAGGGCGCGACTAATCCTCCTACTTCTAAAAAGAAGAGGAAAGGCAATAAAAACCAATTTTTCCAAAGTAATCCAAGACCCAATCCCCAAGGGAATACACCTAACATTGCTAACCAGCAACAGGGCACTCAGCCGAAGCAGGACATGCCCGTTCGCACGAACAAACCTTATTCTTGTTGCGGTGTCTATGGTCACTATATCCACGATTGTCCTCTTTTACCTTAGATGTGGCAGATGTGGGAAACTCAAGCATCATCGCGAGGATAGAAAGCCTCCCCTTCGGTTCCTCCCAATGTTGCACCTATCCAGGCGGTTGTGTTTACCAATCCTTCCCCCCCACCAAGGATTCATGGCTACCCAACCACCTAAAGGTCAGGCGACCACTCAACCTTCTCCATATGGTACCTCTGATTACCAGATTCTCATGATGAATTCTGACAAACCCATTACCGATGACCTCAACCTTCAGACTCGGTCCCGTCAGTACAACAAGCCTCCCGCTACATCTGCCCCCGAGCCCCCTTCTTCAGGTTCCACTGAGCCTATTTCGATAAACAATGGTCCTTTACTGATCCCTCAGCCTAAGGCAGAGGTTCACACCAAGATCCCCAAGGGACCATTATGCTAAAACACTGCTTCTGGTAAAGCTGTCCATTCGTATAGCATAGTAGATGATTTGGCACAATCCCTTGTTGCCATCTCAACGTTGGAACTCCTCCAGCCGTTCCCTTCACAACGAAAATCTCTAATAAATTCTATGGGCATTGTGGATCCTTTAGATGATCGTTTGATCATCTTTGATGTTGACCAGTCATAACATCCTCCCCTTCTTGCTTCCGTCGCCTTCCAAATCCTCGTCAAGATCTAGAATGCCAACGTCTCCCGTTGTATCATTGATGAGGGGGCATTCACTTGTGTGATGTCCGCTTCGGTTTGGGAGAAACTCAGATCTCCAGAGTTAGCCCCTTCCACTATAACCCTCCGAGCATGGGATGGAAACTCTTCCTAGCCCATAGGCCTGTTCCGAAATTGTCCTATTACTCTTGCAGGCAAGACTGTATGTGTTGACATAGAAGACATTGATGCCCCCTTAGATTACAACATTACATTGGGTCGTAGCTACACTTATGAAATGTCTGTTGTCCCATCTGCGGTTCATCATAAGATGTGCTTCCCTCATAATGGAAAGATTGTCACCATTGACCAGTTGACATATTACGATCCAAAGTCTCAAACCTCCCCTGAGTCCATCATCTCTTTAGTGGCCAATAAGAAAATAATTGAACCTTTGACTAGTGTTTCACCCAGAGTCTACAAAGACTCCTCTTTTTTTGGTTCATTCCCTGGTATTTATCCTCCTATCTTTGATCCTAGCTCGTCGAATGTTTGCATGTTGCAATCATCCCGGTCTGACCTCAAGTGGCCCGCTTCGACTGGTCAGCAGCCCTGCCCTCCGAAACCTTCTCCTAGCAGCTCGTATCAGCCTTCAGGACCCCCTCCTCAAGGCCCCTCATCTCCAACTAGTATCCATGAGCCTATCTACACTCCCAACACGGTTCCTCCTAGCCTCAACCATCTCGGAGCTATCCCACCTGGCCATTACCGCTCTACTCAGATATCGTTTCTAGCTCCCACTCCTGGAGTATTTTCGGTACCTATTATGGCCACCTTATCCCTTCCTAACATGACCTTGGGGATACTAATCTGGTACATTGATCCCCCAGCCACTATCCTGCCTGGTCAGCCCAAACCTTATCTTGCTTTGACCCCAGTTCAACTGGTCCCCATGACCCTTCCCTTTCCTTCCGTGCCTCGGCCACCTCAACAAGAACCTACCCCTATTGCGAAAGCTTCAGGCAAAGGGGGAAAAGCTTGCAAGAAGGCACCTAAGGACAAGGATGCCCAAATAACCCCTGCTCCTCCTCAGACTCCAAAGTGTACCACTCGGTGTGCTTTCTGTGACGTTGTGGGTCATGCCATCCATACCTGTCTTGAATTGCCTAGTCTCAAGCCCATGGTCAATGATGCGTTTCCAGAGTTGGATGTCCTAGAGGTATATGTCACTATACCCGATTCAGTCCCAAGACTCAAGTCTTTGGGCACAAATCATCCTTGTGCGTTGTGTGATTTCCATGGCCACTATACTCACCTCTGTCCCCGCCTCGATGAATACCACACCTCTTTAGACACGGTCTGCCAATTCAAGGCCAAACACAATGAGTACACCTCTCCCTTGTTTCCGAGTTTTTCTTCGATAGAACCACAGGTCTCGCCTGCTCCCATTGACATTCCCCCTCCCGATGTCGAGATGACGGAGCCTTCGGCCACCATTTTCTACCTATCATCATTCATGAGATCCATGATGGAAACTCCCTATGATACTTCCCCTTATGTTTCTCTTGACCTCCTTTTAGTGATCACCCTGGGCTCAACATCAATGGATCCCTTATCTGCTTATTTTTCAGTCACCCTCCGTGATGATGCACATGTAAACCTTTCTTCTCATGATAATGAGTCAGGTAGCTTCGTCGCATCAGGTGGTTTTTCTTCCACCAATCACCCCATATTCTATTACGATGATGACATTATAAAAGTAATCACCACCCCTGACTTTATTTATCCCCCCTTACATCGAACCCATTCATTCGAACTACATACACCTTGTGGCCATTACATTGACACCCAATGTTTGGGTACGAGGGCACCCATATTTGAGGGTCTAGGAGAAGCAATTCTACACCACCCTCTAGTGCATATGGTCGTGTTGACTCTAGTACAATTTTTCCACCCCATTTATAAGAACCTCTAGATTCCCATATCACTTTAGATCACTCTAGGGATGATCCCCCTCATCATTCCATCCTCTTACATCAACAACCCAGTCCCCTTGACATTGTTGTTGACCAACCTGTGGGTTTTCTAGGAGAGCACCAGTTCATTATCTCGAAATCCACTCTTTGGGATAGTGAAACCATGTATGCCAACCCAGAAAATTATTCCATTTGCTTCATATATGTAGTACCAAAAGAGAATGGTAATCCTCCATTCCCTTTCTCAAACTGCATCACCATAATGCAAATAAATGGCACACCACATCATAAAAATGCATTTAGATTCCCCTTTTATAAATACATTTTGGCATGAACATAACATGCTTGGGGGAACCTATGCCCCTCAATCATAAAAATCCCAGATCTCAGCCAAAAACAACACTGAAACCCACTTTCTCTGATAGGTCACACTTTTTAGGTCATTTCCTAGGACAGGTCGCATTTTTCTGCCCAGTACCTACTACCCAAGTCACAAAACAAACTCCAAAAGGTGTGACCTGGATTGTTCCCGAGCTCTGGGTGCCTAATATGAAACTTTAGTCCACTAAAATGAAAGAGTAGGATTAGGTCTCTTACCTGCAATTGACGGATCTCGCTTCCAACAGTCAGTTTGTCTGCTACGATCGCCACAAGATTTAGGGCCTTTTCTCCTCTCTAAATTCACCACAACTACACTTGAAAATGAATTAAATTGGAGGGAAAATGCCTTATTAAAAGAGAAACCACAATTTGTCTTTCGCTAGCTACGACCAAATCGTAGCTCAACACTGTTGGAAAACTCTCACCGAGCTCTCAAATGGGTATCCTTTAGTTTTTTGTGATTTGATACTTCACCTTGACACCTTTTTCCAAGAAGGGTCACTTCACCACTCCTCAAAATCGATTTTCTTCACTTGCAACACTTGTACTTGTGGCACCACTTTGCCTCCATAATTATCCATGCTCGTGTCGATTTTCTTCGTGAGTAACCATCTTGTAATCATGTTTTTATGGTTCCCACCAGACCTTTTATGTGTGGCAGCATCATAGAGTCACCCTTGTTTATATCATCCGAGTTGAGTCATCATCGCATCCATGGAGTCTATCTCGAGTCCCTTTGTATCCTGCTATAGTCCTCGATCCTTCATTTCTTGGTTCCTCTCTTATGTCGCACATTGTGGCCTTCAGTCATACTATGCCCTATCCCCTTTGATATTGTGTCAGTTGCTTCTAGGTCATACATGCCCTTCATGCTCTAAAAAGGGAATTCGTCAGCCCACTACTCAGTACCCCCATTACATCATCATCCCTGGTGTCAGCCTATCAGTCGCTCTACTATTATCTCTCATGCCTTAGTTGAGGATCCCTTGTTTCCTCACCTATGGTGGACCTCCTTCTGTCGAAATCAACGCATTCATTCCAGAAGGCAGGTCTAGAGGGCGGTGTACCTTGGTTCCAGCTTCCACTCTTGTTCAGTGCCTCGGATTAGGCAAAGGGACTCTTTATTTCCCTTTGACTTGATTGTTTCTTAGCTCCAGCTCCTTTCGACATGATCGAGATCCATATACTTGATGTTTCATTGATGCAGCAGATTGTACTGGTGATTCTCGGGTGTGTGTGAGATGTTTCAGACCTCATGAGGGGGTGGCCCTTCAGGTAGCCCCCCACATGCCCGGATGACCTCTCCATTACAACCTTCGATTTATCTCCATAGATTTGATGGTTTCGGCCTCAGCCACTTGTAGCACCTCTTTAGTTTTCATGTATCATTCAAATTTTTAGAGCCCTTTCCTGTTTTATAGGGCCTCTTTGGTTTTATTTATATATCATGTACTCAAATATTATTGTATAAGTCTTGGCTGTTATCCCAGGCACAATATGTATGTGGGATCCATTATCATGTTCTTATCTGGCCCATGTTTATGCCAACATGTACTATATAGTACAGTCCCTTGTTTATTTGACACATTATTATTTGTACTTTGTATCTCGATGGGCATAGGTATGCCTCCCCCGCCTCTTGTAGAACAAGTACTCACTCATAAAAGAGACTTTTCGTAGCTGTAAGTATCACCTCCTTAGGGTCTTGTCCTCTAGCACTTTTTTCTACCTTATATTTCTCTCTCTCTGACTTCCCCTTTGGTGTCTAGTGATTGAGTTCTTACAACATATTTCAATCATACGATTAGCTCCTAACGCTCCCACGCCGGGGGGAAATCTGTTACACCAATTTTTGGTCATCTAACCTGTTACTATTAGATGGACCAAAGTACACCATATAAGGTCAATTTTACCCTAATTAAAATTTCTTTCACTATGAAAAACAACTTAGTAATCCTTAATTTATTAAGTTGTTTATGGTCTAAACATGAATCCCCATGAGGAAATATTGAATAAATCCATATTTGTTTGATTTTCCTAAAGGAATAATTAGTTAAACAATAGTTTAATTAATATTCCTAGTTATATTTAACCCAAAACTGGAAAATTAATTAGATAAATCACTATTTATCTCATTATTTTCTACGAGTAATTATTTAAACATTATTTAAATAATATTCCTTGTTAAATTTGACCAAATCATTTATAAATAATTGAATAAATCACTATTTATTTAATTATTACTCAACCACATCCTTAAAATAATAAATAAATCATTTATTTATTTATTATTTACTGATAAAGGGATTTGACAAATTCAAATTCTTTTTCCCTCCAACAAATATAATGAAATATTCCATAAAATTTGGATCTAGATTTGGTTAATAATATTTTAATTATGCACAAATATCTAGACTAACTCAATATTTTGTTATAAATAGAAGGGTTTTTCCATTCATTCACTACCTTTTGTTGGCTATGTTGGGGTTCCTATGTTTGGCAGGTTTGGCTCTACCAAAGACAAGACAACATCAAAACCACTTTGGGACCTCAGGATCTAGCCCTCCTGGGTCCAGAGAGGGATCTCTCTATAAAGGCAAAGAAATATATGTCTTTGAAGTTCAAATTTAAGGTATTAGGCTAGTTATATGGCACAAGGGTTGTTGTTTTGTTTTGTTTGTTTGCTTGGTTGTTGGGAAACATGAAAGAAGGGTTCAATGTAAGACAAAGAGGTAAGAAAAGAGGATTTTGGCAATGGGAGACAATTCAAAGGAAACTCATGACCATTGGGCAATGGAGTCATAAAAGGGTTTACTTGCAATTCAATATCCAAGGCTTTCAAATGGGCTAGTCATCTAACATAGAGGATCTTTTAAAGATGATAGTATGGGATGAAATGATTAGGAATGAAGGTGAATGACAAGGAAACCTCCAAGGTGACCACTTAGGAGTAAATCTAGGGATAGGTCATGCCTTAACCATCTATGACCAAACTCCTAAAGAGGCTAACTCTTCAGACAATAGAAAACATTAAAGATTTAACACAAAGGTGAAGCCTGAGATCAGAGAAAGGCTTTGAACTTTCACTGCTTTGACATTCAACTTAAGGGATCTTGGAAAAGCTTAACTGTTGGAAAAGGACCTTAGTGAGATAGAATCAACTCTAATCTCCCAGTATCCCAATTCTTTTAGTTAAAACCAGACAAGAACATCTAAGAACAGATCCTAAATTCATGTATCAGTAAGCAGGGAAAACCAACTACTATACTGGCTAAATTACCTTGAACTTGTTCTCAGATAGCACAATTAGTAGAAAATGTAAAATATAAGAAGATTAGGAAGCATTAGGGTACCATGCAATGGTATATCCTAAGACAGATTACTAATTTCTTATCAGAGAAACGAAATATGATGAATTACAGAAGGAAAATAGAGACAAAGATAGAACACATCACCGCTGCTTTAAATCAGGATCCAATGAAACATGCTTGTCATATTAAAGAGAAACACCATTCATATAAAACATTGTACAACAACTTGATATTCAGTCTGAAACCATCTCCTCAGCCTATTTTACAACTAATACACAGAATTTTATCTCAAGAGAACAACTTACAATCCACAGTTATCCAATCAACAACCTTTACAATATGTTTTTCTTGAGTTTTATAGCTAAAAGAGAGGCAATAGAGGTAGATGGAGTTTTAAATGAGAAATGAAAACAGAGGAAGAAGAGTGTTCGAGGTCCATTCTCTTTTAATATCCCTGCATTGACCTTCAGTACTCTTTGGATGAAAGAGTGGTCTTCGACATGCTGATCATAACTTCATAGGTATGTTCTTTGATGTACTTCTGGTTGTTTTGTACTCTGTAGTACTCTGGGACAAGTAAGGCAGATAAATGACTTCAGGTGTGCCATAATGTGTAAAAAATGCTCTGGCAATCTTAGGACTACGGTCAGGGTGGTGATTTTCTCAAGAACGTTGATGGAGAATAAAAATATTATGGGAACTCGTCCTTTCTTGGGAAAGAACCTTCTGCTGATGTGAAACACTGATAAGATTTGTTTGTGCACTTCAGGCCTTATTAGGCCTTCTGTGTCATTCATAAGGTCTTCAATCTGTACTTTCGCCCTCTAACACTGGATTAAAGCTTTAAATCTTCAATAGTAAGCCTTAAACCACTTTAAACCTTCACTGATACTCTTTGTCGCTCCTGTTGACTGTCTCTATCTGTGGATATGCAGTTTTAATGGTGCTGGAGGTTTTGACAGAGTTAAACACTGGTCCTTTAATGAAATATTTCATTTAAAACCTTCCCAGGCGTTCTCTATGCAATATCTGGCTCTGAAAATGGCATCCTGCACCACTGTACAACTCTGTCTGTGACTAATGAGACAGGGTGCAACCGCAGTCCTTTAACTCCTGCAAAACCAATAAAATCATTAAGAAAATCCATGGGAGTGGAGGTGGATGCTGTGGAGGCCTGTGGAAAATGGAGGTGCAGCGGTGAAAACAATGGCCGCAGGTGGAAAATGGTGAAAATTGCCGTGTAATGGTGGAGGAATCGGTCTGATGAAGGTCTGGTGAGAAGAAGTTCTGGACCGTTGGATAAGACTGTGGGATGATGATCGACGACAGAGATTTACTGGTGGAGTGGCTTTAGAGGAGTTAGGCTAAAGAAATTAACTTTAGTGTAAAACACATAATTTTTAGCGTTGGGTGAAATACAAAGGAAAATGATTAAATCAAATGAAGTCTGGGGGCTTTGAATGGTGGGACCGGAGGGCAGAGGGCGATTTGAGTGTGGACCATTAGATCTCAGGAGGAGATCAATGGTTGAGATCCTCCGATGAAGTCCTTTGGAGGTCTGATGAACATAATGTGAATGGGAACGCAATGAAATGAGGGTCGTAGATCTATACATATCAACGGTCGAGATATTCGGGAAGAGCTTTCGGAGGCAGAAGGGGGGAAGTGGTATTTTGGGGAAAACAATTGTTTTCGCGCGACTTCAATGTGGTTTTGAAATTTTGCTAAAAAAACACAATTTTCTCTACCGCCCGACACGTTTCCTTTAAAAATCGCTTAAATCGCGTAATTTTGAAATGTGAACTGTTGGACACTGAAAAAACGCGATATACACCTCAACCGTCGGATGTGGGACCGGGAGATCTAACAGTGCAGGATGGAGCGCGATATGGAGAGATGCGCGGTCAGTACAGTGGGACAGGGTCAGTGGTGGTTTTAATATGGGCCATTTGATCAGCATGATGGACGATCAAGATCAAAGATGGGAGCGCTAATGTTCCAAACGGAAATATATTATAATAGATGGGCAGGACAAATCCTGACCGTCAGATCTAAGGGATGGACGACGGAGATTTCACAGAGAGAGCGGAGGCAAAGGGTCAATGTGAGTGGGTGGGGAGAAGGATGGCGATCAAATTCTTGCAGTTGGTTCTTGTGGATTCAATGGTCAGGATCTAATCGGGAGTCAGCCAATCGGGGAGATGAAGAGTGGCGCATTGTGATTGGCGATGATGCGATGTTGCGATGGCCATGGGATCATTGAGGGATCAACTGTGGAGATCACAGCAAAGGGGTAACGGAAAGAGGCTGATGGGCGATTATGGAATTAGTGCTGGCCGTTAGATCTTAAGAGATCAACAGCTCAGATCGAGCCCGCGGTCGATTGAACTAACATTTCTCGCATCGGAACTTTTCAGTTAACAAAGGAAATGTGCTCACCACGAAATTTCGATTGCAATTAGCGCTCGGGGCTTAGCGCTGGTCCTCGCACCAATCGTATGCGAAGAAAAGGGGCTAAGCGTCAGGCCAAAGGGGCTTAGGCATGATATATGGTAAAAAAATGGGTTTTAGGCCTAAAAACAGAGTTTTTTAAGGCTAACAGTGGTTCCGGTGGAGGAATAAAGGGGTTTTTTCACCAAATGACGGGATTCACAAGGTTTTAAAAGGGGAGTTCAATGATTTAGAGGACTTGGGAATGGATTTTGGGGGTTTTTGGGGAAATTTAGAGAAGGAAAAAAGGGGTTAAAATGGGGAATTTGCAGGGATACAAGGGAGCAGATGGAGGCTTTCTTGAACACAATTCTTTCGCAAACAGTGAGGCTTTTTTCAGTGGAAACAGTAGTGAAGATCTCTTCAAAGGAAAAAGACACATTGAGGCTTGAAGAATGATATGTTTTCAGAGGAAATGTATTTCTTGAAGGCTCATAAAAATATTTAGCCACCTGTTTGCTTGATAAAACTTATAGGTGGCTAACAATGGCTCCACATGGGGATGGCATCTTCTTGAAGGTGTCAAGAAGTTCAGAAATATTCATTGGGAAGTAGGCCAGATGCCTGATATTTAACCATCTTTTCTTCTTTGATTCAGCTGCTACAAACATGATGGATATTAAGTCAGCGGAAAATATTCCCCAAACAATCTACCTACCCATCCTACAGTCCTAACATTTTTTCTTCAAGGTGCATTTAAATTTGCAGACCTTCTTCATCATTTTTTTATTGAAAGCATAAAACAAACTAATCTAATTCTACCCTTATTCCTCCATGAGACCAGATTAAACAGTTGGTCTCATAGCTTCTCTACCTAAACTAATATTTGCTAGGATTAAACTATCTAGCAGATTTCATTCTCTACATTCTACAATAGAAATTTAAAAATAGTCAAACCAGGATTAGACTGTCTAGTTTGCTGTGGGTCCATGGCATAAAGACAGCTGCACATGAACTGATCTTTTCAGGAAATTGACACCAAAATTTTGAAGGCTTGAAATTGTGAAACTTTGAAGCATCCTTCTTTTCCTTGTGACTCAGATTTTGAGCTTGTTAGAGTCACTTTTCTTCTTCATTTCAACTCTAGTTTTGGGCTTGTTAGAGCTGATTCTTCTTTCTTTCTTTGCTGGTTCAGATTTTGGGCATATTAGAACCAGCCTTTCCCTTTCTTTGGCTTAGGTTTTAAGCTTGTTTGAGCCATTATTTTGGAACTTCAGAGGTTAAAATTCTGAGCATGTCTGAACCTCTCTTTCTCTCTTTTTTGAAACATTTTTTCTCTTTTTATTTAAAACAAAACACAACAATGGTATTTACAATGGAAATGAAAAATTTAAACTGGAAATAAGCAGTATTAATGCTTGAGAATCCTGCCATTGACAGGACCCCCAAACAGATCTGTATCATCTAGCTCTTGCAGAAAAAAGGAATTTGGACCAATGGTGGATTGGATGATGTAAGGACCTTGCCACAAACTGTCAAATTTTCCATTTTTTCCTTTGTCTTCTCTCCTAGAGTCCCACTTAAGGACCTTATCTCCATTTTTGAAGTCACGAGATTTTGTTCTTTTGTCAAACAACTTCTTTATGTTTTCTTGCACTTTCAAAGCTCTGTTGTAGACTTCTTCTCTTGTCTGCTGGAGATGTATGGCTTGATTTATCCTCCTTACCATGCCATCCTCTTCTGACTAAATTTCTTGGACCAATTTAATTGCTGGTACCCCTAGGCTGATAGGAAACAATGCCTCTATTCCATAAACAAGATGATATGGAGACCTACCAATGGATCTCTTCGTAGTCAATCTGTCAGCCCACAAAGCATGCACTAACTTGTTATGCCATGATTTATTATTCTCTTCAAGCAGGTTTTTGATGATGGTCACTAAGATTTTGTTTGATGATTCAGCTAACCCATTACCTTGTGGGTAATAAGCAGTATAATGAACAAGTGCTATTTGATACCTGTGACAAGAATCAGTCATATTTTTGGAACCAAAAACAATAGCATTATCAGTGATGATTTTCCTAGGGCAGCCAAATCTAGAGAGGATGTGGTCTTCAAGGAATTTAATTATAACAAAATCTGTGGCATTACTAGAAGGGATGGCCTCTATCCATTTTGTGAAATAGTCTGTGGCTGTGAGAATCCATTTGTGTTGGGTAGATGAAGCAGGGTGGATCTCTGCTATGAAATCTAGGCCCCACTATTGAAAGGGAGCCTCAATAGTTATAGGTTGTAATGGTAAAGGGAGGAGTTTGCTTTTTCCCTAAAAAATATGGCACTTATGGCAGGAAACTATCATTTTGTGGGTATCATTGAAAAGGGTAGGCCAGTAATAGCCAGCCCTAAGGATTTTTTTAGCAGTGGCTTTCCAGTTTAGATGACCCCCACACTCCCCTGCATAGAACTCATGTTTGATCCTCTCTACTTCAGCTTCAGGCAGGAATTTAAGCAACAAACCATTTTCATTTTTCCAATATAAACATTCATTTAAAATGCAATAGTTTCTAGCCTTTAACTTCAGTAACCTAGCCTTAGTCTTTGATAAATCAGGAGGAGCATTAATATTTGTAAGCACATACAGGATGTCAGAATACCAAGGAGATTTTTGAAATTTTTCTTCAACAGTAGGATCAGGAAATCCTTCATGTTCATCCAAGGCATCTACCATGTTTATGTCAATAGCTTGCAAGTTAGATTCAACCATTAACTGAGCTAAGCCTTGACCTTTGATAAGTTTTGTGGGTTTGATCTCCATATCGTACTCTAGTATTACAAAAATCCATTTGCCCCTCTTTTCGTCTGGATCTTGGGACAAAATGTCTTTTACCACTATGTTAGGCACGTAGGCAATGATGTGGGAATGCATAATATACACCCTGAAGTCTTTCAAGGCCTTTACCAAGGCATAGGCCTGTTTTTCCATTATGTTATATTTCAAGGGTGCATCCCTTAGTGCCTTGTTGAAAAACGCAATAGGTTGTTCATGTCCCTCTGGATTTTTTTGCATTAGGACTGTAGCCATGGTATGCTCTGAGGCAAAGGAGAATATAAGGAAGTCTTTTGAAAAATCAGGTCTGATTAGGACTGGTTCCTGGGTGAGTGCAAGTTTAACTAGTTCAAAATATTTTTTGGCCTCTAAAGTCCATTTGACTCCTACTCCCTTTTTCAACATGTTTGTCATATCTCTGAGGAGCTCTACTAAGTTGGGAATAAACCTCCTTAAGAAGTTGATTTTCCCAATAAAGGACTGCAATTCTTTTATGTTTCTCGGGTGGGTAATCTGTAGTATTCCCTCAACTCTTTTCGAGTCTATTTTAATCCCCTTCTATGATATAATATGGCCAAGAAGCTTACCTTCTTGAAGCCCGAATACAATATTCTTGGGATTTAAATATAGACCAAAACTTCTACATTTCTCAAACACTCTTATCAGATGTTTAAGGTGCTCTTCAATAGTCTTGGAATAGACTGTTATGTCATCAAGATAGATGACAATGAAGTGCCCTATTTCCTCTGAAAAGGCTATGTCCATAGCTCTTTGGAAGGTTGCACCAGCGTTCATTAGTCCAAAAGGCATTTTCACATACATGAAAATTCTGCATGGAGTGGTGAAAGTTGTCTTAAGTTGATCTTCTGGGAGTACTAAAACTTGGTTAACCCTGAAAAACCATCTAACAGGGAGATCCTTTTCGAGCCAACTACCCTCTGTAGGATGTGTTCCATCTTGGGTAAGGGGTAATTATCTTTAAGTGAAGCTCTGTTAAGGTTTCTAAAATCAATACACAGTCTCATCTCACCTGTCCTTTTCCTCATGGCTACAAGGTTGGAGTCCCAATCGGAAAACCTCACGGGCACTATGATTCCTACCTCATACATTTTCTTGATTTCCTTTTCAACTAGACGCAGTTGTACTGGGTTAATTCTATGCAATTTTTGTCTGAAGGGTTTTTGGTTTTCTTTCAGTGGGATCTTGTGCTGGATGATTTATGTATTGTAGGCTTTTAAGTCCTCATAACTCGAGGAAAACACATCAATAAACTCTTTAAATAAGTCAATGTATTTCTTTTTCATGTCTGCTGGCAAGGACCTAGCTAATTTAATCATCTTTGGCTTATCCTCAGTGCCTATGTTGCATTCCTTGACATCAGACTCTATGTCTTCTATAGTGGGTTTCTTTGCTACATCGTTAAAATCAAAAAGGTCCTCTAAAGGTGATAGTCCTCTAGGTATGTTCTTGTCTTTTGAATGCAGCACCTCAATGTCTTCCTTTTCTACGTTCTTGTATACTTCAGTTTTAGTTCCAAGTTCTTTAGTCAACATGTTTATTTCTACATTATGGGGTGATTTTCCTTCATCAGGGGGTTCTTCACTCAGGCAGTTTTCGTCGGATTTAGAGTCTGAATTAGAGAATTCAAACTCATTCCTGCCAATCAGGAAATCCTTTATATGCTTGTCGCCCTCAAAGACCTGCCAATATTTCTTGTTATCTGGCACTGCAGGCCTATATTTTGTTTGAATGATGATCTGTTTGTCACTAGGTGATTTCTTATATGATATAGCTACGCAGGCTAATCCATTTGCAATTATGTTCTGACTCCTAGGAACAAACACAAGCTCGTATTCTACAAAGGCTTTCAATAAATCCATGGCATCATTCTTGTATTCCCTCAATCTAGGATGCTTTGTAGTGTACTCTCCGTTCACTTGTTTGATGACTAACTTAGAGTCTCCATGTACAGCTATCCTTTGGGCTCCTAGTCTTTTCAATAGATTCAATCCTAGGATGAGAGCCTCATACTCTGCGATGTTGTTTGTACATTTAAAGTCCAGTTCGAAGGCATATATCTCAGCAAGTTACTTTCAGTATTGTGTAACCACACTCCAGCCACTGCATTCTTCCTAGTGCAAGACCCATCAAAGTTCATTCTACGTAAGGGATTGTTTACAGATTGGCTATCAGTTTCATCCCTAATGCTGTGTTCACCATTATGTTGTATTATGGGGTCTGCACCAGGTTGTGCAGTGTTTTGTTCTTCAGAATTTTCATGGAGTTCAGAGTGGTGAGTAGTCTGCTGTTTGTAGTCTTGGCTTTTTTCACTTTGGGTTTCTGATTCAACACACTGTTCTAATGTTTATCTCTTGTTTTCCTCTACATTTAGAGTGGCCATTATGTTAAGATCTGTGGGCTCTACTCCATCGTTTGAATCTCTGTCTTCTAGTCCTGGCTCATCTATGGATTCATCATTGAAAAGGATAAAAGAGTCTAGATCTGTGTGGACAGAGTATAGAGGTGAATTTTCAGATTTTTCAGGGTTGCTAACCATAAAATTTATGTGTGCCTCCCTATATAGTCTCCTAAGCTGGCTAAAGACAAGGATTGTGGCATATGACCCATCCATCTGCATTGTACCTTGTAGCTTGGCACCCCATGACCTTGACAACAACATGCCATACTTAGGTGACACATCTGCCACTACAACATCCATAACCATGCACTTGGTTGGGATTTGAGTCAGATTCACACAAAGATCTTTGATTAGGCCAAGGCACTTCACCCTGCTAGAGTCAAAGGAATATAAGTCCTTATAAGGTCTGGTTATTTCTAGGCCTAAATTCTCCATAATTACCTTAGGCATAAGGTTGTGTGAAGCCCCAGAGTCATGCATTTCATTGTGAAGGATTTTTTCATGGATATTGAGGCTGATATAAAAAGGAGGTACTACCCCTTCATGAAACTTCCCTTCTATATTTGGACCAAACAGAAGGGCTGGTTGATCATCACTTAGATTGACAGTGTCATTGTTTTATCCTAGATTTAAAGCTTTCAAAATTTGACCTTTGTATGCATCTTGGGTGGCCAACTCAGTGAGAGGCACTGAAATTTTGATCTTGGCTATCTAACTTTCCAGATTGAAAGGAGATGGACTCTTTGAAAGGCTCAATTCTGTTTTACTGGCCACCATTTTATTGACAGAATTGCTGATTCTCACTATGTACAATGTTTGAAGCTATTTTTTCAGGAGCATTAGCTACAATTCTAGTGCTACTAGTTTCTTGATTTTGTTTATCAGTATTTTGGTTGTCCTTCTCTTTGTTCTTCCCAGAACTCTCAGCTGCCGATTTGTTACTTTTAGCAGTCACTTTAGGAGTTTTCTCAGGTCTCTTCTTAATGGAAATCTCAGAGGCTTTTGGTTTGGAATTGTATAAGCTTTTCTTATTTATAAGTTCATACTGTTCTCTAACCTGCATGATGGCATTTTCAAATCCTAACCTATAATCCTCAGATTCTAACCTTTCCTCATCTCAATATGAGTATGAGGTTTGATTATCTTCTGTGGAACAGGTGTGGATTGAGTTGTCTACTTCCACCATGTTTATTGTGGTTCCCTTAGACTCTTATATTATCCCCTCATCCTCATCAAGGAAATTCTCTTGAAATGGGGGTATGACTTGTTGATCAGAGTCTCTCTGTCTGTTTGGGGGATTGTTTCTCCTAAAGTTCTGGTTCTGGTTTTGATTTTGGTTTCTGTTCTGATTAATGACTGTGACAACCATTTTATCCATCATTTTCTCTAGCCTTTCCATGTTTTTGGCTAGACTGTCATATTTCAGATCAGATGTGGAAGCTGATGTGTCATCCCTATAGGTTACCTTCTTCTCAACCCTCATTCTAGCTCTTTTTTCATTCGAGTTTGCTTCTACACTCACTTCTCCTTTTTGAATGTCTTCCAATGTGTTATAATCTCTCTCCCTAAGCTAATAGGCCATGTCAGCATCAAATCCTTCAGGGTATTTCACTAAGGTCATTCCTTGGGGAGGTTTCATATGTGGTGGAAGAGCATTGTAGACACTGTTAAATCTGGTAGAATAGTCATGGATATTCTCTCCTTGATTTCTTTTCAAATTTTTGTATTTTGCTAATATTTGGAGAGGGTTACTTTTGACTTCCCACTTGTTTATGAAATTTTGGTGCAAAGAGGGAAGGTCATTGATGCTGTTAGGAGGTAGGCATTTAAACCACTTCTTCACTTCTCCTCTTAAACTCTGAGCAAAGATCCTCATCTTAATGGTTTCATCTTCAATTTCCATATAGTCAAAGGCATCTTCCATCCTATCTACATGATGTTAAGTTGTAGACTCTTTCCCAGTGAAGTGAGCGATTTTAGACTAATAATCATCTAGTAGTGGAGCCAAAGGCTGTGGTAACACTAGAGGTGCATACTAGGCTACTATGATGGTGTTTTGTGGAGGTAAATGATTGGCTTGTGTAGTAGGTATATGGATGAAATAAATGCTAGGACTAGCAACAAATTGTTGAGCTAATTTAGGGTGATAGAGGCCCAAGTTTTGAATGAAATGAATATCAGGAGGTGTAGATGGAGGGGTATCTCTATCCCTAATATGTTGACCACTGTGAGATGGTGAACTTGGAGGCTCGAGGTCCTCCTGGTCTATAGGAGTGAATGACTTAGTTCTTGGTAAATCAACTGGTAAGTCTAAGTCACACCGAGTATCTGATAGAGATGTAAAGTTTTCAGGTGCTGATTTAGCTCTATAAATGGATCTGATAATAGTTGGATTTCTAGGGATGGGATACTTCCTAAGAATGTTCTCTAGGTTGTCAACTATTTCAGGTGGGTTTGGGTTAGGATAAGCTCTTGTATGAATGGTTCTTGAGGCTAGTATTTTTGTCTCTTCACCAAGAAGCTTAATCCTATGTGTTTCTTCTAATATGGTTGATGTTGTAATGCAAACTGGTCTCCCAGTGGAGTCTTGTGAAAACCAAGATAATCAGCAGGCTTACTGATCACCAGTGGAGTCTTTAGTCATTAACAAAATGTGGAGTCGCCAGGTGGAAGGTTTAGAATGTTCTGAAGGAGATTTACTGTCCAACATAGTGATTAACTACCAAACCAATGCTACTATGGTCTTATTTGAGTCTTAGAAATGTTTCAGGGAGTGTTTTACTGAAAGTCCCCAGCGGAGTCGCCATTATGTTGGGGTTCCTGTGTTTGGTAGGTTTGGCTATACCAAAGACAAGACAACATCAAAACCACTTTGGGACCTCAGGATCTAGCCCTCCTGTGTCTAGAGAGGGATCTCTCTATAAAGGCAAATAAATATATGTCTTTGAAGTTCAAATTTAAGGTATTAGGCTAGTTATATGGCACAAGGGTTGTTGTTTTGTTTTGTTTGTTTGTTTGGTTGTTGGGAAACATGAAATAAGGGTTCAATGTAAGACAAAGAGGTGAGAAAAGAGGATTTTGGCAATGGGAGACAATTCAAAGGAAACTCAAGACCATTGGGCAATGGAGTCATAAAAGGGTTTACTTGCAATTCAATATCCAAGGCTTTCAATTGGGCTAGTCATCTAAAACAGTGGATCTTTTAAAGATGATAGTATGGGATGAAATGATTAGGAATGAAGGTGAATGACAAGGAAACCTCCAAGGTGACCACTTACGAGTAAATCTAGGGATAGGGCATGCCTTAACCATCTATGACCAAACTCCTAAAGAGGATAACTCTTCAGACAATAGAAAACATTAAAGATTTAACACAAAGGTGAAGCCTGAGATCAGAGAAAGGCTTTGAACTTTCACTGCTTTGACATTCAACTTAAGGGATCTCTGAAAAGCTTAACTATTGGAAAATGACCCTAGTGAGAAAGAATCAAATCTAATCTCCTAGTATCCAAATTCTTTCAGTTAAAACCAGACAAGAACATCTAAGAATAGATCCTAAATTCATGCATCAGTAAGCAGGGAAAACCAACTACTATACTGGCTAAATTACCTTGAACTTGTTCTCAGATAGCACAATTAGGAGAAAATATCAAAGATAAGAAGATTAGGAAGCATTAGGGTACCATGCAATGGTATATCCTAAGCCAGATTACTGATTTCTTATCAGAGAAACGAAATATGATGAATTACAGAAGGAAAACAGAGACAAAGATAGAACACATCACCGCTGCTTTAAATCAGGATCCAATGAAGCATGATTTTCATATTAAAGAGCAACACCAGTCATATAAAAAATTGTCCAACAACTTGATATTCAGTCTGAAACCATCTCCTCAGCCTATTTTACAACTAATACACAGAAATTTATCTCAAGAGAACAACTTATGATTCACAGTTATCCGATCAACAACCTTTACAATATGTTTTTCTTGAGTTTTATAGCTAAAAGAGAGGCAATAGAGGTAGATGGAGTTTTAAATGAGACATTGAAATAGAGGAAGAAGAGTGCTCGAGGCCCATTCTATTTTAATATCCCTGCATTGACCTTTAGTACTCTTTGGATGAAAGAGTGGTCTTTGATAGGCTGATCATAACTTCATAGGTATGTTCTTTGATGTACTTTTGGCTGTTTTGTACTCTGTAGTACTCTGGGAAAAGTAAGGCAGATAAATGACTTCAGGCCTGCCATACTGTGTAAAAAATGCTCTGGCAATCTTAGGACTACGGTCAGGGTGGTGATATTCTCAGGAACGTTGATGGAGAATAAAAATATTATGGGAACTCCTCCTTTCTTGGGAAAGAGCCTTCTGCTGATGTGAAACACTAATAAGATTTTTTTGTGCACTTCATGCCTTATTAGGCCTTCTGTGTCATTCATAAGGTCTTCAATCTGTACTTTCACCCTCTAACACTGGATTAAATCTTTAAATCTTCAATAGTAATCCTTAAAGCACTTTAAACCTTCACTGATACTCTTTTCCGCTCCTGTTGACTGTCTCTATCTGTGAATATGCAGTTTTAATGGCGCTGGAGGTTTTGGCAGAGTTAAACACTGGTCCTTTAATGAAATATTTCGTTTAAAACCTTCCCAGGCGTTCTCTCTACAATCTCTGTCTCTGAAATTGGCATCCCGCGCCACTGTACAACTCTGTCTGTGACTAATGAGACAAGGCGCAACCGCAGTCCTTTAACCCCTGCAAAACCAATAAACTCGTTAAGAAAATCCATGGGAGTGGAGGTGGATGCTGTGGAGGCCTGTGGAAAATGGAGGTGTAGCGGTGAAAACAGTGGCCGCAGGTAGAAAATGGTGAAAATTTTCATGTAATGGTGGAGGAATCGGTCTGATGAAGGTCTGGTGAGAAGACATTCTAGACCATTGGATAAGACTGTGGGATGATGATCGACGGCGGAGATTTACTAGTGGAGTGGCTTTAGAGGAGTTAGGCTAAAGAAATTAACTTTAGTGTAAAACACATAATTTTTAACGTTGGGCGAAATACAAAGGAAAATTATTAAATCGAATGAGGTCTGGCGGCTTTGAATGGTGGGACCGAAGGGCAGAGGGCGATTTGAGTGTGGACCATTAGATTTCAGGAGGAGATCAATGGTTGAGATCCTTCGATGAAGTCATTTGGAGGTCCAATGAACATAATGTGAATGGGAACGCGATGGAATGAGGGCCGCAGATCTATACAGATCAACGGTCGAGATCTTCGGGAAGAGCTTTCGAAGGCAGAAGGGGGGAAGTGTTTTTTTGGGGAAAACAACTATTTTTGTGCGACTTCAAAGTGGTTTTGAAATTTTTCTGAAAAGACGCGATGTGCTCTGCCACCCGACACATGTCCTTCAAAAACCTCTTACATCAGGTAATTTTGAAATGTTAACTGTCGGAGATTGAAAAACGCGATATACACCTTAGGCATCAGATGTGGGACCGGGAGATGTGACAGTGTAGGATGGAGCGCAATATGGAGAGATGCCCGGTCGGTATAGTGGGACAGGGTCAACAGTGGTTTTAATATGGGCCGTCCGATCAGGATAATGGATGGTCAAGATCAAATATGGGAGTGCTAATGTTCCAAAGGGAAATATATTATAATAGATGGGCGGGACAAATCCTGACCATCAGATCTAAGGGATGGACGGCGGAGATTTCATAGAGAGAGTGGAGGCAAAGGGTCAATGTGAGTGGGTGGGGAGAAGGAGGGTGATCAAATCCTGGCTGTTGGTTCTTGTGGATTCAACGGTCAAGATCTAATCGGGAGTCAGCCAATCGGGGAGACGAAGAGTGGCGCATTGCGATTAGCGATGATGCGATGTTGCGCTGGCTGTGGGATCATTGAGGGAACAACGGTGGAGATCGCAGCGGAGGGGTAACGGAAAGAGGCTGATGGGCGATTATACGATTAGCGCTGGCCATTAGATCTTAAGAGATCAACGGCTCAGATCGAGCCCGTGGTTGATTGAACTAACATTTCTCGCATCAGAGCTTTTCAGTTAACAAAGGAAATGCACTCACCGCGTACTTCTGATTGCGATTAGCGCTCGGGGCTTAACGCTTGGTCCTGGCGCCGGTCATATGCAAAAAAAAGGGGCTGAGGGTCAGGCCGAAGGGGCTTAGGCATGATATATGGTAAAAAATGGGTTTTAGGCCTAAAAACAGAGTTTTTTAAGGCTAATAGTGGATTCCGGTGGAGGAATAAAGGGGTTTTTTCACCAAATGAAGGGATTCACAAGGTTTTAAAAAGGGAGTTCGATGATTTAGAGGACTTGGGAAGGGATTTTGGGGGTTTTGGGGGAAATTTAGAGAAGGAAAAAAGGGGTTAAAATGGGGAATTTGCAGGGATACAAGGGAGCAGATGGAGGCTTTCTTGAGCACAATTATTTCACAAACAGTGAGGATTTTTTCAGTGGAAACAATAGTGAAGATCTCTTCAAAGGAAAAAGACACATTGAGGTTTCAAGAATGATATGTTTTCAGAGGAAATGTATTTCTTGAAGGCTCAAAAAAATATTTAGCCACCTGTTTTCTTGACAAAATTTATAGGTGGCTAACAGGCTAAAGACCACTCTGGATCTATACTCTTGGTCTTAATTTGATCCTCCATCATTGTCATATTTTTTCTACCTTTTTTGCTTGTGAACTCCCCTTGAGTTCCATATTTGTCCAGGTTTTATACACCATCAAGAGAGAGAGATCTTAGATCTGAAGTGCTGAGGACATACAAGAACCCATCCCATTAAGGGGAATGGTAACATCTTTCTATGTTCCCTTCTTAGGTGTCATAAATAAAAAAATTCTTTAAAAAAATTCTTGTCTTGTCTACTGGATGCATGGAGCAATTCTTGCTTTTATTTACTGCTTAATGTATTTTACTGCATAGATCCAGATTTTGTAGCATTTTTCTTGGTCAACTAATTGCAGATCTAAAGAAATTGGAAGCCATCTTTATGTTAGGGATGTTTGTTATGCACAGCTAAAGTGAGATTTTTTCGTACACTTGTGATTATAATTCACACTAACAGTTCTTCTATAGGATATAATCCATTCGAGTTTGTTAATGGGTAGATGCATATTATTCTACATATGGTCATGCAGGGCTACTATGGATGGATTCCATTAGCTCTGAAATTCATGAGCCATTATAAAGAGATGTTGAAGATGGCATGAGCAGAATTTCTAGATGAAATAGAGAGGACGAAGGAATAAGTAGATAGGAATATGACATATGCTAATTTTGATGGAAATTTTTGCATTAATGTTAATTTCCCATAGTCATGTTGATGATTTTTTCATGATGATGAGGTTTCTTGATGTTGGACGTTGATGAGTAGGTCATGTAGATGAATTTTCTTGATGTTGCAAGGTTAGATGTGATGATTGCTCAATGTTGATTATGTTGATTTCTTGAAGTGAAAAGGTTGATTAAGTGATGTGATGAGAAAAGGTGATTCTTGTTAATTGATTATTGCTTCAAACGAAATGAATATATGGCACATAAGGACCATAAAGAAAATCTTGAAGAACAAGATAACTAGAGAACAAAGTTTAAAGAACACGCTACTTTTATTAAACATAATCATATGTACAAAAGAATTTATATTTTTGGCATTTTTACTATAGTAATGCATCTATTTCTCTCAGGAATTATGTTATATCAAAATTCATCAAGTGTCAGAACCGAATTACCCTGATATCAATGCACCCCATATTCATCCAACCTACATTATAACATATTTTTCTGTCCAAGCCTTGTCTTATGCAACAATAATTGATTCTTCAACATGAGTTTCCAGATGAGAAAACAATTCAAGGAAAATTTGTCCGAATTTGAGACATAACTCAAAATGAAAAGGTGAGATTTAAATAGTCCTCGAATACTAAGTGACAACTCCTCATTTCAAATTCTTGCATAAAATGAAAATAGTCAGAAATACATGTTTATAAAATATGCATTTCAGTAGCTTCAATTCCACTTCTTCACCCCTATGAGCATCACTCGATGCAATGAGTGCTAAGTAGACTCTTCAAAAATCATGAGAAATAATTCAGTTACAGCTACCTCTCATGGAAATAGTCATAGATGAATGAATTACTTAACACAATTGAATCCCAAAAATGATATCAAATATAATGCACTGTAGAAACCCCCCATACTTAAAATAGAAAGAGTAAAGGGAGCTCTACTTGAATGGATCATGAGGCACAATACTTGCTAGGGTTTTGAAAATGGGGTATCAACCAAAGTGGGCTTTATTGTGGGGAAAAATCCATAGTTAAGCGCGCTTGAGACCTAGGAGTTATGGGATGGGTGACCTCCCAGGAAGTCCTAGTTATTGGGTGCAAGCCTTAGAAGTGATGATTGACACTATGTGATTCATTTCACTAGCTTCAATTCCACTTCTTCACCCTTGTGAGCATCATTCGATGCAATGAGTGCTAAGTGGACTATTAAAAAATAACGCAGTTGAATCCCAAAAATATATAAAAAATATGAATTTTTGAATGAGAATTATTTTTTTGTGAATTGAACATTTGTATGAGAGAGCTCTTGTAAGTCTGATAAGGAGAAAAATAGAGGAAGAGAAATAGTATCAGAAGTATAACAGACTTGAAGAAGAAAAGTAGAGAGGATAAGCAACAAAAGAGAGGATAAGAAGTAGAACAAAGACAAAGAAAAAGTAAGCAACACATTTTATTTGTAAATTTATTAGGGGATTGTAGTCTCCTTTCAAGTTTGTAGCTTCATAAAGAACAGGTTGGAGCTTGTTGAGGTAGGAGCCTCCTGTGGGTTATAGGCGACATAAAATTTGTGTGAGTTGGAGCTTCCTTGAAAGTTGAAGCTCACATAAGAATTGAGGTAGAAACCTCCTATAGGTTGGAGCCAATAGAAAATATGATGTAATAATGGAGTAGGAGATTTCCTTCACATCACTTCAACCAACAATTCATGGTTTTCTCCCTTTATAGGTTTCCACTTATATCTAGTTTCTTGATGTGTTGTTGGCATAATGTCTCACTTGTGTGAATGCTTTTGAATCTTATATATGTGTGTGTGTGTGTGTGTATGAAAATATATCTCTCTTGTAACTGCAAAAGAAACAATTAATAGATAAACATATACATAAGCTATTAGCTACAAAATTAGGTATTAAAAAAAGGAAACTAAGTTGAACTTATTAAATGAAAAGACACAATTACTTATTCACCCCCCCTCTCAGTAATTTCCAAGTATTTATCAAAGTAGTTTCCTTTTGTTTTATTTTAACTGCTGGAAGGAAGTCCTAAATCATTAGAATGGCTAGTCAGGAACGATTCTAATGAGTAGAATTCTAGGTTTCTATGATGATCGCATATGAAGAACCAAAGAAAATGGGTGACAAAGATGAAAAACTGGAATTCACATCTATTGTAAAAGATATGGATTCTCTTCTATGTGGATTAAGTGAGTCACAATTTATTAAAGTAATGCATTGTAAAAAAACTAAAGGTATGGGATAAGATGAAAAATATTAATGATTTATATACCAAAGTAAAAATGGAGAAATTACTTGTATATATAATGTAGTTTGGGATATTAGAAATGAATGTAGATGAAGAAATTGGTAAATTATTTCTAAGAGTAGATGAAGTTGTTGACGTCATGATGGCTCTAGGTGAAACACTCAAAGAGAGTGTGATAATCCAAAAAATATTGAGGACATTAAATTTAAAGTTTAATCCTAAGGCTTCAGTTATATAAGAAAAAACCAACTTTGAGACACTAATAAGGGATCAACTACTTAGTTCCTTGATAGCATATAAGATGAAAATTTCAAAAGGAAATTCATCTACTAGAGATGCAAATTTCAAAGCAAAAAAGTCTACAGACGAGAAGGAATGCTCATGCTCAAACTTTGATGAAGAAGAAGAGAAATTTGTCAGATGATTGAAGAAAGGAAAATGTAAGTAAAAAGGAAAACTCCAATTTAAATATTTTAATTATGGAAGAGTGGGGCATTATGCCTAAAAGTGTCCATACAAGAAAGAAAAAAATAAGTTTAAGGTGAAATAAAAGAACAAGTTTAACAAAATTCAAAAGGATAAAAACTTTAAAAAGAAGAGCTTCTATGAACAAGAATATAGTAGTAAATATGAATGTTCTAGAGATTCCTTTTATGAAGATGGAGCTAGAGAATTTATTTTGATGGCCGCAGAAAAATTGGAAGAAGAACTTAATGAATATGAAGAAGAATAAGAAGGTGAAGTAAACCTTGAAGGGGAGTTAATCAATGCCCTAGAGAAAATAGATAGACTTAAACAGAAGAATAAGAAATAGAAAGATATTTTGTTAAAATACATAAAAGAAGAGTCTAATTTAGAAGAAGTTATCAAGAGGATTTTAAAATTTGGATGTGATATTAAATGCTTAGAGATATCCACTTATGAAATTTGGGTTAGGATATGAAGGAGAATCCAGTGAAAGGAAGATAGAAGACAAAGGGACCATCTGTTTTGTAAAAAAAGTCAAAGGAGACAATGGAAATCCACATCAGTCTGAGAATAAGGAGGTGTTGTAGCTGCTACAACAACACCCAAAATTTTGGGGTATATTTAAAATTTCGGGTTCCCCCTCTGCTCACTTAGCCTTTAGGGTTTTAACCCGGCCTGTAGTCAATGACATCATTTTAACCAATTCCAAGCCCCGACTGAGCCTTCTCATCATCATGACGAGATTCTCTTTCCACAGCCGCGCCATGTGTGGGGGATCACCAGGCATACACTCGAATAGGAATTTACGTGCGCATTAAGTATATCTGTTCGAAGCCCTTTCATCATGGATCATATAGGCATTTTGTTTGAGTACTGTAATTAAGCTCATAGTCTCAGGTAAAATTATGTGGGGGGATCGTTCTCTGAGAATAACTGCGAACTAATTAATGTTATGAGGTTTTACACAAGTCAATCCCACGACTGATAAACTCCTCAATTTTGTCATGACATCGAGGGAAATAAAATTCAGCTCAACAACAAAGCCAAAGTCGCGAAACAACGGAAGGGGAGGAGCAAGTGACCGGTATTGTCACTGATGCAAAAGGCTTTCTCTACTAGTGCACACTAGATACTTAGAAACGCTCCATTTGGAAATGTTCGTACTAGATGCCAACTCACATAAATCAGAAGCATTTTCTATGATACAAGCTTACGTAGGGACTGGATGGAGTATTTTCTGAGATGGGGGATATCTCACGTTAAAAGAAGTTTTGAAGATCCTGCACAATACCAGCTCAATGTTGATGTGTGCACACAAAGGAACATATTTCACCACTTCGACTATTCTAGCCTGAAGTATAGCCCTGTGAACAAAGTGAACTTAGAATATTTCCCTGAAGAAAGACAATCTCATTCAAAGGTGTTTTCGTACCGAGCCGCAGTGCGAAAGTTCACATGATGATGTTGGCAAGACAATGGCATAGCTAAAAGGGTTTCTTGTATTTTCCGTAGTTGAATGAAATGGTTCACGGGTTCAAAATGCATCATGATAAGCATCAGAAGGGTCATCATCGTCAATTTTGTGATTAAGTATGGATTTACATCGACGAAGTAGGAGTGATCTAGGAGTATTATCCATCTTCTCCAAGTTTACAGGTCTCAATTGTTTTCGGGAACAACGATGAACTATAGAGTTCATCGCTTTAAATCTGACACTTCTTTCAGTTTCATCATCATCTATTAAAGTACGGTTGTAGGTTTGTTGGTTCAGGTGCATGGTGAGATTTAGGTTTGATGGTTTAGGTAATGGGTGCATTGGCAAGTTCTGGCACAAGTTCGAAAATCTAAACGCACCTTTGGCAAGCAATGTTTGTTAAACCTAAGCTACATGGCGGGCGCACTTTCGATGGAATAAGGTTACACATTTGAAATATTAAACCAAGGCGCAAACACATATGGTTTCAAAACCATATAAGAATGCCGAGAAAAAGTATACGAAGAACATTACAGTTAGGCCCAAATACTTTTATGTCGAAGTTTTAATCCATGTTAGAACATTTAAGGCAGATATATAAGGTCGTCAGCTTTATGATTAAAACACGGATCAGAACTATATGAAAATACATTACGAATGGACTTAAACATTTCTATGGCAGAGTTTCAACCTGTGGAGCGGACATATATATATAATGGTCAAATTTTACGTTTAAAACATGGAGTGGGTTCGACGTTCTTGTTAGCACCAATTGTGCTCTTTACCAGTTTTTTCCTACCCTTCACTTGTTTTCCAATATGGAATGGTTCCCTGATGCCTCTCTGCCACGTGTGAAAGGATATCATTATCCACCTCAGGGAAGAAAGTTTCCAATTCCAAGCGTTGCGTTCAACGCCTCCTAGGAATGCGTTAATGATATTTAGTAATCGCCCATATTAATGTCTCGTCTTCCTCTCCATGGATGACACCACGTGGATCGTGTCACTAAATTAGTGTTTCGGTGGAGGCGGGCAGTGTTCGCTATTATCTATCGTGAATGAGACCATAGGAATGGCAATATAATCCCATCCAGAATGCATGCACATGGATTTACCTGTGACGGCTTTGTCATTTCCGTAGGATACAGGTCCGTGAGGAAAATCGAGACGCTCAATCGAACCAGTGCAGTAACGACTATGGAACGTTATTTCCAGAGTGACAAATCCCTCAATATAGTAGATGAGAAATGTTCTATTACAAGCATAAAAGTTCCACCTTGAAAATTAAATCGAAGGTGCTAATTCGAGGAGGCTTGGTGTTCGGTGTTAAATCATTATATTAGAAATATTCATAAGTTAAAACAAATTTTGTTGACATGACCGAAACATGTTTCATATCCGTGCTTCCAAAGAGGGCGTGAAATAACTAACTCACATCTAAATGCGTATCCAGCAGATTGACGTTATTAGATTTTATTTGGAAGACTGGTTTTGTTAACATCTTGTAAATATAGCATGGCAATGGTGTTTGTCTGCTTACAACCTGACTTACCACCGCGGAGACAGAAGATGTTATCGTTAAATGTAACATGACACAATTCGTTATTAATTTTGATTCATGGTTAAAATTATTGATCCATCGACGAATCACCATTAGAAGGGCAAGGGATTTGTTGGAGTGCGCTCCTTCCTACAACTACAACCATATCTCCCAATCGAGTGACTCCTCCATACATAAAAAGCCACTTCATTCATTAAATGAAAACAAGATTCAACGTAGGAGAAGACATTGCACCTATGCCGAACGATGATTGCACGATGAAGACAACCAATGCTTTGAGTGCGGCTGAGTGCAGGATCGCAAGTGAACATCAGATGCGTCCATTACCACTCAAGCAAAATTGCGACCATGCGACCCCCGTGAGGTCGCAGTTCAACCCAGGTCACTGAGTTGCAAACCTGTGAGGCAAGTGCAAAGTGCAAATTGATGGTATTAGGGACCCTGCGACCCTTTTGAAGTCTCAGCCCAAGTGGAGATAAAGTCACGTGACCCCTCCAAGTCGCTGAGTCACGATGCATGCTGTTGGACAGGAAATGCGACCATGTGACTGTGCGACCCCTCCGAGGTCACAAGGTTGCAAAAAGGTGTGCCTAAGGAAAGCTGCGACCAAGGAGAATCTCCGACTGCACAACCCCAGTTACAAAATGCAATTTGTTGTATTCGAGCATGTAATGCTATTAGCTTCGCTGCAAGGAATCGTCATAAGATGCAAGTATTCTATGGTGTTTTGGTGCAGTATTTTTTTGTCCTTGCAGATGAAAAGCCACTAATATTTCCTCCTTCTAATTTTCGGCATGCTGTTATGACACCTGCTGCTCTACTTATGTCCGAGTATCTTATGTGTTGCCCCATCAATTCAGGATGGGATGTCACTATTAGAACATTCCTATGCACCACGCTTCTCTCAGTTAAGAAAGATGCTCGAAGGTTTTGTCTCGAGGCTGTCAATTTTCTGCAAGCTCTGTTGATGTCCGCATTAGATACTAAGCAGGGCCTCAAAAGAGGGATGAAATGAAATGCCCTACCCTTTTGCTGGAGCATCAAGAGTACATAACTTGGCTGCATCTTTCAAGTGGGGTATCCGTTTTAACTCAACCTTTGGATTTCACTATGATCATGGAGACTAGTGATGATGCGCCTCTCTCCACTCAAACATATACAGGGTTGGCATAATTCTTTCTGTATCGGAAACGTTGAGAGGTTTTGTAAACATATATCATGACATTGTTTCGTTCCCTGAAGCATTTGCATCATTGTACCCCTATTTCATGAAATAGTCAAGAAAATAAGACACCTGAGACTCTCCGATTGAAGATGACAAGTGTCGCTTCTCTAATAAATGGGAAAATTGATGAGCATAAAATCTACAGCAACCATTGAGGATTCAAATGAAGAAGCCCATGCCTATCAAGAAATTCAATCCAAGATTCAAAGTGGAATTTGTGCATGGGAAAGATTATGATCCTGACGGGTAAAGGGCACAGAGGAAGCTTACCCTAGCCATTCTCTCCGATGATTCAGTATCCCCACATGTGATCACATAGGGGTCTAAGTTTAATATTTTCATTCTTGCAATTATTAAAACATGCTCTTAGTATCGATGTTAGATCATGAAGATGTGTAACCT
This sequence comes from Pinus albicaulis, assembly GCA_034641835.2. Lineage (NCBI taxonomy): Eukaryota > Viridiplantae > Streptophyta > Pinopsida > Pinales > Pinaceae > Pinus > Pinus albicaulis. The sequence continues at coordinate 755,415,673 of CM076575.1, read as the reverse complement.
AAGCTATGTGACTGCAGGTGGAAGCTATTGGTTTTCATAATGAGTTGGAGTTTTCCCAACAAGCAAGAGGGCCTGTTTTCAAATCAAGGATGCAGGATAAAGAATATTGCTTTAAAATCCAACGATAGCCCAAGAAGGCCACAAGTTTCTGATCTACCCAAGGTCGCATGTCGCATATCTGCCGAGGTCGCAGGTCGCGGATGGCCCCAAGTCGCAGGTCACAAATCTGCCGAGGTCGCAGGTCGTGGGTCGCAGATGGTCTGAGGTCGCATGTCGCGGATTGTCCAAGGTTGCAGGTCGCAGGGAAACCCAAGAGTCATGAAGACAAAAAGTCATGGAAGCCCTAAGGGCAGGTTTTGTCTTATAAATACCCCTTCCAGGAGCTGGCCAAGGGACCTTTTGTTTGGGACTCGAGCTGAGTACATTGTATTACCAGAGGATTATACATTTGAGCATGAATACAAGCATTTTGAAAAATCCCTTTGCGGATCTGGTGTTGTCATATGTATGAGCGCTATTGAGTATTATATTTTCAGTTTCTGAACATCTTTGTATTAAGGGAACTGTATCTTTAATTCATATCACAATTGCATAACAGTTTGCTGAGTATGTTAATGGTGGTTGAGTTCATTTCACTTTCTTAACTAACGCTGACAGCTTTGTTTATTAGCGTTTGTGTTACCATTTAAAACTTTTAGGAAGTGAAGGGTGTTCTTGCCATGAGGAGTTGTTTCCTTTGTGGTCAGAACAGTTTACAAGAATGACCCTAATGAAGTGTTGTTAACAACACTTCCTTCGGTCTTCATGATTTATTATTGCCTCTTGCTACTCATAGTGTTGTATGTACATTTAATGCATCAATCATATGTCTTGTATCATTTGATTAGGTGTGTATCCATTGTCTTATAGAGTTTAAGCAAGACCCAAAGAAAGGAGAAATCAACAGTAGCCAGACCCACACCCCGGACGGGATCCATATTCCAAACGGTTCAAGGTCTAATTGGGACTTTTTACGGGGGAGATCCCCTGCTGTTGGCCGGACTGTTTTTCCCGTCAACAAAATTGGCACTAAAAGGAGGGCCAGATGACAAGCTGAGCCCTTAGAGCCTGCAGTTAATCTCATTTCTGTACTGGCTTGTTCCCAAATCATTCTCTCGAGATGTTTGTCGGAGTTTTATGAGCCTCGATGTCTCAACCCCGATGAAATTATGTATCACTTGTCCCAGTTAAAATTCGATGGTGAAAACGGAGTATCTATAACCCAACACCTTTTAGATTTTTGTGACTTTGGTGAGTGCTACGAAATTGACAATGAAGGTTTGATTTGTTTGCTTTTCTTCCTCACTCTCAAAGGTTGCGCTAAGCAATGGTGCTGCACATTGTCGGAAGCTTCCATCCATTCATTTGAACAACTCGCCAGTGAATTGCAATAAGATTTTCATAGGTATGATTTTCAAAGTGTATTGATAAAGCTAAATGACATCAGAATGGAACCCCAGGAGCCTCTAGATGAATTTTACATCAGATTTGTTAATTATTGTTTTGAGTTCCCTGAAAAGGATGTCGATTGGAAGTTGTTAAGAGAACAGTTCATGTATGTGATCCTTGTTTCCCTTGAAAAATTTCAGTTAGCAACCTAGCCTGAGCCTAGTGTTCCCTATGATGACCCGTAAGTTACCGGCTGTTCAGAATTTATCCCTAATGCTTCCTTGTCCATCTCCCCCAGCCCATACCACATTTAGGCCTTCGAGGAGAGTATTGCTATTTGTGACATTCTCGCTCCTCCTCCTGAGTTGTCGGGCAGTGGAGTTGTGACCTCGAAAGTTATGAGAAATGATAGATGGGTGCATGAGGATAGAGCCTATTGTACTACCTTTGAATCTTTTATGCACCCTACCGAATCAGAGCTCTAAAACCAGATGGGCCCAACATCCCTCCAGGTTCATGAAACCTACCTCGAGCCCACTCAATGTCTCCCTAGACACAATCCTAAATTTGATTCGCATACTGATTATGAATCGATTCTTATCTAGGATGGAGTTGATTCCCTTACAAGGCTTGCCAGATCATTATTTTCTCTGAATGACACAGATGTGCGTATTGAAAAACCTTGTACTGTTAATACCCCTGTGGCTCAAACTTTTCGTTCATTATTCCACGATTTATTTCACAAGTCCGCCACTCCAATAATTTCCTCGAGACATTGAAAATTTCCTTATGCTGGTATTGGCAACAATCATAAGCACGCAGACGCTGTTTCACAATCATAGTTTGAAATTGATGAATCTTTTAGGTCTGATCTTTCTCACTCAAAATCTTTAGACAGCCATAGGAGTGATTTCTTGTCAGGGAAACCTCAATATGTCTCCTCTATTGATCCATCCCAATTGGTAGCCCCCAGGGAGCCTAACATTCCAGGTACCCAACTTAATCAAATCGATGGTTACAACGATCACTGCTTGTCTGAAAGCATATTCACTAATACCGCTGAGGACTGTCACTCGTATATCATTGCCGACCATATGGAGACACCAGAATTCAATAATCCGCTTTGGGAAGATTCAAGTACCTACCAGAAAATTGAAGCACTTCAGCTTCTGCCGACTACTACCCCAGGTTCTCCCAATCCTGACAAGACCCCTCAAACAACTCCAACTAGGATTTCTCGGATTAAGGTTTCTGAAATGACGATCCCCAAGTACCATGCTCCTCCCAGCATAACCACATCGAATTCACCCCACCCTGGAAAATATAAAGAATCTAATACATTGGATTATCAATCTATTAGTGTGCAAACATTTGACTGAATTGATACAAATCCCACTGACATTTCGCAACTCACCACACTCCATGAGCACATCCATTCACCTGTCGTTCTCGCCAAACCATCAAAGTTGGGCAACCCCCCACTCGAAGGTCCAGAGTTTGCTCAAGACGATGAGGAATCTCAGCCTCCACTAAACATGGATTCGCATCCTCATACCCTTGACCAAACCCAGGAGCAACCCCGAACTAGGGTTTTCAAAACTAGGGTTTTTGCACTTGGATGCACAAGCATCTATAATTCACCTGGCACATGCTTATTGTTTCCATTCAATAAAACTGATCATCCTCAACACCATGATGAGGTTTCCATTTGGTTCGACAGAGCCTATCAGGTGGATGTGCTCGCAAATAGGAAATGGCTTACCCAGCGCCCATCAGACCTAGGATTGTGCATGAATGGATGTGTGTCATTTATAAATTTTGAGTTTCAAGAACATATTGCTGTGTATCAGGATGAGAGTGGAGTTCAGCTTGCACAATCTATTCCGGAATGTTCTTTGGTAAGTATTCATGATCTTCTTATCGTTGCACATGCTCTTCAGTAAGTCTTACTGCTGGTGCACGATTTTGTATGCTAGCTCTGATTGCGAACATTGTCGTTCTTGCAGGTCAGGAGCTTATGCGGTGGCTGCACTGGAAAGCTGATTTCACATAACCCGAACGCATCATTGGTTAAGCTAGGGTTTTAGGTGTAGGCTAGCTAGGACCTGTTAATAAAAAATTTTTAGTTCAAAGTTTTTAATTAGGTTTACTTGCCAAATTTTTACTTTATAATTGAAAAGTGTGTTTGCTATATTTGTTTACGATTAATATTTTAGGCATCATCATGTTACAAGTATTTTCCATTCACTTCCTTTTCAATTTCTTGTTGCTGCATAAATAATCACTTCTTGTATTGCGCCGCTTTTCCGCCTACAACTGGTTGATCGTTCTCACACATGGCGTTGCATTGCATATTGAGCCTCGCCTATTACATTGCGTCGTGCACTGTCTTCCTCACATCATTGCCGCAGATTGTTGATATAGCTTTGAAAATATTCCACAGATCGCCTATCACTTCATGAGCCCTCATTGAAACCCTACCGCCTTGCAGATTTGTTCTGCCCCGACTGCTGAAATAGTAACCCCATTGTTTGCGTGAGGTTGCGGTGGATATCTCAAGAGGTAGCTTTCTCTTAGGACAAGTCATTGAAGTCGCATTCTCAACAAGATGCCTATGAGTCTAAACTTATTATTCGGGGAGATACAAGCTGGTTGTTTATGGAGACCTAATGAGTTTGAATGGCCCAATACCTGTAGCTTAAGCCTTGTGCCCAGCATAGTCTTGGACGTCTTAATGTTCTGTTTTTCACACTTCGCCTATTGTGGTAGATGGGATGTGAAGGTTTGGCACAAGGGCAAACCCAAATCAGGATATCTTTCAGTTTCTGTAAAACAAGAAACAACCTCTTATGCTTATAAAATAAGTCGGGATCCCTCATCTTCCCATGAAAAATAAGTGCCACAAGCACATGAAAATAAGCGCTACAAGCACATGAAACAAATAAGGGTAAAGGATCAAGAAAGGGTTCTTGCGCAGAGAGGTGATGCAACGACTCTGCCGGGGTACTGACCAGGCTCACTGGCAGCGGAGCAACGCTTGTGATTTCTTGAAGTGACTCTGCCGGGGTACTGTCCAGGCCTGCTGGTAGTGGAGCAACACCAGAAAATTACTTTAAAAAATCCTGAAAATAATAAACCCACTGCCTTGCTCTTCACATCATCAACAAGCTACTGGCATCTGTGATCTTTATCTTTGATGCGTTTCTGATTAGCGAGACCTAGCTGAGGCACAAGGATTAGGCATACCTGTAAAGGGCCAAAGTAATACAAAGGGTACCCGCAGAACTTGTTCAATATTCCCTTGCATCACTATATGGACTCAGACTATTGTTGTGATATTAACAGAGATGCTGGATTCTACCAGTGGTTCGCCATTTGTTGTAGATGCTACAACAACACCCAAAATTTTGGGGTAGATTTAAAATTTCAGGTTCCCCCTATGCTCGCTTAGCCTTTAGGGTTTTAACCCGGCCTGTAGTCAATGACATCCTTTTAACCAATTCCAAGCCTCGGCTAAGCCTTCTCATCATCATGACGAGATTCTCTTTCTGCAGCCGCGCCATGTGTGGGGGATCACCAGGCATACACTCGAATAGGAATTTCCCTGTGCATTAAGTATATCTGTTCGAAGCCCTTTCATCATGGATCATATAGGCATTTTGTTTGAGTACTGTAGTTAAGCTCATAGTCTCAGGTAAAATTATGTGGGGGGATCGTTCTCTGAGAATAACTGCGAACTAATTAATCTTATGATGTTTTACATAGGTCAATCCCACAACTGATAAACTCCTCAAATTTTTCATGACATTGAGGGAAATAAAATTCAGCTCAACAACAAAGCCAAAGTCGCGAAACAACGGAGGGGGAGGAGCAAGTGACCGGTACTATCACTGATGCAAAAGGCTTTCTCCACTAGTGCACACCAAATACTTATAAACGCTCCATTTGGAAATGTCCGTACCGGATGCCAGCTCACATAAATCAGAATCATTTGCTATGATCCAAGCTTACGTAGGGACCGGATGGAGTATTTTTTGAGAAGACAGATATCTCACCTTAAAAGAAGTTTTGAAGATCCTGCACAATACTAGCTCAATGTCGATGTGTGCACACAAAGGAACATATTTCACCACTTCAACAATTCTAGCCTAAAGTATAGCCCTGTGAACAAAGTGAACTTAGAATATTTCCCTGAAGAAAGATAATCTCATTCAAAGGTGTTTTCGTGCCGAGCTACAGTGCGAAAGCGCACATGATGATGTTGGCAAGACAATGGAATAGCTAAAATGGTTTCTTCTATTTTCCACAGTTGAATGAAATGGTTCATGGGTTCAAAATGCGTCATGATAAGCATCGGAAGGGTCATCATCGTCAATTTTGTGATTAAGTATGGATTTACATCGACGAAGTAGGAGTGATCTAGGAGTATTATCCAGCTTCTCCAAGTTTACAGGTCTCAATTGTTTTCAGGAATAACGACGAACTATAGAGTTCGTCGCTTTAAATCTGACACTTCTTTTAGTTTCATCATCATCTATCAAAGTATGGTTGTAGGTTTGTTGGTTCAGGTGCATGGTGAGATTTAGGTCTGATGGTTCAGGTAATGGGTGCATTGGCAAGTTCTGGCACAATTTCGAAAATCTAAACGTACCTTTGGCAAGCAATGTTTGTTAAACCTAAGCTACATGGCGGGCGCACTTTCGATGGACCAAGGTTATGCATTTGAAACATTAAACCAAGGCGCAAACACATATGGTTTCAAAACCATATAAGAAGACCGAGCAAAAGCATACGAAGAACATTACAGTTAGGGCCAAATACTTTTGTGCCGAAGTTTTAATCCATGTTAGAAAATTTAAGGCAGATATATAAGGTGGTCAGCTTTACGATTAAAACACGGATCAGAACTATATGAAAATACATTACGAATGGACTTAAACATTTCTATGGCCGAGTTTCAACCTGTGGAGTGGACATATATATATATATATATATATATATATATATATATATATATATAATGGTCAAAGTTTACATTTAAAACATGGAGCGGGTTCAACGTTCTTGTTAGAACCAATTGTGCTCTTTACCAGCTGTTTCCTGCCCTTTGCTTATTTTCCAGTATGGAATGGTTCATTGATGCCTCTCCGCCACGTGTGAAAGGATATCGTTTTCCACCTCAGGGAAGAAAGTTTCCAATGCCAAGCGTTGCGTTCAGCGCCTCCTAGGAATGCATTAATGATATTTAGTAACCACCCATATTATGTATTGTCTTGCTCTCCATGCATGACACCACATGGACCGTGTCACTAAATTAGTGTTTTGGTGGAGGCGGGCAGTGTTCACTATTATCCAGTGTGAATGAGACCATAGGAATGGAAATATAATCCAGTCCAGAATGCATGCACTTGGATTTAGCTGTGACGGCTTTGTCATTGCCGTAGGATACAGGTCCGCGAGGAAAAGCGAAACACTCAATCGAACCAGCGCAGTAATGGCTATGGAACGTTATTTCTAGAGTGACAAATCCCTCAATATAGTAGATGAGAAAAGTTCTATTACAAGCATAAAAGTTCCACCTTGAAAATTAAATCGAAGGTGCTGATTCGAGGAGGCTTGGTGTTCGATGTTAAATCATTATATTAGAAATATCCACAAGTTAAAACAAATTTTGTTGACATGACCGAAAAATGTTTCATATCCGTGCTTCCAAATAGGGCATGAAATAACTAACTCACATCTAAATGCGTATCCAGCAGATTGACGTTATTAGATTTTCTTTGGAAGACTGGTTTTGTTAACATGTTGTAAATATAATGTGGCAATGGTGTTTGTCTGCTTACAACCTGACTTACCACCGCGGAGACAGAAGATGTTATCGTTAAATGTAACATGACACAATTCGTTATTAATTTTGATGCATGGTTAAAATTATTGATCCATCGACGAATCACCGTTAGAAGGGCAAGGGATTTGTCGGAGTGCGCTCCTTCCTGCAACTACAACCAGATTTCCCGATCGAGCGACTCCTCCATACGAAAAAGCCACTTCATTCATTAAATGAAAGCAAGATTCAACGCAGGAGAAGACATTGCACCTAAGCCGAACGATGATTGCATGATGAAGACAACCAATTCTTTGAATGCAGCTGAGTGTAGGATCACAAGTGAACATCAGATGCGTCCATTACCACTCAAGCAAAATTGTGACCATGCGACCCCCATGAGGTCGCAGTTCAACCCAGGTCGCTGAGTCGCAGACTTGTGAGGCAAGTGCAAAGTGCGACTTGATGGTATTAGCGACCCTGCGACCCTTTTGAAGTCTCAGCCCAAGTGGAGATAAAGTCGCGCGACCCCTCTAGGTCGCTGAGTCGCGATGCATGCTGCTGGACAGGAAATGCGACCATGCGACTGTGCGACCCCTCTGAGGTCGCAAGGTCGCAGAAAGGTGTGCCTAAGGAAAGCTGCGACCAAGGAGATTCTCTGACTGTGTGACCCCAGTTACAAAATGAAATTTTTCGTATTCGAGCATGCAATGCTATTAGCTTGGCTATAAGGAATCGTCATAATATGCAAGTATTCTGTGGTGTTTTGGTGCAGTATTTTGCTGTTTTTGTAGATGAAAATCCACTAATATTTCCTCCTTTTGATTTTCAGCATGCTGTTATGACGCCTGCTGCTCTACTTATGTCAGAGTATCTTATGCATTTCCCCATCAATTCAGGACGAGATGTTGCTATTGGAACATTCTTATGCACCACGCTTCTCTCAGTTAACAAAGATGCTCGAAGGTTTTGTCTCGAGGCTGTCAATTTTCTGCAAGCTTTGTTGATGTCCGCGTTAGATACTAAGCAGGGCGTCAAAAGAGGGATGAAATGAAATTCCCTACCCTTTTGCTGGAGCATCAAGAGTACAGACCTTGGCTGCATCTTTTAAGTGGGGTATCCATTTTACCTCAACCTTTGGATTTCGCTATGATCATGGAGACTAGTGATGATGCGCCTCTCTCCACTCAAACATATACAGGGTTGGCATACTTCTTTCTGTATCAGAAACGTTGAGATGTTTTGTAAACATATATCATGAAATTGTTTCATTCCCTGAATCATTTTCATCCTTGTACCCCTATTGCATGAAATAGTCAAGAAAATAAGACACCTGATACTCTCCGATTGAATATGACAAGTGTTTCTTCTCTAATAAATAGGAAAATTGATGAGCATAAAATCTAAGGCAACCATTGAGGATGCAAATGAAGAAGCCCATGCCTATCAAGCAATAAAATCCAAGATTCAAAGAGGACTTTGCGCATGGGAAATATTATGATCCCGACAGGGAAAGGCTACAAAGGAAGCTTACCCTAGCCATTCTCTCCGATGATTCAGTAGCCCCACACGTGACCACACAGGGGTCTAGGTTTACTATTTTCATTCTTGCAATTATTCAAACATGCTCTTAGTATCGATGTTAGATCATGAAGATGTGTAACCTAAGCTATGTGACTGCAGGTGGAAGCTATTGGTTTGCACGATGAGTTGGAGTTTTCCCAGCAAGCAATAGGGCCTGTTTTCAAATCAAGGATGCGGGATAAAGAATATTGCTTTAAAATCCAACGATAGCCCAAGAAGGCCACAAGTCGCTGATCTGCCCAAGGTCGCATGTCGCATATCTATCGAGGTCGCAGGTCGCGGATGGCCCCAAGTCACAGGTCACATATCTGCCGAGGTCGCAGGTCGCAGATTGTTCGAGGTCACAGGTAGCGGATTGTCTAAGGTCGCAGGTCGCGGATTGTCCAAGGTTGCGGGTCGCAGGGAAACCCAACAGTCAGGAAGACGAAAAGTCACGGAAGCCCAAAGGGCAGGTTTTGTCTTAAAATACCCCTTTTGGGAGCTGGCCAAGGGACCTTTTGTTTGGGACTCGAGCTGAGTACATTGTATTACCAGAGGATTATACATTTGAGCATGAATACAAGAATTTTAAAAAATCCCTTTGTGGATCTGGTGTTGTCATATGTATGAGCACTATTGAGTATTATATTTTCAGTTTCTGAACATCTTTGTATTAAGGGAACTGTATCTTTAATTCATATCACAACTGCATAACAGTTTGCTGAGTATGTTAATGGTGGTTGAGTTCATTTCACTTTCTTAACTAACGCTGATGGCTTTGTTTATTAGCGTTTGTGTTACCATTTAAAACTTTTAGGAAGTGAAGGGTGTTCTTGCCATGAGGAATTGTTTCCTTTGTGGTTATAACAATTTACAAGCATGACCCTAATGAAGTGTTGTTAACAACACTTCCTTCGGTCTTCATGCTTTATTATTGCCTCTTGCTACTCATAGTGTTGTATGTACATTTAATGCATCAATCATATGTCTTGTATCATTTGATTAGGTGTGTATCCACTATGTTATAGAGTTTAAGCAAGACCCAAAGAAAGGATAAATCAGCGGTAGCCAGACCCACACCCCAGACGAGATCCCTATTCCAAACGGTTCAAGGTCTAATTGGGACTTTTTACGGGGGAGATCCCCTGCTGTTGGCCGGATATATTTTCCCATCAATAGGAGGTCAATAATACACTTAATGAATAAGGAAATATTACACCTAAGGAGAAACATCAAATAACCGCTTCCAGTCAATTGTAGCAGACAAAACGTGTGGATGGATAAACAATAAGCTACCAAATACCATACTTCTTCAAGAGATAAAATTATCAAATCCCAAGGAGGATCTATTCTCAAGTATTATCCATTTGAATGTATGGAAACCTTTTATATGAGTATTGTTAATGTTGAAAATATTTTGGACATAAAGCTATAAATTGCAGAGCTTATGTTAGAAGAAATGAAATGAGAAACCCCGAAATAAGTGAAGTGAACAATATATTTGAAAACATCAAAGAAGATATGAATCTAGTCAGGAATCCATTTACTCCACCTTTTGATATCATTGAATGTTTCTACTGTCATAATTTTGGGCATAAGTCATATGAATATCAACTCGAAAATAGTAGGTCACAATATCATTGCAATTTTAGAATAGAATAACATATGCAATGGAGAAAGAAGAAGGAAGAAAAGGAAGTTAATAAGTGTGGCCTAGTTCTATATGCTATGAATCAAAATAGTCAATGGTATGACAAGGAAATTTTTTTTTTGTGTCTTTAGATGAAAATAAAAAAGGGAATGTCACATTAAAAAATGATTCAACAAGAAGAATTGAAGGAAACGATATAGTTAGTTTAAATATTGGCATAGGAAAGGCCCAATATGCATTGTTTTTTGAAGGACTAAAAAATAATTTTCTGAGAGTTAACCAGATGTGTGACAAGGGTTGTGATGTCCTCTTCAGAGCTTAGGATTCTGAGATTAGGTCAACAAAAACAGGGGAAGTATTGGCTAAAGGAGTTCAAACATAAAATAATGTGTATATCTTGAAGGAACATAATGAAGAGTGCTACATGAGAAAACATTAGAGAAATTTTGAGGTCTAAAATGGGTTTCAAACTAAAAATGTACAACCAAAACAAAATTTATAAGAACCAATAGGATTCAAGCTGATGATGTCGGCCATGGGGGATGATTCTCCATTTTTGGAGTAAAAAAGTAAAAAAACTCGTATTTTTAACTGATCTCCTTATGGTTTTACTCAAATTTCAAGCCAACTAACTCATTGGATGAAAAATTTAATTCCTCATCCAAGGAGTACCCATGTTGTATACTTTTGATGGACCCTACTACACGAAAAATGAGAAATATATGCAAAAATGTAATCACAATCATGTTTTTTCATTATATTTCTCATTTATTGTATATAATTGTCCATTAAAAGTATTCAAAATTGGTACTCTTTGGATGGGGAATTAAATTATACACCCAATGAATTCTCCTACTCGAAATTTGAGTAAAACTGTAGGGAGATAAGTTGAAAATACGAGTCGAAAAAATAGTTTTTTCCTCCAAAATTTGATGATGTAATCTAATATTATTTTATTGTTTCTACTATTATTTTATAATATTCCTTAGTAGGTCCATTTTAGACCTCAATATTTCTCTAATGCAAGATGAGTCCTGACCATGGCATAAGAGATCGGGGCATCTCAATTTTAATCACATCATCAGGCTTATTAAAAATAGAGTAGTTAGAGATATACCAAAGATTATGAAATCTCCAAATACTATTTTCAAATAATACCAAATGGAAAAACATGCTAAAACTTCATTCAAGGTCAAGGATATGTTTTCAAGTAGTAAGCCTTTGTAATGAGTACATATGGATTTGTGTGGTACTTCTGCAAGAAAAGAACCAGGAGGAGAAAGATATTTGAGGCTAATAATTGATGACTATTCCATATTGACATGGGTAGAATTTTTAAGAAGCATTTGAGAAATTTAAAATATTCAAGGCATTGACATAAAATAAAATATGGTGCAATATAAATAGTATAAGATTAGATAGAGGACGTGAATTTACATTTGATGAATTTGTATACTTCTATGTTGAACTAGGTATAAACATGTAGTATACTATTGCACACACTCCTCAACAAAATGGAGTTGCAAAGAGGAAAAACAGGTTTGTACAATAGATTTTTGGAGCCATGATGCAAGGGAGAAACATTCCTGAAACCTATTGGGGAGAAGCAACACATACAATAATTTACATTCTGAATAAGGAACACCTAAGACCAAATTGTGACAAGACACCATATGAATTGTGGCATGGTAAGCCAACTTTTATCAAACATTTTAAAGGGTTCATAAGTAAGTGCTATATAAAAAAAATGAAACGTTATGGAAATTTCATTTGAGGTTAGATGAAGGAATATTTTTAGGATAATCAATAAAAAGTAAAGGATATAGGTGTTATAATAAGGTGTTGCATACTATTATGGATTGTATACATGTAAACCTTGTGGATTATGGATTGAAAAGTTCAAAATGGAAGACTACAAACTTGTCTCAACCCCCATGGAAATTGGATGAAAGTTGTGTGCAGATGATGAATCACGAGGTGTTGATAAAAATATTTATAAATATATGATATGCAATTTACTATATCTAAGAATTTCTAGACGAGATATAATGTTGGCAGTCATATTGGTGGAAATATATTAGTCAACACCTTAAAAAAGTAATCTACTAGAAATATAGGATATTCATATATTTGAAAGTGGCTATAGACTATGGACTATGATACCCAAAATGAAAGGAATTCACATTGATTAAATAAAAATATGCATAATTTTCCAGTTGTATAGATTACATGAAGAGTATGAGTGGTGGTGCATTCTACTTAGGAGAATCACTGGTTTCATGTTTAGGTAAAAAGAAATCACTAGTATCTTTATTTATAAGAGAATTTGAATACATAATCTGCTGCTTGTTGCACACAAGTATTGTGGATGAAATAATTACAATATATGAAGATAACTTTCAATGAACCAATATCTATTAAGTGCGGCAATACTGGTGAAATAAGCATATCAAAAAATCTAGTGCTTCATTCTAAGACTAGACATATCTCTATAAAGTATCACTTCCTTAGAGATTAGGTGGTTGAGTAAATAGTGAAGCTGGAATACGTATAAATAGAAGAGAATATAGTAGATATATTTACTATTCCATTAGCAGAAAAACCATATGGATATCTAAGAAACAAAATAGGGATTGTTAATCATGCTCCCTCTTCTCATTAGCCTAACTTCAAAGAAAAGCCTCAAAGTATTGTAGAGAATATGAAAAAGAAAGGAATATATAAGGGAGAGAATCTATAGAAGCAACAAGAAGCATATGATCAAAAGAAAAAATAACATAAACAACAAAAAGAAGAATATAAAATTAAAGCAATGCTTAAGTGTCAAGGCTTCGAGGCAACATGAAGAAGAGTAGCTTGTATCTACATAAATAGCCCATCTTCATTATGAAAGACACCATCAACTTGTTTCATCGTTAATAAGTTTATATTTGGATACAAAAACCTTGTGCAAGAAATGTATATATATGAAAAAATGAATAAGCATGTTCAAAATTCATATAATTTATCTAACATCTGCATATCTAGTCAAAGAATTTTGAATATGAGTCTAGCTCAAATTATATTATTGCATCATTAGCATTACTCAAAATTATTCAGCCTTTGATGACTCTAAATATACATGACATGCATAAACTTACTTTATATTACATATGTATTCAATTGATATTCTTTTAATCCTAAAGAAAGAGAAGAAACATCATTGGTATCTTTTTGAATATATAAAGTGAAAGCAACAATATTGATATCAAGTCAATAAGAGATATAACTGTCCATACTTAATATTTATGTCTGGTCAAAATATGTCTTCAACATGAAGTGTCAAGTTAATGATATTCAAACTATATTCTATGAAATTACAATGATACATGACAGAAAAATGACCTTAAATAATTGATCATAATGAAGTAAAGTAATAATTCAATTGGACTGAACCTGAAAAGAAAATATGTTGAGCACATGATTGGTTATATCAGAGACATACAAAATAATTCACAATGTCATGAGGAGGAAAATTTAGCTTCCAATAGCATAATATGCCTTGAGTAAATGAGTAATATATATAACAAGAGAAGGATTCATAAATTCTCACCTTGCACAACATAGGACAAACAATCAAAAGCATATATCATATCAAATGAGCGCATTAACCATGTGATAAAAACACTATGATCTCACTGACTATATAACAAATAAATCCAAATCAATTAAAATGCAAATTAAATGCAATGCCCAATCATCGTGCGCAGAGGAACGACTAGCTAAAACCTCTGAGATTGAAGAGTCTGAAACACTGTCACATTTCATATGTATAATAAAATAAATCATGGAGGAGGACACTAAGAAAATGAAGCCAACCCTATAAATTGGGGAGTGATCCAAACTGTGTGACTTGATACACGAGATTCACAGACTATAAAACTAATCAATCAATAAAATGATGACCTAAAGAGAGTTAAGAAACCAGAAGAATGATTATTTTTAATACTACTCAAATTAATTGAAACGTCATGAAGAATCTCAAGGTGTAACGATAATGGGAACATAGAAATAGAGAAATGACATAGGTTCCAGGGTTGATAGGGATAACATATGAAAAAGGTAAATGCGACATGATATAAAGATTCTATATAGATTAGGCACTAAATGGGAAATTTCCATGCATAAGTTTGAAATAGATGTTGACAAAAATCATAGTTGAAATAGATGTTGATAGAAATCATAAGATTTTCGAGATATACAAAGGAAGGATAAAGGTCGAATGAGTTAGATATGTATTACAAATGTTTAATGAGCTAGCAGTTAGAGGTATGATAGGTATCAATGAAGCTTTAGGATAGAGTCGACAAAGGATAGATCTTTACCATAATTATATGAGAACAAATGAACATTATATGACACATTGCTAGAAACTTTCATAATTTCAAATTTCATCATTATTTGCTAGAAATTTGGACTAAGAGTAAAGATTGTGGTCACTATCATCATACAAATTATGCTGAGTTTCATAGTTTAAGATTGAAGGTATTTGAAAATAAAATGCTAAAAAATATTTTTTCAATTTGAGCATGTGCACAAGAAGTCAAGCCAGAATAAATGTTGAAAATCCCCATGTTCTTGTTTCAAATGGTGATCATGTTATAGACCTGGAAGAAATGGTAGACAAGAAAAAAAGTTAAACTCTATCTGTGGTTCGAACCATAGCATTTATTTGGTACTATGGTATGAATATGGCATATTTTGGAGAAACATATATCAAACAGGGATTGAATGGTTAACATGAAATGTTGGCGTACATCGGGGGGAATTGGAGAACACAATCCATTATAGGTGCTTAAAATTGGAGAAAGAATTGACCCTTAAATGTGAGAAAGAATTCCAAAGAAGGCATTGAATACATAAACAATTTGAGCAACATTTCAAATTTTGAAGCATATTTTAAGTCTAGCTACAAATGGTCCTTTCTCTGATTAACAACAACTGTAACTCCATTCATAACACCAAATCATAACTAAAAATTTGAAGATGGCATGCCAAATTATTTCTCTAGAGTTCATGCCTAAAATCACCCCTTTTTGGAGCACATCAATCATAAAAATTCTCATAGTCCTCCTATAACAATGAAGAACATGAGTATAGTGCTATTCTCATAACAGTGGAATCATATCAATAATTTGAATGATACTTCATAATGAAGCCTCCAAAAAATTTACAATAAAACAATAGAGATGTAGAGGTTGATTGTTGGTTGTTTCTTTCATTAAGTACTAATAATTTTCGTAAGAAATGATTGATAAATAAATGATACATGAAGAATGCTGATAGTCATGATTGAATATTTTTTGACCTGCAAAATACCTTAATGATCTAATAGCATAATACAAACATTGTTCATATTTTCCTACAAAACCCCCTGTCATTGATGTCAAAGGGGGAGGTCTTGACAAGAGGAATGAGGATGATAGGAGAAGTTATCCTGAGGAGAAATGAGAACGATGAATCTTAGGGGGAGGAGCATAATGTTTCCATAAATTCGAAAGGGGGAGAATCTTGGAAATGTTGGCATTGATGTCAAATGATCATATTCATGTTGATGGGTTTTTCATGTTGATGAGGTTCCTTGATGTTAAATGTTGATGAGTTGGTCATTTTTATGAGGTTGCTTGATGTTGAAAGGTTCATTGTGTTGATTTCTCAATTTTGGTTGTGTTGATTGCTCAAGGTTTATTGTTTTTATTGATTGAAGTGAAAAGGATGATTAAGTGATGTGATGAGAAAATGTGTTGCTTGTTCCTTGATGATTGCTTAAAACAAAATGAAGACATGGCACATAAGGACTATAGAAAAAAGCGTGAAGAACCAAACAACAAGAGAACAAAGTCTAAAGAACATGTTAATTTTATTAAATCATATGTACAAAAGAATTTATATATTTGACCTGTTTATAATAATGATTATGTTTCTCTCGAGAACTGTGTTATATCGCTATTCATCTAGTGTGTAAACCACATTACCTTAGATACAAACATACCCCATATTTAGAAAGCCCGCATTACAACATATATTTCCATTTGATCCTTGTATTATGCAATAATTAATGCTTGACCATGGTTTTACAGATGAGAAAACAATACAAAGCGAATTTGTCCTAATATGAGACAACTGAAAATGAAAGGGTGATATGCAAATTGTCCCAGAATACCAAGATACACCTCCTCAATTCAAATTCCTGCAAAGAATGAAAATAGTGAGAGAGCCATGTTTATAAAAGATGCACTTATGAATGAGAATTAAGTTTTTTTGAATTGAAAATTTATATGAGAGAGATATTTAACAAGCTTGATAAGGAGAAAATAGAAAGAGAAAGAGTAGCAGGGGGAGAGCAGACTTGAAGAAGATAAGCAAAGAGAATAAGAAACAGAAGAGAGGATAAGTAGCAGAAAAGAGGATAAACAATAGAACAAATAAAAAGACCAAGTAGCCATCAAATTTGATTTATAATTTTATCATGGTATTGTAGTCTCCTTTCAAGTTGTAGCTTGATAAATAACAGGTCATATCCTATTGATGTAGGAGCCTCCTGTGGATTATATCTTGTAGACAATTTGTGGGAGTTGGAGCTTCCTTGCAAGTTGAAGCCTATAGAATAATTTTGGTAAAAGCCTCATGTAGGTTGGAGCCTACATAAAATATGATGTAATAAGGGAGTATGAGATTTCATTTAAGTCACTTAAGCCCAAAATTCGTGTTTTTCTCCCTTTATCAGTTTCCACTTATGTTTAGTGTCTTTATGTGTTGTTTACTTAATGTCTCACTTATGTGAATGCTTTTCAATTTTGTATATATATATATATATATATATATACACACACACATGAAATTTTCTCTCTCTAGTAACTACAAAAGAAACAATTACTAACTGAACATATACATAAGCCCTTATATATAGAAGAGGATATTAGAAAAAGGAAATTAAGTTGAATTGATTAAATTAAAAGACAAAATTACTGATTTACCCCCCTTCATAGTGTTTTCCAAGTATTTATTAGAGTTCAATGTGAGAAAAATGGTATTTAGAAATATGAACAAGGAGTAGTTCCCATCATCTATTGTGTTGTCTAGATCACTAGTGAGAAGGTTGGAGGGGTCATTCCATGTTTTCGAGCGGATTGGTGATGTTGCCTATATGCTAGATCTACCTTTCCACTTGAGATATTTTCATCCCATGTTTCATATAAGTCAATGGAAGAAGGGACAGGTGGATACAGATGATCCAACTAGATCAAAGCCACTATGTCCCCTCACATTTATTTTTGATCATCCATAGTTAAAGCTTGAGGAGATCACATGATATTGAACTTAGAGCATTGGAAACAATAAGAAGAGAGAGTATTTCGTCAAATGGAAGGATGATTAAGAGAAGAAAGGATGGGAGACCTATGAGTCCTTATGGATATGGTAGAAGGAGTTGAGCGCCTTCAAGATAGAGCACTAGTTAGCGGTACTAGGGTTTTTGAGGATGGAAACAATGCATGGTGGGGGAGGATTTTAAGGTCGTCGATGCCAAGGTCACCCTCGTGTTATCCACGTGCCAAGGCACACCCCATAGAGACTTAATGAGATGATATGGTTTGGGTGACACCACAATTATAATAAATGAAATGAACACATCATAATAAATTTGATGCTTAGCATGGAGGTGTCAAAAAATGAAGAAAATATGAGCATGGCACCTTGGTTGCACATCAGGTCAAGTTTTGGGTGAATTTGGAACAAGTAACTGAATGACCAACCAAATTCATGTCGACCAAGTGGATTAGAGTGATGTAAGTGGATGAACATGCACATTGTGTGGGCGATTAGGCATATCAACGACTCACCGTGGCCCAAGGTGCATGCCTTGAATGGAAAAGTCAAATTGAAGTGTAATATGGAGAACCACATGGAATATTAGGTTGAACCATATAAGGAGAAGGGACATCAAAGTTAGATCAAGAAAGTCGTATGATACTTGGAAAAGTGTGAGAGATCAAGGGAAAATGTTAAGGAGAAAATACAAGTGAACTCAAGCATGTGGTAATGCAAGACCCAAGGGAACCCTATAGCTGAACCAAACCGGTTCAATAGGGAAGAAGCTACTCACGGTAGGGTGATGGGTGATCCAGGTTGTTAGGTCCCTATAATACTAGTGTATCCCCCTTATTGTTATTGTTCATGTAGCCCCATATTGTTATTTTTGTGACCTTGCATCCCCCATATTGTTATTGACGTGACCCATAGAAGCCCAATATTGTTATTGTTGTGCCCTTTCATTTTTATTGTTATGTAGGCTCTGATTATACCGTGACCCCTTAGAATCCTATATATACCAAGAAGCTATTATCATTTGTATCATTCAAGAATTGTTTATTTATTTAATTTAAAGGAGGTTCCCCCCTCGAAGAGGATAATTTTTAAGTTGTTGATCGATCTTTTCTTTTGTGAGATGGTTGTATAACATTTGGTATCAGAGCTTTGGTTTCTAGGGTTTCACTGCTTCAAACAAACAATCTTGGAATTTTTGCTGTAATGTTTTTTTACAAGGCTTCAAAAGATGAAATTTCAACTAGGTGTAGCTGAAATATTGGTGAAATTCTTGTAAACATTTCAGATATTAGCTCGCTATATTTTCTGAGATATGGTCCGAACAAGTTAGGGTTTTTGTAGGCTCAAGAATTTAATCTCAAACAGGTGACCTAGGGAAAATCGTCATAACTTTCTCTCTGAGCATCAGATTTCAATTTGGTAAAAAGTTACTAAATTTTCACATAGTTTTGTTTTTCATGTATCAATTTAGGTTCAAAGGTCAAAAAAATGATATGTAGCATTCCATACAAGTTTTCTCTACTAAACAAGTCTATAATATGGTCATTGTGGGAGATTGGGAATAATGTTTGATTGATGAATACAATATAAGTATGAACTATGGTGGTGGAAATAAGACTCGAAGGACTATGACAGGACATACTTTCAGGCCTTGGAGATCCAAAATTGCATAGTGACAATATTTTCAAGATCGGGCTCCAAAAATCAAGAAAAAGGTGTGTATTTTTAAAAAAATTGCATAAATTTTGTTTGAAAATTAAGTTTGAAGTGATTCCAAAGGCATATTGAAGATGAGATACTAGTATTGGGATTTAAAATTCATCCCACACAAAATAATTCTACACCCATTATTCCCTCAGAAAGCTCTACTATGACACATGAAGAGGAAGAATTGAAACATGATATATACAAATTAAGGGACCAAGTACAACAAATTTCGCTCTCACAAAGAACAACCAATGGTGAACTAAAAGGAGACATGAATGGCCTAAAAGGGGACATGGATGGACTAAAAGGTGACATGAATGGTTTAAAATAAGACATAGAAGGTTTAAAGTAAGGTTTGACAATGCTTTGCAAGAAAGGCTTCCCATTTGTGACATGGTATTCCATGAAAATCATAACGAGTAAAAAAGGAATATGAATTATGATTTTAGAGACTCCAATGTTGGGTTTAAGACCCACCAATTTCTAAATATCGATACTAGTGAGTTTGATGGAAAGATATGGTAACATGGATATGACACATGGAGCAATATTTTGATCTCCTTGATGTGCAACTCACACAAAAGTTATGCATTTCATCTTTATATTTAGAACCCAATCAGTTTGTACGGTATCGATTGATTTTTTCTCATAAACCACTTGTCACTTGGTCAATTATTACATAGGAAATGATAGCATATTATGAGGATACAAAGAGAAACACCTTCTTTAGCCAATTGATAAATCTCAGACAAAAGGGTTCAATAGCGGAGCACATTGAGGACTTCCAAAAATTGAATATCAAGGTAAACGATATTCCAAAGGAGCATGGGATTGATGTATTAATAGGAAATTTAAAGGATAACATACAACATGAGGTTCACCTTTAGGAAACTAATTCATTGGAGAAGGCATTCAGGATAGAAAGAAAAGTTGAAAGTAAAATTATGGCAGCAAGGAAGTCTACCACTCTCAACTATAAACATGGAAGTGTTGTTTCTCCTAGCCTTTCACAACCTACGAGGTTGACACCACAAAAATTAGAGGAAAAAATATCAAAATGGATTTGTTAAAGTTGTGATATAAAATATACTAAAGGTAATAATTGTTCTTAGAAGAAACTATTTTACACAGATTGTGAAGAGGAGGAAGAAACAGAACAAGAAACATCAAAAGAATGTGATATACACTAGGAACCAACCCCAGAGAAAGAAGAAATGAATCTGACCATATATTGTAATGCATTGACAGGAATTACCTCTTCTCATACTCTCAAGATCGAAGAATATATCAAGAAGAAAAAGGTAATAGTTCTAATTAGTTCATGTATTACTCATAAATTTATTCATTGTAATATAGCCAAGGAATTGAATTTCTTCCTATATCTAGCACCAACGTGTCAAGTAATGGTTAGAAATGGAGGAACTATAAATTTCTATGGAAAGTGTCATAATATCAAGCTAACCATGGGGAATATGTGTTGAATATTCAAATGATTTCCATTCTAATGAGTGGTGCTGATGTTGTACTAAGAGTCCAATGGTTACAATCTTTAGGGATGATAACTTTTAATTTCTAAGAACCTTTCTTGAAATTTATTTGGGAAGGAAAGGAAGTTTAATTAAGGGGTATCACAGGGAAAAAAGGAAATATAGTTAGTTATAATGGGATGCAAAATCTTCTGAGGAAAGAACAATGACACATAATTGCACAAGTATTCTCACTACAGGTTTAAACATCGAAATAATCTGTTTCTCTAGATCTCCAAAAAGCCTTGGACAATAATTCCAAAGTATTTTAGACTCCCAAAGGCCTCACATATATTCATGATCATGATCATGATATTCATTTGATTCCAAGCAGTGTTCCTCCAAACACAGGCCTTATAGATATCCTTATGCCCAAAAGGGTGAAATTGAACGTATGGTTGCAGAAATGTTAGAGACCGGTATAATTCAACCTAGTTAAAGTTATTTCTCTTCTCCAGTAGTATTGGTGCTTAATAAGGATGGATCATGGCGAATGTGTCGATATTATAGGGAGATCAAAAAGCTCACTATTAAAGATAAATTTCCCATTCCTGTCATTGATGAAATATTGGATGAATTACATGGAGCTTTTTATCTTCATTCATGATATCATCAAATTAGCTTGAATATTGAAGACATTCCGAAAAAAACATTCAGAACTCATGAGGGTCATTATGAATTTTTGGTCATGTCTCTTGGCCTTACTAATGTAACTTCCACATTTCAAGGTTTGATGAATTCCATTTTCAAACCCTTCCTTAGAAAATTTGTGTTAGTATTTTTTGATGATATAATAATCTACAAAAATTCTTGAAAGGATCATGTTCAACATGTTGACATGGTGCTCAAACTATTGGAGGAGAAACAATTATGTGAAGAAACCTACAAATGTTTCTTGGAGTACATGAGGTGGAATATTTGGGTCATATTGCATCTCATGAGGGTGTCAATGTAGACCCTAACAAAATTAAAGCCTTGAAGGGATGGAAAATACCCACAGCCATAAAGCATATTCAAGGATTTCTTAGGTTTATAGGGTATTATTTGTTAAGAATTATGGGAGAGTAGCAACACCTATAAAAAAAATATTGAATAAAGATGTATTTTATTGGACTCCATAAGAAACTAAAAATTTTGAACATATTAAAGAGGAAATATTCCAAGCATTGGTCTTATATACACTAGACTTCACAAAAATATTTATTGTGGAATGTGATGCCTCAGGAAATGGAATTGGTGTTGTTTTAATGCAAGAAGGAAGACCCATTGCTTTTGAAAGTTTTTCAATCAAAACCAAGTATTTACACAAACCTATTTATGAGAAGGAAATGTTGGAAATACTACATGAACTAAAGAAATGGAGACCTTACCTAATGGGAAGACACTTCAAGGTAAAAGAGGATCATGATCATCTTAAACGCTTTTTGGAACAAATATTATCTTCAGAAGATAATAAAAAATGGGTCACAAAGATGTTGGGTTATGACTTTGAAATCTTCTACAAAAAAGGGAAGAAATTTTTTGTTGCGGATGCACTCTCTAGAAAGTATGAGGAGGTGGAAGAATTTAATTGTTCCATTTATATTATCCAACCTGATTAGAAAACCAAAGCAAGGGATGAATGGAGGAAAAAGAGGTGTGTATAATCATTCAAAATTTGCAGCAAGATCCTAGTATATCTTATACATTTAGCTGGAAAAAGGATTCATTATGGTACAAATATCACTTATATATATGTAAAATTCCCAGCTCAAATAAAAATTTATTTTGGAATTGCACACCTATCCCTTAGGAGGGAACTCAGTATTTTTAAAAACTTACCACAGGGTCAAGAATGAATTATTTTGGGATGACCTTAAATATGATATTCAGAACTTTGTGGAATTTTTTTTGTTTTTCCAAAAAAATAAAGTTGAGACAATTAAGACCTTGGGTCTATTACAAGCTTTAGCCATTCCAAGTCAGTGTTGGGAGGAGGTCTCAATGGATTTGATCACAGGTTTACCGAAGTCTAAAGGAAAGAGTGTCATCATGGTTGTAGTTGATAGACTTACCAAGTATGCACACTTTTATGCATTATCTCATTCTTTTAAAGCTAATAAAGTTGCTACTACATTTATGGAAACAATTCAAAACAACATGGAAAGAAAAATATTATTGTAAGTGACGGAAATCCCATTTTCAATGGAAAATTTTGGATGAAATAATTTTCTTGTCTTGGTACGCAATTAACTCATAGCTCATCATATCATCCTCAATCTGATGGGAAAACTAAGATAGTCATTAGGGGAATTTTGAGGTCTAAAATGGGTCTCCTAAGAAAAATTTACATCCAAAATAAACTTTATAAGAACCAATAGGATTCAAGATGATGACATCAACCACGGGGGACGGTTCACCATTTTTGGAGTAAGAAAGTAAAAAGATTAAAAAAATAAAATAATAAAACTATTTTTTCAACTCTTATTTTCAACTTATATCCTTAAGTTTTTAATCAAATTTTGAGTGGGAGTACTCTTTGGATGCAAAATTCAATTCCTCATCCAAGCATTACTCATGTTTCATACTTTCGATGGACCCTGCTACACAAAAAATGATAAATACATGAAAAAACTTGATTGCAATCAGGTTTTTTCCATTTATTTCTCATTTTTTGTGTAAAAGGTCCCATCGAAAGTATGCAACATGGGTACTCCTTGGATGAGGAATCAAATTATGCATCTAACAAGTGTTTTTGATTTAAATTTGAGTAAACTCATAAGGTGATAAGTTGAAAATAAGAATTGAAAAAATAGTTTTTTTCTTTTTTTTTTCCTCGCATTTGATGATGTAATCTAATATTATTTTATTATTTCCACTATTATTTTATAATTTCCTTAGGAGGCTCATTTTAGACCTCAAAATTCCCTAATGGAACACATGTTTGGAAGGATATATTCATTGTTTTGTATATGATAAACAAACATAATGGGTCAAGTGGCTACCTCTATCTAAATGGTGGTATATCACTTCCTTCCATACTGCAACAAAAATGATCCCATTTATGGCACTTTTTGGATATCATCCACCATTCATCATATCATATTTAAGATAAAATTCTAAGGTTCAATCAGTGGAATATCACATTGAGCATAAAAACAAAGTTCTTCAACTCTTAAATCATAACATCACTATGGTGAAAAATCAAATGAAACAACAAGCATATCAACATTAGAGTGAAAGAAGGTTTAATGTAGGCTACTAGTTATTTTTATGGCTACAACCATACAAAAGAATTTCCCTCAAGGAATATAAGAAGGATAATAAATTTTTACCCAAGTACTATGGTCCTTACAAGGTGTTGCAAAAGATTGGTACTATGAAATACAAATTGGAGCTGCCTGCATCTTCCCAAATACACCTAGTTTTCCATTTTTCATGCTTAAATAAGGTTATCGGTGACAAGCTCCTAGTTCAAATAGTGTTTCCAAAACTTGAAAAAGAAGGAAAAATCATACTTGAGCCTGGAAAAGTCATAGAAACAAGAAAATGACAACTGCAAAATCGATTAATTTCAGAATATCTGATTAATTGGAAGAACTTACCTATTGAATATTCCACATGGGAGGATCATAATTTTATACACAAGCATCCAAAAACACTGAAGAAATGAGATTTTTTTTTGAAAGAGAGGGGCATGTTAGGTCCCAATAATACTAGTGTACCCCCCTTATTATTATTGTTCGTGTAGCCCCCTATTGTTATTATTATGCCCATGTATCCCCCCTATTGTTATTGTTGTGCCCTATAGAAGCCCACAATTATTATTGTCGTGCCCTTTCATTATTATTGTTATGTAGGCTCTAATTATATTGTGACCCATTAGACTCCTATATATACCAATGAGGTCTTATCTTTTGTATCATCCAAAAATTGTTCGTTTATGTAATGTAATGGAGGTTTCCACCTCGAAGAGGATAATTTTTAAGTTGTTGATCTATATTTTCTTTTGTGGTATGGTTGCATAACACATGTGAGGTCTGAAAGGTTACGATAATGATTTTTTGCATTCCCTTGGGATTTTGGGTACGTAAATATGCATCATGAGCATTTGACTTGATGAATCTCTTGTACTTGTGAGTTTTAATAGAAGCATAAGACCAAAGGGCCTTTCCTTATAAATGGTGCATGTGTATGTTGATGTTGATGTAATTTTAATGTCTTGCATCAAGGAGTTAATTTTGATGATGTGAAAATGTTATTATTACTCTATGTTGATGAAATTTCACACTGTAATATAATATAGAGATTGACATGGGAAATACATTGTCAAGCATAGCCTTGGTATTTAACTTTGCGCTACACTAAGCAGTCGTAAAACACGTTGGTTCCACATGCTTAAGGGATCATGATGCACCCACAAGGAGCATTGTGACTGTAGGAGGCCCTAGGGAAATGAAACCAACCATGGCTACATTATGGGACATCAAATCCAATACTTTAAATCCATCACCCTTCATTTGCGAATGAATATTCTTCTAGGTCAGGTGGTCTGGGAAAAATATGGGACCACAATGAATAATTGGATGACTCAATGAAATCTATAGGGTCCAATTCCACCAACACTCCTATTTGGTTAGCCTTGGTGCTTGATTGACACGTATCGATGGTCATCTTTAGTCTGGTTTTAAACCTCTAGTAGGCTCATGTCCGCATGACCTAGCCCTAGTAGTATCCTATAATAAATGGTGCTCCCCAATACCTCTTTGATTATGTTTTGGTTTTTAAAAAGTCTTTTTATTTTAATATTTAGATGGATGGGCAATTACATCTGGTAGATAATACGTAAATTTTTTGACAAGCCTTCTAAACAATAATCTAAATGTAGGATAGCTAACATTGAATATATATTTTTGATTATTTTGATGGATAGAAATCTAATAAGCCACCTTCATTATCTCTAGTCTGGTTTCCCCTGTGAAAGATTATGACGGTGAATATACAAAGATATGAACTTTGTATGGCATTATTTATGGTTTAATATAAAACCTTAATTAACAAAAAAAAACCAAATAGAAATGATATATAACTATAAAAAATATGAATATGAGTTTAAATTTTAAGTTTTTTTATTTCAAATATTTATTAAAAAATAATTTAAACTAAAAAATATAATAAATAAATAATAATTTTATAAAGTAGTTAATTTGATATTATACAAATATCAAATAAAAATTTGATATATAAAATTTGGTAATAATAAACCTTTATGTAATTGTCATGAAAATAATATTAAGAATTAAAAAAAGAGAGAAAAGAAGTCTTCCCTAGGCTGCAATTAATGTTTTTCCGATCTAATATATATTAATAAGATGATTTGGGGTTATTGTGTTGAGAGGGGCATTTTATAACTCAAGATGAAGGAGAGATGTAATTCCTTCCATGATCAACTTCCAATGAAAACATACCTATTATATAAAAAAATACTCTCTCTCTATATATAAAACAAAGTGAACTATAATAAAAACTAAATATTCTCTTTAAAAAGACAATGTCTACTATAATAAAAAAAAACCCAATATACATATTTGGTTATCTTAATTAAAACCATTATAAATCATAAATAATCCCACTCTTACTAATAATCCTATTCTCACTTAGTTATAATCTTATTCTCACTTAGTTATAGCTCAGTCATCACGAAGATGTGGTAAAGACATTTTATGAGTCAATGCCTATATTTCTAAGAGATAAAACAATTTAATAAAAAGCAAAGCGACTTACATTTTCGCTCTAACATGTGATGAAAATATATTATTCTTATATTTTTAAAAATATTTTAATATAGAGGTTAGAGAGAGAATATTTTAATATAGGGGTTAAAGAGAAAGGCATCATAACTAAAATATTTAGATATCTATATTTGTAAAAAGATAAAACTAGCATAGATTCCTCTTAATTCATTATATACCCAATTCTTGGAGGGATCAAATATCTCAAGATGCAAAGCTCTTTTTGAGTGCGAAACTTGATGAATAATTTGTACCTTCATAGATTTGATTCCTCTCAATCTTTGATAAATTTAGAGTTGAGATGTATCTATGTTGATTCTTAATAATATTATTTATATTATATGAATTTCACATATCTAGATATAGTAATATTTTTTTTTATATTAATTTCGTGATAATATATATAGTTACATGTTTTATAATTTTTATAATTGATTTTTTAATGTGATATGTAGAGAATTATTGTTAATAAGCACACACACAACTCCATATCTACCAAGTGCCCAAAGAATCAAATCTCTTAATATGCAAACTTCTTATTGAGTGAAAATGTAACACCCATTACCATAATTTATTATTATTATTAATAAATTAACTTTCCCTTATATCACCATTTTAATAAATGCTCGGGGACTATCTTAATGACTTAGATTATATTATTTATTTGATATAATAAATCCTATTGGTATATGAATGTTTAATATTATTTTTATTATGGTGCAGATCTCAATTTTTAATTTCCATTATGGAACGAGTTTGTGCCCGCGACAAGTGAAATGTATCTTGAATTGGCACTCTCGACCTGGTGTGAGGAAGATATTCTCAAGAGTTTAGTACCAGGTGGTGGTCTATTCTGCCAACAAATGGTTGTAGCTCCACTGTTAGATTCAAACATCATGATCCGACGACTGATGGGCTACGAGGGTAGCTTTGGGGTAACCACCCCGCACCCTTGGCGGTCCTCTGACTCATTCAAGCCCTTTCTCCATGGGAGAAGCTCTGCATCACCTTCCAACCATAATATTTATTCTAGTGGTTCAAACATTCCATTTTTCCCAATGTCAGGTATCCTAGCTCTCAGGATTAGAGAGTTATTCTCTTGTCCATTTATTATGAACCGTTGAGCCACTTTTTTATACTAATTACAGGGTTTCAAAATATAGGTAAGACTACTTTCCATCAACGATGTAAGCTAACAATGATGACGTCTTTTCTGCAACAACTATCCACTGGTAAGTTTTCATGACGTATTATCTGGAAGTTTATCTTTTGTGTTAGGCTTTTTCTTCCTCCATAAGTTCTTTCTTACTTATACTCTTCATTGTGTAATTCGCAGGTTCTCAATTTCTGTTGGGAGTGTTCCTCAAGTAGGTTACCTTAAGACCTCAGCTTATGAGGATAGTTTTCTTTGTTTTGTTAATTTTTCTTCTCGAGTTTTTCAGGGAACTGATTGCTCCTTCTCAATTTTTTGTTGATGCAGGTGAGGGTTTTTACAACTAGGAATCTTGCAGGTACAACAAGTGTTTCAAGCTTCTAACTTGTATATAGGCCTTGGGTTACGCACATCACACTCCTCTTCGATTTTATATCTGTTCCTTGGAACTTTACCATTACTCTTGTTATAAGTTGTCATTTCTCATATAACATTTAAGCGACAACACTTGAGGTTTGGAGAAATAACCTCCTTTTTAGGAAAAAAATCTTAAAAAATTCTTGAAGATTGTATACAAACATATTAAGTAGGTTGTGCATTGCCGCATTAGGGAACCAAAATTATGGAAAGAATTTGTAGTTTCAATTTTTTGTATATCTAGTTTAAAATTTAATGGAAGTGTCTCGCTATGGCTAGGTTTATAAAAATATTTTGGTTAATTATTGTTTTGACTTAGTATTATTTATTTAATGCAAGGGTCCCTTCTCTGAAACTACAATTTATGAAAAATTTCATATTATTTTTTGTAGAATTATAGCAAAGTTATATTTTTACAAACCCTTTTTCGATTTCTAGGAAATGTTATGTTTTCTGTGTCTTTGGTTGTATTCTTGTTTGAATATCATCTAGAAGAAATAATGATTTCTATATAATGGTACAAACCCTTGCTCTAACATGGACTTTTTTTCTTAGTTAAATTCATTCTTATTCATGATCATAATTATTTTTTGTTTAGGCCATATTTAATTATTGGTCTGTGTATATTTTTAATTCATGTAATTAATTGTTTCAATTAAATATTGAATGCTTGGACTGTCATGATTTCATGGGATAATATTCGAAACTTAGTTGCACATAATTTAAAAAAAATCATATGGTTATTTTCCCTATAGTGCATGTGATAAATTTTTATTTTAAGTTTTTTTTTTATTATTATATATTATTACACCATTAACACAACGGTTGAACGGAGCCCAGAATTGTGCCCAGGTTTCTGATTAGACTGGCTCAACCATGGTGCTAATTTGTTCTTGATCAACAAGGGAAAGTCTTACTTCTTGGCCTGTTAGGGTTTCCAAGTATAATCTTGTGTGTGTCTAAAACTAATTTAATTCCCATTATTTCCAAGATTCATTCTCTTTCCCTAAAGGCCACACCCATTCAAATATTGAACTCATATTAATCACTATAGTAATGTACATTTTGTAGGGAAGAACTCACTTATCTGTTAATTTAACTTCTTTATGCTATTTTAATAGCTTTAGAAGGTTATTCTTTTATTCTGTTCCAATCCATGGGAAACAAAGAATTAAATCATTCCTTTCACAAACTTTAGCATTTAATTCACATTTTAACTCAGAGGAAAAATATATAAATACATACTTCTTTCAGAACAAAAATACCATTAGTATGCAATTTCAAAATACTTATTTTCATAAGTTCAATGAGCCAGGGAATGATACTGGGAAGAATTATCCTCCACCCAAGCAGTGATATTGGAAATTAAGTCCAAATCACCCCTTGAGCCTTTTGATTTCTAGGGTATTTAGCAGAAAATAGTTTGTTTTTAGGTCGCAACACTCCCAGTCCAACCAAGAACACCTCTTTAGTAGCAACAAGTCCAATTATTTCTAGGATTTGGAAAGGTCCACAGTACTAAGGATCTAGTTCTACACAACCACCCCACCGTAGAGTGATTTTCATGGGTTTCACTAGGACATATTTATGGTATCCTATTTGGAATTATTTATAAGTCCTTTTCTTATCTACATATTCTTTCTTCCTGCCTTGGTCAACTTTCAAGTTCTGTCGAACTTTTTTCACGGTCTATTCCATTTCTGCTAGCATATCAGGTCCTAACAATAACTTATCTTCAGAGTTGTTCCAGTTAACCAGTCTTCTACAACTTCTTACATATAAGAATTCGAAAAGACTCATATTTAATGAATCATGATAGCTATTTTTATACATGAATTCAACTAGGTGAATGTATTCTTCCCACTTAGGCAGTTTCTGCATTACATACATTCTTAACATATCTTCCAGTACTTGGTTTACCCACTCAGTATGCCCATATGTTTGTGGGTGATAGGTGGTGCTAAATTGAACCTAGGTACCCAATCCAGCAAAAAAGAGTTTTCAAGAATGTTGATGTAAACTTCACATCTTTATCATAAATCATCACCTTTGGCATACCGTGCAACTTGCAAATTTCTCGCATAAATATGTCTGCAATTTTCACAGTTTTATATGTAGTTTGAACAAGGTTTAAATGGGCTACCTTACTCAATTTATATATCACCACCATGATTGAGTCATTTTGTTTATTTGTTTTAGGAAAACCTGTTATAAAATCTAATGTAATAAATTCCAATTTACACTCTGGAATGGGTAGCGACCGGAGCAAACCGACTAAGTGTTGGTGTTCATCTTTAACTTGTTTACACTCAAAATAATTTGGATAGATATTCCGTAATTTCCTTCCTCATTCCAGGCCAAAAATAGTCTTTTTTTTTATGGCAGAAAATAATGTATGATATAGAGGATGAGAAATAACAAGACTTCTATGAAATTAATCCAATATTAATTACCTAATAGCAATTTTATTAGGAACATATATCCTTCCCCTAAAATTCAATAAATTATCTTTATTTATTCCATATTCAGTTTTATTTTCATAGTTTGCTTGTTTATCTTTCTTCCACAAAAACCCATATTTTGGATCTTTAACAAAAACTTCCTTAATATGATTTGAAAAATTAAATTCCACTTGAATATAGGATATTTCATATATATAATGTAATTTTCTGCTTAATATACCAACCACTTGGTTTTATTTTCTTCTTAAAAGTCTATTATCAAAGTCGAATTCACTCAAAAAAATTGTCCACCTTGCTTGTTGTGCATTCAGGTTGGGCCACTTAAAGAAACTAGTTAAGCTACTATGGTCAGTCATCAACAATTTTTTTTTACCCAATAAATAATGTCTCCATACCTTCAAGGCATGTACAACCATAGTTAACTCTAGGTCACAGGAAAAGTATCTCTATTCATGCTCTTTTAATTTTTTAGATTCATAGGTGATTACCTTGCCTTCTTGCATTGAAATTTCTCCCACTCCTTCTTGAAATGCGTTTCTGCTAATGATGAAATCCTTATCATGTACTACAATCCTTAACATCGAGGCTATGGTTAGTAATTTTTTTATTTTTTCAAAGCTACACTGATAGTATGTTGTTCATTTGAAAGCTTTTCCTTTCTTCTACAAAGAAGTTACTGGATAAGAAATTCTAGAAAATCCCTAAATAAAATGATGATAATATCCCACTAAGGTCATAAAAGATTGAATATCAACAACATTATTAGTACCGGGCCACTACATAATAGTTTTGATTTTATCAGGGTCAACAACTCTTCATTCTACACAAATTATAAGCCCCAAGTATTGTATTTGATCCTTATAGAATTCACACTTACTATATTTGGCATAGACTTGATGGTCCCACAAGTTTTGCAGGACTGTATTTAGATGTTTCTTATGTTCATCCAAATTCCTTGAATAAATAAGTATGCCGTCAATTAAAATTAGGACCAATTTATCAAGATAAGGATGGAATATACCATTCATAAGACTCATGAATGTCACTATTGCAATGGTAAGCCTAAAGGGAAACACCACAAACTCGTAATGTCCATAACGATTTCTAAAAGTTGTTTTATGAATGTATTATTCCTTTATCCTTATATGATGATAACCCGATCACAAATAAATCATAGAAAATATTATAGCACCCTTGAATTGATCAGATAAATTGTCGATTCTCGGTAGTGGATATTTATTCTTAATGGTTACCATGTTTATTTGCATGTAGTCAATTAAAATTCTCATCGTACCATCCTTATTTTTAACAAATAACATAGGGGCTCCCCAAGGTGATACACTTGGGTGAATTTACCCCTTATCAAGTAGTTCTTGTAGTTGCATATTTAGTTCATTTAATTTAGGGATATTCATTCGATAGGGGGGATTTAACATAGGGGAAACTCTTGGAATTAGCTCTATGGTAAAATCAATGTCTCGTTTGGGTGGTAGCCTTGAAAAATCTTCCAGAAACACGCTAACAAAATATTGGACCACTGGTATATTTTATTACATAGTTATTTTTTCTTTGGAGTTGGTATACCCTACTTGAAAAATATAAATGTGGAAATCCTTACTAATACATTTTCCTACCTGAGAATATGTGATTGGTCTCAAATTTACGGGTCTCCTCACCCCTTAAATTCTTGTCTTACACCCTCTTCAG
The DNA here is from genome assembly GCA_034641835.2 of Pinus albicaulis. Lineage (NCBI taxonomy): Eukaryota > Viridiplantae > Streptophyta > Pinopsida > Pinales > Pinaceae > Pinus > Pinus albicaulis. Next base: position 755,383,099 of record CM076575.1, on the reverse strand, counting down.
TGAGATAAATAATGGATTTATCGTTATAGTTCACCAAGGACTAATTCCCTTGTAACCAATCCTTACCAATTGAGATATTATAAGACCCTAGGGGTAGAAAATTCAAGTTTACACTAATCTGTTGGCCTACTATCTCAATAAGACAATTTTCTACTTTAGCTAACAATTTTCTACTGTACCAATTGGGGATTTTTAAATTTGAGTCTGTAGATGACACATTTATGTTATCTTGGGGCTGATATAAGTTAAGCTTACCCCTGATCAATCAAAATAAACACAACATAGTTAAATAACTTACCTTCAAACTCAATCATAGCAGTTTGGTAATTTTCTTGATGATATTGTTGGCAATATGATTCAATATGTTGTCCTTGATGGAAACCTACTTTGATGCAATATGGAAACCTACTTGATGAAGTTGTCCTTGATGGAAACCTACTTGATGAGTTGCCTATGATAAGCAACCTATGTGCTAAAGATGTAAGAATGATGTATATACAAATCAGTTCAGATGTGACAGAGAAAAGAATTCCAGTAAGTGCCAGAAAACTGATAAATATAATATGTCACAATGTATACGCTACTTTTGTGAAGGCAACCCACGTATATACTCTAGTTTTGTGAAGGGAACCCGCGTATACATTCAGGGTTATCATATACGCAGTTTTTATGAGGCGAAGTTGCATATACACGCGGAAACGAACGCTCCAAGTCGCGTATGCCTTTTGTGCTCTAAAAACTATGATACCTAAGGGCATTACCATGGTATTGACCCATTGTATTGAGCGCTGGATTATCTATTTGATCCCGTCCAGGAATACCATCAGCTGTTGAGTGGTTTTGACTCATGGTATTGATAAAGGCTAAACCTATATAAGGAGAAGAGAATAATAGTGCAAGAAGAGCAAGAGTCTGGGTTTAAATGAATACTTCACTCTGAAGTATATCTGAATGAAAAGGGTAATAGTATGTTGATTGATCTGCACCTATGAAGAAAATGATGAAGAGGGATCTCTAGATCTAAAATGTCTATGTATTGTCTAGATCTATTGATGGAATGTTTAGATCTATGATCTGGCGAATCTTTGCTGAAGTAAAGGATGATTTCGGAGTTGTTTATCTGATCTAAAGAGCTGCACTGCCCTAAAATGTCTGAAGATCTATATGCATGTTCATTGAAGTAAAAGCGCATATATACGCGGGTTTTCGGAAGCAAAAGCGCGTATGGTATGTGAGGTTGGTTCTGAAATGTGTGCAGATGTATACGCAGGTTGGTATTTGTAAAAGCGCGTATATACGCAGGTTCAGTGAAAGGAAAGCGCGTACGAATACTAGGGTTTGCTGAAGTATGTGGTATGAAATGTCTGATCTGTTCTGCTGTATTACTGCTATCTGTCTATGATGTATTCATACAGATCTAGGTTTTCTGAATATTGATTATGCTGCTGACTATGTTGAGAAAAGATCAAGTTGTTGATGATTCATTGAATGAATTGATAAGGGTATAAGTTTCAGTTTGATGTATGATTGAGCTTAAATGTGTGGAGTGGATCCAGTCTGAAAATATGATGAAAAGTGGCCTGCAAGTTGTGCTCTAAAGAAAGCTTTTGGATCCAGTGTGAAAATTGATGAAATGTGGTCCATGGTGGTGCTGAGGGTTGTAGCCTTCAGTCAGGGGGTTGTAGCTCCCTTATAGGTGAGGCTGGTAAACGAGAGCAGGGGGTCGTAGCTCCCTTCCAGGAGAGGCTGGTAAACGAGAGCAGGGGGTTGTAGCTCCCTTTTAGGAGAGGCTAGTAAACGAGAGAAGGTTGTAGCCTTCTGCAGGTGGGTGCCTGCGTGCTGGTATGAGTCTGCGCCAGTACATGGTTGTAAGATGTTTTATCTATAATAAAATATTGAAGGCTGAGACAACGGCAGTGGTGGTTTTCTCCCGACTTGGGTTTCCACCTAAAATCCTGGTGTTCATGTGTGTTGCTTATGTGTGATGGTTTATTATGTTATTACTACACATGCTTACTGTTTATTGAACATCTAATGAATGAATGATGGAATGATATAAGTGAAGAATTATCTGCATAATAAGATTGCTGGACATACGCATGTTTTATTAAGTATATCCGCGTGTATACGCGAGTTGGCTTCAGGAAAGTCGTGTATGTGTTTTGAAGTAAGAAAAAGTAAAAAGTTTTGAGTAAGTCCTAAATATTGATTCACCCCCCCCTCTCAGTATTTTTCCCAACAATTGGTATCAGAGGAGGTCCTTCTGCAGAAGCTTGATCGCTTGAAGGAGATCCGTCGCAATGGGAAGTCATGAAGGGATAATGTCTATAAGGCCACCTCTATTCGATGGAAATAATCTATTGTTCTGGAAGATACGAACAAAAGCATATCTGCAAAGTCTTGGTGCAGAAGTATGGGCAATCGTGGAAGGAGGTTATCAGTATCCGGCAAGTATTCCTACTGATGCAACAGAAAGGAAGAAATATGAAATCAATGCCAAAGCCGGCAATGTCTTATTAGGAAGCATGTCTGAAGCAGAATTTGCTAAAGTGATGCAGCTAAATTCAGCAAAAGAAATATGGGACAAAATCATTCTGAGCTATGAAGGAGATACAAAGGTAAAAAGTGAAAAACTCCAAACTCTCCAAATTGAATATGAAAATTTAAGGATGCATAGTGATGAGAGTATTGCCAGTTTCTTTTTACGTCTAGATGATATTGTAAATTGTATGAGAAGTTTGGGTGAAAACATAACCGATACTACTCTGGTGGAAAAAATCTTAAGATCTTTAACTTCAAAATTTGAGTCAAAAGTGTCAGCTATTGAAGAAAGGCAAGATTTGCAAACTCTTACTATTGTTCAACTACATGGTATTCTGACTGCTTATGAAATGAGACAAGGAGGTCCCTTTCAAATCAAAGAAGCTGCTTTTAAGGCATGTGCAAAGGGAAAGAGTTATTATGCAAATGAAGATAATAATGAAATGTCAAGTGAAGATGAAGAAGATTCTGACCAAGATCTGCTAGTGCTCATGGCAAAGAAGCAAAAGAAGAAGGATACTCAAGAAAAGAATATATCTCAGAAAAAATGTGCAGCAGAAAATGAAGACGAAGAAACAGGTATTGATTGTTGTTCTTGTAATCCACTCACTTGTGCATGCAATGATGAAGATAGTGAAAGTAACAGTATAAGTCTAGAAGCAAATCTCAAGATCAATGATGAAAGTAATTTTTGGGATCAATTTAAAAGAAGGGAATCTATCCTCAAGGATGTGATCTCTAGATTGAATGAACAGATAGAAACAATGAAGGGACAGATAGAAATGTATCAAAGACTGCAGGACAAAGTAACCAATCACAGTGAAGGACTTGAAGCAAAAATCATCTCTCTGAAAGCAAACCTTGAAGCATCAAATAAGAAGAATGAAGAACTTCTACAATCATTTGAAAAGGAAGGACGTGAAGCAGAAATCATCTCACTCAAAACAGATCTGGAAAAATCAAATAAGAAGAATGAAGAACTTTTACAAATCTTTGAAGAGCAAGAAAATGGGTTGAAAGAAGAGATCTTAAATTTGAATGATCAAGTAGAAGAAGGAAAAAGGGTTGAAGAAAGCATGATAAAGCAATGCCAAAAATTGGAGGTTGAGGTAAACATTCTCAAAAGTAAATTAGAAGAAAAGGATAAACTCTTGAGGTTTCAAGATAGTACTAAGATTCTTGACAATATTCTTAGTAGTCAAAGGTCTCCTTCTGTTAAACTTGGTCTTGGTTTTCATGAAACTATTAAAGGAGAATCTAGTTCACAAGGAAGTGCTAAAGATTCAAAGGATATCAACGCAAAGCCTAAAGTGTTGAAAGAAGCAAAAGGTCAACCGACAATCATGAACTCTCAAAAGAAATCATTCCCTCCTTTGATCAATAATGTTGAATGCTTTAAATGTCATAATTATGGGCATGTTGCAGCAAATTGTAGAAGCATATTGTTTCGGTCACAAACAAACAGATTCTATACAGAAAGGTACTCTGGGTTCTTTAAGGGATATTGTTTTTCATGCAACAAGTATGGTCATAAAGCAGCTGATTGCAATAGAAGAAAGTATAGAAAAACACATTATGATCCATATGCTTACTTTTTTGGTCATGCAAGATGTTATGCCTGTAACAAGTATGGACATGTAGAAAAAGAATGCAGGATGAACAGATCTGAGAAATTGAACAATTTCCAGCACACAATAAGAAACTTCAAGCAAAGCTGGAAAAGGAAGGAAGACCGGTTAGAAACGTAGGGAATATTGACCCTACTGCAGTCATCCGCTTCTAAAGATTATTTCTCATAATGACTGCATAAATGATGTGAGATACATTCTGGTGATTAGTAATGTATCATCACAGGGGGAGTGATGTATGGTGATTCTCATGGTTGATTTGGTTATTCTGGTTATGTTTATTTTTGACAGTGCATTTGTTGTGAAGAAGACAGGTACAGGTGGTACAAATTCAGGGGGAGAAGAAGGAGTATGAAATTTTCAGTATTTCACTTTCCATACACGAGTTTAATGAAGTAAAGTTGCGTATACACACTAGTTCCAGTGGACACAGACGCGTATGAATTTATGATAAGGAAATTAGTATGACAGCTCAAGAACAAGAGCACAGGTTCAGGGGGAGCATCAGTCTAGCTACTAATGATTGCATTATTGACATTATATATGCTTATGTCTCAGTTCTAAATAATAATGACATGATACATGATTTATTATGATGAGTTTATGGATGAGCCCTGATTGCTCTTTGCTGAAGAGTATTCCTTGCTTTCACACATGAATGAGATGGAAGTATTATGATTCAGAGATAAGGACAGATCATGCAGAGATTGTTGCTGATGACTTGCTGTTGAAAGTGTTCAGGATGCACAAGCTAAGGAGGAGCCTTGGTCATATGGAAAAGATGCTTGAATGTACATTTTTCAGGGGGGACTTTGGACTTGCTGAGTATAATGCATTGTTGGCATTATGATGGTTCTGAAACATGATCTCTTTTGAGGTCTTCTTGGTAGTGGTCATAAAAGGTCATATTTGTAATTTGATGAAAAGGTCATGATGAGATATATGATGTAAAATTGTAATATTTAGTCATGTAAGAACTTGTTCATTTTGTAAACCCACTTGGTTGGGTAGTTGAGTCAAAATGTGTAAACCCACTTGGTTGGGTACTTGAGTCTCTTATGTAAATCCACTTGGTTGGATCATTGATGTAAGTATGAGTCCTTGGTGATAGGAAATGTCATAGAGTCATGTACTTCATTGAAAAAATATGTTTGAACATTCAGCATGAACTCAGGGGGAGCATGATAACTTCAGTGCACATCAGATCTACATAACTCTTCTTTCTATAAGAGAAGAAAAACCTTGTTTTGTTTTGATCCGCCCTTTGCCCTTGATGTCAAAGGGGGAGAGTATCATGGTGTTTGAATAATGGTTATAATCAATGTATCTATCTGTTGTGGTGATCAAACACCATCATGGCCATCATGGTTGCCATCAAGTCCAAAGGGGGAGATTGTTGGCAATATGATGCAATATGTTGTTCTTGATGGCAACCTACTTTGATGCAATATGGAAACCTACTTGATGAAGTTTTCCTTGATGGAAACCTACTTGATGAGTTGCCTATGATAAACAACCTATGTGCTAAAGATGTAAGAATGATGTATATACAGATCAGTTCAGATGTGACAGAGATAAGAATTCCAGTAAGTGCCAGAAAACTGATAAATATAATATCTCACAATGTATACGCTACTTTTGTGAAGGAAACCCGCATATATACTCTACTTTTGTGAAGGGAACCCGTGTATACATTCAGGGTTATCATATACGCAGTTTTTATGATGCGAAGTTGCGTATACACACAGAAACGAACGCTCCAAGTCGCGTATGCCTTTTGCGCTCTAAAAACTATGATACCTAGGGGAATTACCATGGTATTGACCCATTGTATTGAGCGCTGGATTATCTATTTGATCCCGTCCAGGAATACCATCAGTTTTTGAGTGGTTTTGACTCATGGTATTGATAAAGGCTAAACCTATATAAGGAGAAGAGAATAATAGTGCAAGAGAGCAAGAGTCTGGGTTTTAATGAATACTTCACTCTGAAGTATATCTGAATGAAAAGGGTAATAGTATGTTTATTGATCTGTACCTATGAAGAAAATGATGAAGAGGGATCTCTAGATCTGAAATGTCTATGTATTGTCTAGATCTGTTGATGGAATGTTTAGATCTATGATCTGGCGAATCTTTGCTGAAGTAAAGGATGAGTTTGGAGTTGTTTATCTGATCTGAAGAGCTACACTGCCCTAAAATGTCTGAATATCTATACGCATGTTCATCGAAGTAAAAGCGCATATATACGCAGGTTTTCAGAAGCAAAAGCGCGTATGGTATGTGAGGTTGGTTCTGAAATGTGTGCAAATGTATACGCAGGTTGGTATTTGTAAAAGCGCGTATATACGCAGGTTCAGTGAAAGGAAAGCGCGTATGAATACTAGGGTTTGCTGAAGTATGTGGTATGAAATGTCTGATCTGTTCTGCTATTTTACTGCTATTTGTCTATGATGTATTCATACAGATCTGGGTTTTCTGAATATTTATTATGTTGCTGACTATTTTGAGAAAAGATCAAGTTGTTGATGATTCATTGAATGAATTGATAAGGGTATAAGTTTCAGTTTGATGTATGATTGAGCTTAAATGTGTGGAGTGGGTCCAGTCTGAAAATATGATGAAAAGTGGCCTGCAAGTTGTGCTCTAAAGAAAGCTTTTGGATCCAGTGTGAAAATTGATGAAACGTGGTCCATGGTGGTGCTGAGGGTTGTAGCCTTCAGTCAGAGGATTGTAGCTCCCTTCCAGGTGAGGCTGGTAAACGAGAGCAGGGGGTCATAGCTCCCTTCCAGGAGAGGCTGGTAAACGAGAGCAGGGGGTTGTAGTTCCCTTCCAGGAGAGGCTGGTAAACGAGAGAAGCTTGTAGCCTTCTGCAGGTGGGTGCCTGCGTGCTGGTATGAGTCTGCGCCAGTACATGGTTGTAAGATGTTTTCTCTATAATAAAATATTGAAGGCTGAGACAATGACAGCGGTGGTTTTCTCCCAACTTGGGTTTTCACCTAAAATCCTGGTGTTCATGTGTGTTGCTTATGTGTGATGGTTTATTCTGTTATTACTGCACATGCTTACTGTTTATTGAACATCTAATGAATGAATGATGGAATGATATAAGTGAAGAATTATCTGCATAATAAGATTGCTGGACATACGCATGTTTTATTAAGTATATCCGCGTGTATACACGAGTTGGCTTCAGGAAAGTCGCGTATGTGTTTTGAAGTAAGAAAAAGTAAAAAGTTTTGAGTAAGTCCTAAATACTGATTCACCCCCCCTCTATCAGTATTTTTCCCAACAGATATTATAATGTAGCATTGATTTTGGGTATGCTCCTGGCTACCTCACCAACTGTAGAGGCCTCCTGAATATTAGCAGTCTTCTCCACTCTCGTGCACTAGGGAAAATTTTTATAATAATGAGGCTCCTCACAACCCAAAAATTGTGATGGAGTTCTTTGTGATTAACTAACCTCTGGTTTACTTGACACTTCTACTTGCTGAGGTTCATTTTGTAGTCTGAATTTCTGCTGAATTTTCCCAAGAGGTATGTTTTGTTGGTTCTTGCGTAGATTTCTTGTGTTTCTGATTTTTCCATTTTTAGTGCTCTAGGAATTTTTCTATCCTTTCTTGCTTAAACAACTTGTACTTCCTTCCCCTTTTTTCTTCATCTTCTAATAAAAGATTCATGCCTTCCGAATGGTCTCATCCATAGTCTTCGGATTATCAAATTCCAAGACGATGGTAGGAAACTCATAAAATGTTGCACCTTGGAATTTTTCTCACGTATGTAAGGTAAATATATTAATAGGGATATGAATTTAATAAAAAAAATTCATCCATATATATTTTCCCTAGTTGTAGTTCATGGAATTCCTTTGACTTATCATCATAAAAGCACTTAGTAAAATACTTTTCCTTAAAATAATTATGAAAATATCCCAAATTCACTCCTTCCTCATCAATTACATGAACAACTTTTACCTCTTCCCACCAAAGGGTGGTTTTTCCCTGAAGTTGATAGATCACTAATATTTCCTTCTAATTATCGTCATAATCATAAATCTAAAAATATTTATTCATATTAATTAGCCAAGCTTTAACATATTATTCTAATTCTCTGTCAAATTTTGGTGGTTTAATTTTCTTTAATTCGCCTTGAAATTCTATTTTCTATTTCATATTTTTCCTATGGTATGAGGAATGACAAGATTCTTCCTCATTTTCACCTTTATCTCCTTCTAGTATCTGAGTATGGATCCCTATGGGGATATTTTCATCTCTCTATCTTTTCTCCTCTTCCCTTCCTTCATGGTCAGGGTTTGGCATGGAGTTCCTATGGTTTTGTAAATCAAAGAGCCTTTTCATGATTCGTTCTTCATCCCACATTAGTCTCTCATTATCCTCCCGAAAATGAGCCAAATTTTCCTTTAGCTATTGAACTATTTCTAACAGTATCACAGTGGGATTTCAGTGTTCTCCTCCCAATTGAACCTACATTTATGGCTTAGCTCCCGAAGTTGGTGTAGGGGCATATATTATAACTGGCCTTATTGGTGGTGTACTTCCAGCTCCTATCATCATTCTGTTTTCTCTATGACCATAAAAATACCTGTTAATCAGTTTCCCAAACAAGCTAGAATTTTGCCACAGGGCTCTGATACCACTTGTAACAACCATTACTATATATATATATATATATTATTATTATTATTATTAAATTACCTTCTCTTATACCACCATTTTAATAAAGGATTGGGGACTATCTTAACGACTTAGATAATACGATTTATTTATTTTCATTAACCCTATTGGTAGATGAATGTTTAATATTATTTTTATTATGGTGCAGATATAAAATTTTAATTTCCTTTATGGAGTGAGTTTTTTCCAACGGCATGTGAACTGTACATTATAATTGGCACTCTCAACTTGGTGTGAGGACTAAATTCTTGAGAGTTAAGTAGTAGGTGGAGGTCAATTTTGCCAATAGATAGATGTAGCTCCACAATGAGATGTAGACATCATGATTTGACAGATAATGGGATGCGAGGGTAGTTTTGGGGTAACCACCCTGCATCCTAGGTGGCACTATGGCTCATTCGAACCCTTGCTCCAAGGGAGTAGCTCTGCACCACCTTCCAACCCTAATATTTATTTCAGCAGTTCAAAAATTTAATTTTACCAACACTAGGCATCCTAACTCTCAGGATGAAAAATTTATGCTCTTATCCATTTGTTGTGAACTGTTGAGCATTATTTTATACTAATTTCATGGTTTTGACACAGAAATATGACAAATGTGCATTGATGATGTCAGCTAACACCGCTGGCTTCTTTTCTGCAATGACTATACTGTGGATAATCCAGGAAGCTCTTTAAAGGACTACCCATTGGTAAGTTTGCATGAGTTATTATCAAGAAATTTATCTTTTGTGTAGGGTTTTTTATTCCTCCATAAGTTATTTCTTACCCATAATATTCACGATGTAATTCACAGGTTCCTAATGTCTTTTAAGAGGGTGCCTTAGGTGGGTTACCTTAAGACCTTCGAATATGAGGATAATTTTATTATTATTATTATTTTTCCTTCCTGAGTTTCCCATGGAACTAATTGTTCCTTCTGGATTTTTCATTGATTTAGGTGAGGGTTTATGTAGTGAGGAATATTGTGGGTACAACAAGCGTTTCAAGCTTATAAATTGTATTTGTGTCTTGGGTTACCCACTACATGATTCTCTTTGTTTCTACAGGCATTCCTTGGAACTTTACCATTACTATTGTTATAAGATGCTATTTATAGGATAATATTTATGCGACAACACTCGAGGTTTGGAGAAATAACCTCCTTTTTAGGATATGGATCTTAAAAAATTATTGATTATTCTATAGAGACATATTAAGTAGGTTGCACATTGCCACACTAGGGAACTAGAATTATGGAAATAATTTGTAGTTTTAATTTTTTGTATCTCTGGTTTAAAATTTATTGGAATTGTGTGGCTATGGGTAGGTTGGAAATAATAACCTTCTAGTGAATTATTATTTTCCACTCAGTTGTATTTATTTATTACAAGGGTTCCTTATTTGAAACTACAATTTATGCAAAACTTTGTATTATTTGTTGTGGAATTAGAGCAGAGTGATATTGTTATAATCCCTTTTCCAATTTATAGGAAAGGTTATGTTCTCCGAGTCTTTGGTTGGATTCCTGTTGGAATATCATCTGGAGTAAATAATTATTTCTATATAATGCTACAAACCCTTGCTCTGATAGGGACTTGTTTTCTTAGTCAAAATCATTCATATTCATGGCCATAATTATTTTTAGTTAAGTTCTTGTTCAATTCTTGGTCTCCGTATATTTATAGGTCCTTTAATTACTTGTTTCAATTAAATATTGAATGATTGGACTATTATTATTCCATTGGATAATCTTCCCAAATAAGTTACACAAAACTGTTAAAAATAACCATATGGTTAGTTTCCCTCGAGTGTAGGTGATACAATTTTCTTTTAAGTTTTATATATATATATATATTATTATAACATTAACATAGCGGTCGAACCAAGTCCATATCTATGCCTAGGTTGTTGGTTATACTCGCTCAGCCAAGGTGCTCAATTGTTCTTCATCAATTGGAGAAAGTATTATGTCTTGGTATATTAAGATTTCCAGGTATAATCATGTGTCTGTCTTAAAATAATTTAATTCCCATTATTTCCAAGCTTAATTCCCTTTCTCGGAAGGCCACAACCATTCAAATATCTAACTTCTATTAATCATTTTATTAATATACAATTTGCAGGGTAGAAATCATTTATTCGTCAATTTAAATTCTTTATTATATTTTAAAAATTTCAGAAGGTTATTATTTTATTCCGGTCCAAGAAAAACAAAAAACCAAATCATTCCTTTCACAAAGTTTAATCTTTCATCCACATTTTAACTGAGAGGGATAATATATAAATACATACTTCTTTTAGAACAAAATACATTAGCCTATAGTTTTAAAATACATATCTGCATAAGTTCAACCAGTTAGGGAATGATACTAGGAAGAAGAATTCTCCACCCAACCAGTGATATTGGAAATTACGTCCAAATGTCCTCCCGAGCCTCTTGATTTCCAAAGTACTTAATAGAAAATAGTTTGTTCTTTGGCCTCAAGAATCCTAGTCCAACCAAGAACTTTCAAAATTTAGGGTTTTTACTTGCTCTTGTCCAGCTCAATAGTACGCCTTGAGCAACATCCTACTTCACCTTGGTAGCGTCTTGCTCAAGGTTTCCTATCTCCTTCCAGTTTTCTCAAGCCTATCTCCCCTCTCTTCCCGCTTTTGGCTTCTTTTCTCCAACTGAGTTTTTTTAATATATAAGGGAGGATGAAGTAACTTTCTAAAATACTTAGAAATTAAATATTTTCCTTTGACAGTTTTTTCTTGTGATTCCTCGACTTCTGACAATTATTTTAAAGAAATGAAATAAAATAAACTTCAAAGATCTAAAGTTTCTGTACTAGACTTTCACCTAGTCTAGATTTTCCCAAGTCTTGCACCATAAGAGTAAATATCAAATATTTACATGACCATGGGGTGTTACAAAAAAACCTAGATGAGAATCAAAAGATTACATTTAGCATTAGATAAGCACGAGCGGGCAGACTAAAGGCATACCCACAGAAAAAATAGTTCCTTTTTGGAATTTCTATAATGATTGAAAATTTTTTCCCTAGCTACCTTAGAAATATTAAGATGTACAAAATAGGTGGAAAAACACCCCTCATTGAGGTTGCTAGGACTTCTACAATTTGTTTTACCTTGAGAATTTTGAGGAAAAAGTCAGAAATGAAAGTCCCATTGGGTGTAAATCGAAAACTGGGTACTCACAAACCACATCATATACATTTCAAACATATTGGTCCTCATCCAAAGTGATGGCCTTCTTTGGCGTACCACCCGTAGGAGCACCATCAATTTTTGGTTGGCTGGAAGAGGTGCCTCGAAGCTCCTTCTTGATTATGGGCACTATCTATTTCCCGTCTTGAGTAGTCACCATCCTCTGCTTGAGAATAACGTAGTGCATGGATTACCTGGTGACAATTATCATATGGTGAAATTTTTCTACATAAAATATGAATTTTTCGTTCAATTTCTCTAGCTTTTCCTTTAGGGTCTTATTTTCCTGGGTATTTTCTTGCATCACTAGTCCTAGAATTTTCTTCATGTTCCAAAAAAACTCAATGATTTTTCCATACAAGTTTTCTCTAGCTCTCGGGAGCCCTAGGTTGAGAATCCACTCGAACATGAAATCAAATTAGTCTATGTTGGTTCACCTTTTAATGTCCTTGGCTATATTCTCCATGTTGGCAATCCAGTCCTGGGTCTCTTGAGGGAAAAAATTATGAAAATTCAAGACAGCTTGCCATGCCACCATTTTAGCTCTAGTTCTCGACCTCAAGTTGTGTTGAAAATAATGGTCCATATTTCGGCCACTGTGTCGGTTAGTTGAAAGGCCACTGCAGGAGTGAGGATTACAAGACATATTAATATGCAAGGAGTGAGGAAAATTATGTAGAGGGTTGTTTCTAGTGGAGGGAGAGAATATGGGAGGAAATTCAAATGAGAGAGGGGAAGAGGGATGGAGAAGGAGAGGGTGAGGCAGGGGGTATTCATAAGGTGTATAGGAGATGAAGAGGCCAAGGAGAATGACAAGGGTAATAAAACCCTGAAATTTGGCATGATCTACGAAATCAATTCTTGTGGAGGATCGAGGAAAATTACTGGCCACTCGGTCAGGAAGGCAATAATTGCAAACATGAGGAAGGTTTGAGATTCGACGAACCTTAAAAAGTCATTGAACATGATTCTTGGAGAGGAGTGCATCACAAAGACTTAGAGGGATTGTACGAGTCGAGCAGAGGTATTGTGCAATCTAGTGGAGGGCTCATTACTACATCCCTTGCTGTCCTTTTGATTGATTACCTCACAATCATGGAAGAAGGGGATTTCCATTATATCTTGCCATAAATGGGAGATTAACATGCCCCTACCATCTATTCCTTCATTATCTAGATGGTTTTCCATGAAATTGGATTTCCTTCGGACCACCTGGAAGTGGACCCCACCCAAATCGTTGATGTGTTGCTGGATGCAGTGGATATTTTTCGTCAGCCTACAATTGTTTTTTACTTTTCTGAACAAGGAACCATGCTAGATATTATGGGAAATAAGCATGGCCATCAAAAAATCACCTTAACGATCATCAGGACTAAACGTTGATCTCTTTCTATTGCAAGCCCATGCTCCATGGCCTCGCGTTGTGCCACATTGTTCGTGTGAAGTTTTCTAGAAAGTGTACCAAAAAGGCTTCACTTAAGCCACTAGTGATTAATGTCCCTAAAAATAGATGTGGCTATTCGACACTTCATATTTGAAATAGAAAGTTAAAAGAAAACCTACAAAACAATAGATCTATGTAGAACAAAGTATTAAAAAACAATAATTAAGAACTAATTTAAAAACCCAACCATGGACAAAGCGATTTAAAATGAAAAATATTATTATTATTACACCTAGTGAAGGAGACTTGTATGAAGGTTATAGATCCCCCTCAATGGGATGGGTCATTTGGTTGTCCTCTTTGCTTCAGAATTTTGGATCTCTCTCTCTCTGATGTATGCAACCCAAATAATGTGTGTTGAACTTAGATGTGAGCTTGATTTATAAAAGATGATAATAATGACGATGATAGTGATCATGGTGAGAAATGGATGGAAAAACCCTCTAATTCATAACAAAATATTGGGTTACTCTCGAAAACAGAGAATATTAAAATATTATTAACCACAATCTAGAACTTAACTACTTGGAATATTTTATTATATATTTTGGAGAGGGAAAATATATTTAAATTGGTTAAATACCTTTATTTATAAATAATAAACAAACAAATGATTTATTTATTATTTCAAGGATGCGGTTAAGGAATAATAAACAAATAATGATTTATTTAATCATTCCTGGGAGATTTGGTCAAAATTGACAAGGAATATTAACCAAATTAAGGTTTGTTTAATTATTCCTAGAGAAAAATAAAACAAATAATGATTTATTTAATTATTTCTCATGATTGGGTCAAATATGACAAGGAGTATTTATTAAATAATTATTTAATAATTATTCCTAGAGTAAAATAAAATAAAGAATGATTTATTTAATTATTCCTCACGGGGTTTCTAGTTTTAACTAGAAATAATTTAATAAAATATGGTTTATCGATTTTTTTCCTATAGTGAAATCAATTTTACTGTGGTAAAATTGGTCTTACATAGTGTATTTAAATCCACCTAGTTAGAAATGGCTAGGTGATCATTTTTTGGTGATAACATATTTCCCCACAACATATGAGTGTTAGAAGAAATTCATATGACCGAAATACGTTGTAAGAAGATAATCACTAGACACCAAAGGGGAGTTAGAGAGAGAGAGAGAGAGAGAGAGAGAGAGAGAGAGAGAGATGACTAAAGAGAAACAAGGATGGACGAAATAGAGGGGGAAAGACCTACAAACTAATATAATTTTCCTTTTATTTTGGAGTACATGATCTCAATGAGGTGGGGGAGGCATACCCATACCTGCTGAGATAACTAAGTACAAAGAATAATGATGAGACCAACAATGTGGGACTGAGCTACAAATCACATGATACATGCCATGATGGCATCAATGGGCCAAAAAATAATACAATGAATCCCATATACATAATGCATCTGGAAAAAAATAGGCCAGGACTAAATACAATAGCATATGAGTGCATGATACACAATTCCTCTCAAATTGACATGGGGAGGGGGGACCACAACCAAATAAGCCTCGATAAATAGGAAAGGGCTATGAAGATATGAACACCTCATCTAAATGAGACATGCATGCTATGGGCACTAGAAGAGGCTAGAACTGAACCCATCAAATATGCAGAACTACATCTAAGGATGGAGCATAGTTTGAGGCCATCCAAGCATGTGGGGGCCTACTCGAAAGGCCACACCCTCATGAGGTTTGAAACATTTCACACACACCCAAGAATCACTGGCACAATCTGCTGTATCACTGCACCATCAAGTTTATGATTCTTAATCGTGCAATAATGAGTTGGGGTCAAGAACGTGTGAGACAACCAAGTCAAATGGAAATTATGATTCCTTTTTCTTGAACTGAGGCACTGAACAATGATGAAATCTAGAACTAAGGTATACTACCCTCTAAACCCTGCTTCTGGAATAAATAGGCCGAAGTTGACAGAAGAGGGCCTACCATAACTAAGGAAATAAGGAATACTTAACTAAGGCATGAGGGATAATAGGAAAGTGACTGATGGACTGACACTATGGATAATGATAGAAGGATGTAAAATGAGAGGAAGACTGACGACTTCCCTTGTCAGATTATAAAATGCATGGTTGAATTAGCAAAGACTGAATTGATTTCAGAGAAGATGATGATGGTCAATATAGTTGGAGGCCAAAAATGGGAAAAACAGGATGAATGTGATGCAAATATGGATGGAATACTATAATAGGACATAATGGGACTCAGGATAGACTCCATAAATGCAAGGATGACTCATCTCAGAGGCTCTGAACAAGGGTGACTTGATGATGCTACCACACAGGATAGGCCTAAGGAGACCATTAAAACATGAGTAAATAATGGTTACACATGAAAAAAATCGACACACGAGGTGGAAAGTGCCAAGGAAAAGTGGTATCGAAGTACAAGCGGCTCATATGAAGAAATTTGGTTGGAATTGGCAACAAAATGAAACCTCATGGAAAAATTGGCTTCCAAGTGAAGTGTCAAATTACCAAAAGAAAAGGAAAACCGATTATATAACTCAGTGAGAGCTTTCCAATGGTGCTGAAGGTTCGTCAAACTAAGCTACAGTTTGGATATAATGGGAAACAAAGAAACTGGGGTTTTTCCTATAAAAGGGATCCCCCCCCCTCAATACAATTCATTTGCTAAATGAGATGTGGATAATTTGGGGAGGAGGAGAAGGCCATAAATCTTGCGGAGATCATAGCGGACAAACCTATAGTGGAAAAGAAGATCTCCGAATTTTAGGAAGGTGGCCTTACCTATCTAAGGATGACATTAATGTTTCTTGGAAGAATTGTTCTGGATGAAGAATCAAGGTAAGAGAGGAATACAAGAATGAACTATTAGAGAAGGTATAAAATCATCTCCACCCACCTAATCAAACATGGGGAATGGGTGTTAAGTGTGATATCACATAGAGTATAGTGTTTGAAGATATGGTATCAAGTATCTATGATATGTGATGTGTATATGGCTCACTGGAGAGGCTGGCAAGACAAAATATCCAAGGAATTAGAGGATATTTGACCATACCTAGATCTTTGGGGTCTGTTATGACTCTGTAATTTCTTAAGGCTATGAAGGAAACCTAGAGGTAACCACAAAACAAATTTGGAAGATAGGATCTAGCCCTTCCATCTTTAGAGAGGGTTCTATCTTTCAAATTTATATTTGTTTGTCTAAAGCATTAGGCAAGTTATTAAGTTCATGCGTAGATTTTTGAATTGTTTGGTTGAAAGTTTGAAGAAAATTACATTGGGAAATGGAGTCCAAAATCTTAAGCATATCAAGTGCAGAAATAACAGATGAAGTGCAGCAGGGAAATGTAGGCATAAATTTGGATCTTTTGTAGTATTTTTGGAGTGGATTAGAAGAAAATATTTAGATTTCCATTAAACATAGAGCATTTTAACATGAATTCTATATTTAAATTTAGTTGAAAACATAAATGTTGTCTATAAGCCAAAGATGAGTGTAGTTAAACAAGTTCAACACATAATTTTCTTTGAACAACACATATAAGAAAAATATATGAAATAATAGTGAAATAATAATTTAACATCAAGAAAAACATCACTAATTTATCTCACACATGAATCCTTGAACAAATTTATGTATTTACTAAAAATGATCACCTTTGGCTCAGTGAACAACTTTACATCATAATTCTATTTCTTTGTACAAGTCCCAACCTCTATTACTTCAAATTATGAATTATTTATATCAATTCTAAGCAAAATATCAAGATTTATTACAAATATCTAAAAAACGTTTTTTACAAAAATAGAACAAAAATGTAGGAGGTCCAAATCTGCTGAAGCTGTTGGCACTATTTTTAGGGTTACTATTGATGACCCAGCCTAATAATATGTTGCTTTGTTGCTGCTGCTTTATTCTTACTCTAGAATCTGACATAATTTATCCCATTGGTATTGACTTGGGATGGGAATTTTGACCAAATTTCTATATGTTTCATCTACATGGAAATATTTTTGAAAATTTGGCTTGACCCAAAACCTATGTTTGATTTCAAATCTAATGTGCAGGTCAAATTCCAAAGCCTCCAAGAGGGATTTTCCTGTAACTGTACCTTTGATAGCATAAAATTTTGATTTACCTCTAGCTATGGTGTACAGGTTCTGTTGATAATCTCTCAACTTTACTAATTTATATTCCATTCCTTTCAGCCCTGGAATTCCTTTTAAATTTAAAACATTAAATATTTTATGGAATTTCTGAATACTGGCCTCCATGTTATGGCACTTATTTTCTAGTTGAAAGATCAATTTTTTCTTTATGGTTACCCCCCTATCCTCAAGAATAGTGTTGATCCTGTTCGTGATCTAAAATTATTTCATCTCAAAATTTCTTTGACTTTCCCAACTAATTCTTTTGACCTCTGTACTAGTTATTATTATTAAAAAATTATCTCTATTGAATGCCAAATATCTGTAATAGCTTCATTGTTTTCAACTCATATATTTTCCTTGGCTTGTGCTAATGTTTGATCCATTGAAAACTTATTCTATAGCTGATCAATTCTCAATGTTAACCTCTGAAATTTTTGCAGTTCTGCTACATATGAATTATCTACTCTTAATTTTTGTTCCTGTAAAGTTTTGAGTTGGGCCATCAATTTCTTAATTTCCTGTTCTCTGATGTACATGTCATCCATGGCTTTGACCAAATCTTATGATGCATCTTTAGACCGTGTCCTTGTTGTAAATGCCGTCGATGTAGATCCCTTTGTTGTACCTATAATTGCAACTGTTCCTGCAATAGGAACTATTGTTTATGGAAGAAATACCAGTTGAGAATATTGTTCCCTATTCTTTAATAGTTTTTCTATCTCAACTTCCATTTGCCTGATTTGAGCATTTTTTTCAATAATTATTTGAACATCTCTTCTTTGTCTTGTTCTAAATGCCCAACTTCCTTTTCTTGAGGATATTATATTGATGGAAGCTTTAGTTTCTTTCAGAGTGCTTCAATGTCTGTAATTTTTCTTTTTACAATTTCTTCAACTACTTTTACATCTTTGGGATCATATCCCAACTTTATTATTAAATCTTCTAGAGATTTGATCTTTGTGTCTTTGGCCAAGGAGGATATATTTTCAAGCTTGAGCTTGGATTATATATTATTAACTGAAATCCGCAACTTTGAAGCTATCATGGAAGTATTTTCCAATGTTAAATATAATATGTCACCTATTTTCTTTTTCATATCCATTTGATTAATAGGGTGAATTTGACCAGCATAAAAGGTGAAGATGGGTTTCTTAGAATCATCTCATGTCTTGGGATATGGGACTGCTACTTAGATAAAGGAAATCCATATCTTCACTTTTTATGTGTTAATGGCTGAGAGAAGCCTATGTTGAGAAGTTTCTATCTGATTCCAAAATTTTGCATAAGTAGAAGCTTTAAGAATTTCATTTATTTTCTTTATATCCTTGTATTTAGAAAAAATGTTTGGCTCAACTTGATAATGAAACAATGATGATGTTTGAGATGTGTTTAAAGGATCTTGAGAGGTTGAGGAGGACAGATATCCTATGTAAATATCCTTAATTCTTGGAAAAGTGGTAGCACAAGTACCTGTAAGGACTATAGTGGACTGGTGATCCCCTTCCAGTAGAAAATATGTTGATAGGCCAATTTTATTCTTTTTCTTATAGACATGAAATTCCTTTGCCCAATATCTGTAACTGAAGGAGATAGATCCTCTCTTGGTATTTTTTCCTGATTTTCTTGGGGCACTAGAGTCTATGAAGGTGTTTTGGATCACACATTCTCTTATACCTCCAGTAGAGTGTTTTCTTCCCATTTCTCTTGGTTCATGAATTTCTCTATTTCTGGTCTTTTAGTGTGGGTAAATGGAGTATTTTTCTACCCTACTCTGAGCTTGGAAATGAGACCAAAAGGGTTATATGACAAGTAAAACTGAACTTAAAATTCCTTTTTTTTGGGAGTAAGTCAAATTCCTTGCCTGCTACCCTGGTATTGCAAATGAATAGTCCCATTTGTGTTTTCATTTTGAACTGAGACTTCTTATTTGCTGCCACAAAATGGATATCATCCATATTGATCATATGTCTTAATACTCTAATGAAAATATACTGAGAGGGACAAATTTTGGCAGCCTGTATGGAGGCAATTCACAACCATACACCTTGATTTTTGTTTATTTTTGGTACAAGTACCAGTCCCCTATCTTGGTTTGCTCAGTAAGGAGAATATATCTTTTTATCTCTGGCCCTATCCTTGGCTGAATGTCAATTTTCAACAAGAAAGCAACTGTATATAGAAATTGCTCAATAAAATCACTGTAAGTGAACTCAGTAGTATGTTCCCTCACTATGGAGGTCCAATGAATCACTGATTGTGATTCTCCCTTCTCATCTAACTTATGTAATGCAAATTTAAATATGTCTTCTGGGTAAAACATGAATAAATAAATCAGTACCAAGGCATATTTGAAACTTCCTTCTCTAGAAAATTTCAACAGTTGATCATTGATAGTATTAGCTAGGAATTCATCATAACTAAATAAAATGGAAGGCTTTTTGTCTTTGGAGAATATTGACAAGAAACCCAAAATCACTTCATCTACCCATTGATCAAAATGATAACCTAAGTGATAGGAAACCATGGAGATGAATTGTTTTTTCATCTCACTAAACATGGAGGATGGGCATGGAGGATTATTTTTAGGTAATTGGGCATCTTCAGGTAGGAAAATTTAAAAAAATTAAGATGTAGTGGGGGAAGTAAGGTTTTTATACAAATCCATGAGTGATTCTTATAAGAATGGGTTAAGGGAGTAATTATTTGGTATTTGCAGCATTTGATTAATTAATTCAGTAGTAATGGTGAGCATAAAATCACCATTCTAGGCTACAATGGCTTTATGTTTGGGAATGTATCTGGAATGGCACCATAAACAGTGTTACTGATGAAATAGGTAACCGCACTGTTACCTACTTTTTTTTGGTAGCATAAAAAGCACCCGATTTTGAAAAGTGGTGATGCAGAATCACCTTTTCTTTTGAGCACATTTTCAACACTCTAATATTTTTATTTATGAAGTATCGATATTTGTTTTAAAATGTTATTGATTTTCAGGCTAATGTTGAAACGTATTGATGCAGCATCAACTTTTTTTTTTTAGAGCGGTGATTTTCATGCTAATTTTGAAACGTATTGATGCAGCATCAACCTTTTTTTTTAGAGTGGTGATTTTCATGTTGGGAATAAAACACAAAACTTAGATAAAAAAAAAATATATATAAAAACAACAAAAAAAACCAATAAAAATGTAAAAAAAAACAAAATTAACTCGTAAAAATAAAAAGTTTAAACAAAAATAAATTATAAAAACAAAAATATTCGAAAATTATATCAGAAGAAATGACAAAATTTGAAAAAAAAACACATATTTTAAAGAAAAAAAACAAAAATTAACCAAAAAAATAAAAAAAAAAAACATCAAAAACATTTTTTTCTAAGTTATTAAAAAAAACCATATAATTAAAAAAAAAATTAAAATAGAAAATTTAAAAATAATTTAAATTACAAAATTAAAATTTAGATAAAAAAAATAAAATACAAAAAAGAAAAAATTAAATTTAAAAATTTAAATTAAAATAATAATAATAAGAAGAAAAAAAATACAAAAAAAAAAAAATTAAAATTGAAAAAGAAAATTAAAATAAAAGAATTAAAATAAAAAAAACCAAAAAAATTGAAAAAAACCACATGCAAATAATTAAAAAACAAATATCCATAAATTTACTGTTTTTTTTAAATGAAACAATTTATAAATTTTAAAAATGAAAAACTAAATAAAATAAAAGATTAAAAAAAAAAATTTAAATTAAAATTTAATAAATTTAATAAATAAATTTTAAATTTAAAAAAAATTAATCTAAAATATTAAATTAAAAAAAAATTAAAACAATTTAAATTTAAAATAAAAAATTTGAATTAAAAAACAAATAATTTTAAATTTTTTGAACTTAAAAAAAATCAAATTAAAAAAAATATATATATTAAATATTAAAAAAAAAAAATATTTTGATCGTGGTGGCGTCGCCAATCGGCCGGCCGCTGGGCGGGAGGTCGATTCCGAGAATCACCCTCTCGCGGCGGGAGGCTGATTCCTGGAATCACGTTCCCACGGCGGGAGACCGATTCTGGGAATCGCCCTGCCGCGGCGCGGGAGGTCGATTCTGGGAATAGGCCTCCCGCGGCGGGCGGGCGATTCCGGGAATCGGCCTCCCGCGGAGGGAGGGCGATTCCTGGAATCGGCCTCCCATCGCGGGAGGGCGATTCCTGGAATCGGCCTCTCGCCGCGGGAGAAAGATTCTCGAAATTGGCCTCCCGCCCAGCAGCTGGCCTCCGCCGCCACCTGGGCGGGAGGCCGATTGTCGGTGCCACCACGATCAAAAATTTTTTTTTTTTTTTTTTAAATTTTTAATATTTTTTTTTGTTTTTTTTTTTTTAATTTTTATTTTTAAATTCAAAAAATTTAAATTTTTTAATTTAATTTAATTTTTATATTTGAAATTTAATTTGTTTTAATTTTTTTTTCTAAATTTTGTTAAAGTTTTTTTTTTTTAAATTTTGTAATTTTTATTTATTTTTATTTAATTGTATTTTTTTTTCATATATATATATATATATATATATATATATATATATATATATATATATATATATTTATATTTTATTTTTAGTTTTTTCATTTAATTTTTTAAAATTTAGTAAATTTGTATTTTTTTTTTTAAATTTATTTGAATTTAATATTTTTTTAAATTTTTTTATTTTTTTATTATTATTTTTTTAATTAGGTAAAATTTTTATATTTTTTTATTTCAATTAAAATTGTATATATATATTAAACTTAATGTTTTCAAATTACTTTGTTTTTTATTTTATTTTTTATTTAATATATTTTATTTAATTTATTTTTTTCAATTTTTCAATTTTAATTAATTTTTAAAGTTTTTAAACTTTTTTATTTTAACAATGTTTTTTTTTCTTTATATTTAAAATTTATTTTTTATTTCAAAATTTATTTGTTTATTCATTTATTTACTAAAATTTAATATTTGTTTTTTTTAAATTTAATAAAATCTAATATATATATTTTTAATTTAAGTTCATATATATATATATATATATATATATATATATATATATATATATATATATATATAATATTTTTTATAATTTAAATTTAATTTATTTTTGAAAATCTATTTGTTTTTTTAATATATATTTTTTTAAATTTAATATTTTTATTGTATTTTATTTTTCATTTTTTATTTTTAATTAATTTTTCATTTTTTTACTTTTAATTTCAATAATGTTTTTTTTTTTTTAATTTTTATTTTAAAGTTTTAAATTTATTAAAATTTAATATATTTCTTTAATTTAATTTTTTATTTTTTATTTATTTATTTTTTTACTAATTTAATAAACATTTTCTTTTTCTTTTTTAAATTTAATTTCTATATTTTATTTTTTATAATTTCTTTCCTTTTTTAACTTGTTTTCTTTTTAATTTAATATTTTTTTTTTATTTCTATATATTTTGAAATTTTAATCTTTAATTTTTTTTTATTTTTTTCCTTAAATTTTAGGTTTTTTTAATGATTGAATTAAAATTTTTATTTTGT
The DNA here is from genome assembly GCA_034641835.2 of Pinus albicaulis. Taxonomy (NCBI): domain Eukaryota; kingdom Viridiplantae; phylum Streptophyta; class Pinopsida; order Pinales; family Pinaceae; genus Pinus; species Pinus albicaulis. Next base: position 755,359,875 of record CM076575.1, on the reverse strand, counting down.
TTTTATTTTTATTTTTTTATTCCTATATATTTTTAAATTTTAAGCTTTAAAATGTTTTTATTTTTTAAATTTATCTTTTTTCTTAAATTTTAGGTTTTTTTTAATGTTTGAATTTTAAAAATTAAGAAATGTTATTTCTATTTTTAAAAAGGTCAAAAATATGACACAATATTTTTTTTTGTTATTCCAGCATCGACTGGTTTTGTTTTGAGGGTGTTTTTTCAATACTTTTTTCAAGAAACAATTTTGTTTTTAGCATAATTTTATAAAATGTTGAAATTTGACCTTAAAAAAAAACCAAGCGTGTTCTGGAATACACTTTTTTTGTTTTTGGGGTGTTTTTTCATGTTTTTTGAGACTTTTTGGGTTAGAGTTCCCGTTTTGAGGTCAGGTTACCTATTTCATCGGCAACAGTGTTCATATTACAAACTCTGGAAAATGGTGGGTTTGGGGAGACATGAATTGGGGTAGGAGTCGTCCCAAAACCCTAATTCATCACTATGATCTATATGGTTTTTTTTTAACCAATTATATTGTTTATTTAAATCAAATTTACAAACAGTTTCAAGGATCTTATACTATTCATCAACTAGGGGTAGGTGATCTAGTTCAACATTGGGAGGTAGCATAGGGTTTTCTTCTCCTTTATTTGATTTCCCTTTAGGGGCCATAATAATTAGAGAAAGGAAGGAAATTACTGAGTCACCCAGGAAAATTCGAGCTTGGTAGCTATTATGTGATTATGGTGGGTAATATGCTTGATTGGATGAAATAGAACCCTTGGTTCGGCTGAATGGATGAAAGAGTAGCTTGAATTTGATGACGAGTTTCCTTTATGATGTCCTGGAACCAGAGTGTAAAAGGAGGCCACCGGTTGAGGTTGTAGAGGTTATATAATTCACTGTCAGATTGAAATGTTTACATAGAAAGATCCATTAATAGGCACAACATTCACATGGTGAACGAGTATTTTAACAGGTCTTTGGAGTGGGTTGGACAGATGGTGGGATGGGAATGGCAAAGGAATTGGGGAGTGCAATCGAGGGGAAGATGTGGAAATATGGGAGTGGATACAAGGGGGAGATATGGAAGTGAGGGGATGGAGTAGATACATGAGGGTCAATGACTCTTTTAATAACTAGGAGCGATACGAGTGGGTTTCAGAGGGGGGGGTGGGGTGGTAAGAATTTTTTTTTTTTTTTTTTTTGGGGGGGGGGGGGGGAGGTGTGCGAACCGTATGAGCATTTGCCACATCTTAGAGTGGTAAACTGCTTTTATCACCCCTCTCTGTGGTTAACGGTCGGAGGGGCTTGGGGGTCCAAAGTGCATGGCCTGCTGTTGATCTAGGCGGGTTGGATCTTGGATGTTAGAAGTTTCTCCTACTTTATCGCAAAATGACAAAGTGTATCAAGTCCACTTTATTAAATGAAAATTCGCACTTACACTATACAAAGAAATTTTATAACATTAATATTTTTTAAACCATTAATCTAATTAAACCATGTTTAAGAAATATGGTTTAATTTATTCAATATTAATTATTCTATTTTTAATCACGATTACACTATGTGATTAAAAAATTTATTGATCTATACTAATTATAATTAATCAAGATTAATCACACTTAAGCGGTCTGATTAAGATTTTAATCCTATTTATCAAGCTTCAATGTGGCATTTTAAATAGCAACACATTATTTCAAATATTTCTAAAGTATTACTGAACTAATCTTTGAGTGGCATTTAGATTTTCACACTGATTTTATTTTTGGGGTATTTTTGTCCTTTTTATTTTTCATTCTTCTCATATTTTTTGATTTTTTCATATTTGATTTTTTCTTCTATTTTTTGTATCCCCTTCTGTATTTTATTTTATATTTATATTTTTATTTTCTTTGGAAATAATCTGCAGGATGGAATATTATTTACAACATTCTATATAACAAAACTTTACAGATAATAAAAAGTTTATCCTATGAATCATAGTACCTTAACATAGGCTCTAATGGGGATGAAATCCTCCCTGTGAGGTGTAAAGAACTAGTAGCTTGATCCATTGGACAGTTTTTTACTTTTCTACAGTTGAATTGATTCTCTGTAATTATTGGTAGCTAATTCATCAAAAGCTTAGGGCCTTCACTTCACGATTCAATTTCTGATTTCAACCACCCACTCTTGTAGTAGAAAAATAAATGGTATTTACAATGAATTGAATGGAATATTATATATTATTGAAAATAATGTTTGAGAAGTCTACCATTGACGGGTCCACCTAACAGTTATTCTCCAGTCAAATTTCTCTAAAAGAATGCATTGTTACCTCTTTAGGCTTATATCTTACAGGGACCTTTCCATAGAATGTCAAATTTACCATTTTTGACTTTGTCTTCATTCCTTGCATCCCACATTGGGAATAAATCATTTGACTTGAAATCATCTGCTTTAGTCCTTCTATCATACGTCTTTTTTATTTTTCCTTGAATCACTTGGGTTCTGTTGTAGACATCCTCCCTGGATTGCTGCAATTGTATGGTTTGATTTATCCTTCTCTGAAATTCATTTTCCTCCACTTATGCCTCTTGAAATAATTATAGCACATGAATTTCTAGGGAAGTATTAAAAATTGTATCCATTCCATATACCAATTGGAAAGGCGATATTCCAATGGATTTCTTAGTGCTAATTTTTTCAGCCCATAGAGCATCAATCAACTTCTCTTGCGAGGATTTTTTATTTTCCTACAGTAATTTATTTATGACGTTGACTAAAGGCTTATTAGAAGACTCAACTAACCCATTTCCTTGGGGATAATAAGAAATAGAGTGTCCTAACCTTATGCTATTTTAGTGACATAATTCTATAATTTTCTTTGCTTTGAAAGGAACATCATTTTCAGTAATGATCTTATTGGGAGGCCTGAATTTAGACAGAATGTTACCTTCTAAAAATTGGATAATGATAATATCCCTAACTTGTCTATTTGGGATGGCCTTAATCCATTATGTAAAGTAATCAATGGATGTTAAAATCCACTTATGTTGGCCTAAATATCTTGGATGGATTTCCCCAATAAAATCCAGACCCCATTCTTGAAAAGGAGCCTCAACTGAAATTGGTTTTAGTGGCAAGGGTAAAAGTTTCCTCTTTCCTTCAAAGATTTGGCATTGATGACAAGTTGGAACCTTTTTATGGACACCTAAAAACAGAGAGGGCCAATAGAAATGTCCTCCATAGCCTCCTTGATGAAATTCCTGCATCATTTTATATGCTTCATCTTTCAATAAACAATTTAGTAATATGCCTCCAGTATCTTTCCAATAAAAATGTTGATCTAAAATGAAAAATTTCATAGATTTTAACTTGATAAATATAGATTTTGTTTTAGTTAAACCAGGAGGATCTTGTAAATTATGTAGTACAAAAATAATTTCTGCGTACCAGGGGAAGATAGAAAAGGCTTCTAATACATGTTGATTCACCTACTCTTCCTGTTCATCAAGTGTAGCTACAAAATTAATATCTAAAGCATGAAAATTGGACTCAACCATTACTTTTCCCAATCCTTTTCCTTTAATGATATTAGTGGGCTTTATCTCAATGTCATATTCTAGAATCTCTACAATCAATTTGTCTCTTTTTCCATCAGGTTCAGTTTGTGTAAGAATATCCTTTACCACAGTACTTGGGACAAAAGCTATGATATGAGAATGTAGAATATAGACACTGAAATATTTAATTTATTTTAGTAAAGAAAAATCTTGTTTCTCCATGATGTTGTATTTTAATGAAGCATCTCTCAAATATTTGCTGAAGAAACATATAGGATGATCCTGTCCTTTTTTTTTTGCGCAAAAAAACTGCTGCAATTGTATGTTCAGATGAAAAAGAGAAAATCATGAAATCTTCTGTAAAATAAGGACTAATCAACACAAGAGCTCGTGTTAATGCTTATTTTACTTGATGATATAGGTGCATATTGGTGGTCACTCGCATATTCCACTTGGAACCCCACGATTGTTTCTTTCAAATTTTTATTTTCCTTAATTGTACCAAAAATTACTTTTTTTGGCAATTTTTCGGGTCCTAAACTTCTGGAGCCGTTTTGAGGCCCTAAAAGACGTTTTTTTGGGAAAACCGGGACAAAAATGCATTGATAACCAATGTCAATCACTCAAAAGTTGTATTCCTTGGATATATCTTTCTAACAACATATTGTGTGTGTCAAACGAAGATCATATGCCAAAGTTACGTCCTTGGGAAGTTGATGTACCAACTTACCCAAATGGAGCCCACAGTTTTGGCGCTTCATCTCCTAGGGTTAGGTTTTTGGATGTTTAGGGTTTTCTATTGTTTCTAATTAATAAATAGGCATTCAAGTCTTATTGTAACATAGTTCAAAGGAATGTAGCCACCAAATTTCCTCCCAGAGATAAGATACCATCGCCCTAGCTAGTTTATGTCCATTCTATCTTTAAGTATATTTAAGCTATTTGGATTAGTGGTATTAGAGCTGTCTACTCTTTCTCGATCATTACTTGCATGTCCCCAACGAGGTTGGGGCATAAGGAGTTAGGGTTGGAATTGGTTGAAACTTTTCAAGATTAGCCGCGCAAAACCCGACGACCACCCATGGGGAAAGAAAAGAAAGATGAGGGAGAATGAGATCCTATCAAAATATTTCTTGAGGAGAAGCTCAAGAAAAAAAGGAACACGATGATGGAGAAATTTTCCGAGATCCTTCAACGGTTTCCCATAGACGACGCATCTACATCCAACAGCCACTCTGGAGGTGCCACTCCTTTCAAGGTACAAGTCAGGTTTGACATTCCTATATTTGAAGGCCATATAGATGTAGATGACAAATATTGATGGTTGGATTTTCTAGAAGGGTATTTCTTGGTCCATGATTTCTCTGATTGAGAAAATATTACTTTTGCACTCCTCAAAGTTTCCCCCCATGTCAAAGACTAGTGGGAAACCTAATGTGAGCAAAAGGACGATAGGGAACCCTCTGGGTTCTCAGACACATCCACTTGGAATTCATTATGAGATGATATATAGGAACAATATGACCCTGTGGGGAGCTATGTGGAAAATTACATCTAATGGATCACGTTGGGGCAGCAAATGGATCAATATGTGCACGATTTGATGAATTTGTTCCATACCCTCCGCACAAATTCGGGTATTAAAGATTCGAGGAAACATTTGGTGCTCAAGTATCGTAGCTTTTTGCATAGATACATTCAGGAGGAAATAGAGTTCCTTGACATTACCTTGCTTGGCACAACATATCGATATGCCACCAATATAGCGCATAAATTTAAGCAGAAGAAGCGAGACTTTGGATCCGCGAATTTGAAGCTAGGGAAAGGTGCCACCGAACCGCAGAAAAAAGGGAAAAGCCAAAGCGAGCGACTTAGAACAACACCACAAATAAAAATAAGGACACAGGGAAGTGTTTTGGATTTCATAATAGGTCCACTCACAACACAAGCGAATGTCAGGCAAACCAGTCGCAGGTGCCCAAACTTAAGGCATCTGAATCAGATGCATGTTTTGATTTTGAGTAAGAACCAGACAAGGGGAATGAAAATGGGAAGTAGTTCATTGATGCAGAATGAAATGGAACCATTTCGATCACCAAACTCTAGAGGGACATTAGGGGAATTTTGAGGTCTAAAATGGGCCTCCTAAGAAAATTATAAAATAATAGCATAAATAATAAAACAAGATTTGATTACATCATCAAATTTTAGAGGGAAAAAAGAAAAAACTATTTTTTCAACTCGTATTTTGAACTTATCTCCCTAAGGGTTTACTCAAATTTCGAGTGGAAATACTCGTTGGATGAAAAATTTAATTCCTCATCCAAGGAGTACCCATGTTGCATAATTTAGATGGAATTTTCTACACGAAAAGTTAGAAATACCTAAAAAATGTGATTGCAATCACATTTTTTAATGTATTTCTATTTTTTCATGTAGAAGGGTCCATCAAAATTATGCAACATGGGTACTCCCTGGATGATGAATTAAATTCTACATCCAAGGAGTATTCCTGCTCAAAATTTGAGTAAACCCTTAGGGAGATAAGTTGAAAATATGAGTTGAAAAAGTAGTTTTATTATTTTATTATTTTTTAATATTTTTACTTTTTTACTTCAAAAATTGTGAATCATCCCCCATGGTTTACATCATCATCTTGAATCCTATTGGTTCTTATAAAGTTTATTTTAGTTGTACATTTTTCTTAGGAGGCCCATTTTAGACCTAAAAATTCCCCTAATGGGAGCCTGAGGATCTAGAGGAGGGGGAGCACCTCTTCCATTCCCAGATGTGGGTGAAGGGTTTCCCACTTTAATTCCTTGTCCATAGAAGAAGCCAAAAAAACCTCATTTCAACAGAGGTCGTGAAGTGGCTCGACCTACCAACCACAACACACCCGCAACTGTATACCATCGAGTGGCTTCACCAAGGAAGAGATCTCTACGTTAGCCAGCAGTGCCACTTTTCGTACAGTATCAAGCCCTTCACGGATGAGGTACTCTGTGATGTTTCTACTCTTGACATGTCTGATGTATTATTAGGCCAACCATACTTATGGAAGAGACATGTTGTGTATGAGTCTCGACCTCGTTCTATTATTATTACTTTGGGAATTAAGTTGTATAGGATACTAGAGGGAGTACCACCTTTTGCCATCTCTTTGAGTACTACAAAGCAATGGAGTAATATTATTTCCAAAAATAGGATTTTTTTTTCATTATGATTCACCCACAGGGCAAGAAGAATATTATGGCCATAACCTCCAAACAACGCTCTCTTCCGCGGCATTAGAATTGGACAAAGTCGTGGAGCAATACAAGGAAATTTTATCCCCACCCACATGGGTTCCTCTACACTATCAGGTCAAGAAATCCATTGATCTGACCCTAGGAGCGTCGATTCCTAATGGTATGATCTATCATCATTCTGTTATGGGAATGATGAAATCAAGAGGTAGATCCATGAGTTTTTGCAGAAAAGGCACATTAGACCAAGCTCATCACATGTATTTTCTAAGGCTTATAAAGACACTATATTTATTTAATGCATCTAGAAGGTCTGCCAATAGGTCCAAGACATCTTGGAGAAATCCAATTCCAAGTACAAACAGCTACATGATCAACATCAGGTGCCAAACAAGTTCTAGGTGGGCGAAAAAGTTGGGCTACAATTGTAGAAGGAGTGCCATGCTTGGCCACGCCGCAAGGTTTTCCCGCTCTGCTATGGTCCATACACCATCACTAAGGATGTAGGGGACAATTCCTTCAAGCTCAGTATTCCACCATTCCTTGGTCTGCACCCAATGTTCAATATGGACCTCCTCCGGCCCTACTTTCCACCTCTACTAGAAACATATGATATGGTAGAACAACTCACACCGACAGAGTTGAACCCAGACTACATGTAACAATACACAACTGATCGAATCATGGACACACAGATAAAATATACATGCCAACAAAGGATCCAACTATATCGAGTTGTCAAAGCATGCCAACTCTTGCACCAAGGCAAGTGGTTCACCAGGGACCAAGTTCAACAGAATTTTCCTCATTTCATGGAGGAACTCATTGCAATGGGGACCAATGCTTCCTAATGGGGGAGGTATGATCAAGGTTGATATTGGTGGCCACCCTCCTATTCCACTTGGACCCCCACTATTGTTTCTTTCATATTTTCATTTTCCTTAATTGTAGCACAATTTATTATTTTTGGCGGTGTTCCTGGTCCTGAAATTCTAAAGCTGTTTTGATTCCATAAACAATGTTTTTTGGGAAATAAGAGATGAACATGGGTCTTTGATTGATTTATGTTGGTCACTAAAAAGTTGTAGTCCTCGGATAGATATTTATAACGAGGTATTGTGCGTGTCAACTGGAGATCATATGCCAAAGTTACGTCCCCGGGAAGTTGATGTACCAATTTACCCAAACGAGGCCCCTAATTTTTGGTGCTTCATCTCCTAGGGTTATTTTTTTTCATGTTTAGGATTTTCCATTGTTTTTGAATAATAAATAGGCCTTCTAGCCTCATCATAACATAGTTCAGAGGCATCTAGCCACCACATCTCTTCTCAAAGATAAGATACCATCGCCCTAGCTAGTTTATGTCCATTCTTTGTGTAAGCATATTTCAGTTATTTGATATTAATGAAATGAAGTTTTGTTTCTGCTGCATCTATGTGTTTATGTTTATTTATGTATTTTATTGTGTTCGTGCATAAATCTGGATCAATTTATCAAATGTCTATTTTGCTTCTAAGTTCCATCTTACTTCAATGTCTCCTTTCAGCATATTAGTTATATCTCTTAGAAGTTCAGCCAAATTAGGTATAAATATTCTAAGAAAATTTATCTTGCCAATGAAATATTGTATCTCTTTTTTTGTTTCTTGGAGTTTCATTTTTCAAAATTTCTTCACTCCTACTGGGATCAATTTTAATACCATATTTTGAAATGATAAGGCCTAACAATTTTCCTTCTTCTATGCCAAACAAAGATTTCTTTGGATCCAAAGATATGCCATATTTTATACATCTCTCAAAAATAGTTTTTAGATTGTGTAAATGGTCTTCATCAACTTGGGAGAAAACAATTATGCCATCTACATATATCACAACGAATATTTCCTTTTCATCTGAATAAGCTATATCCATTTCCCTTTGCAATGTGGACCTTGCATTAATAAATCCAAAAGGCTTCTTGATATACATAAAATTTCCCCAAGGAGTTGTGAAAGTCGTTTTATCTTGATCACCATGATGTATCAAAATTTGATTATAGCGAGATAATCCATCTAGCAATGAAATCCTACTTGATCTAACTAATTTTTGAAGCATATGGTCCATTTTAGGTAAAGGGTAGTTGTATTTTAGAGAAACTTTGTTTACGTTTCTAAAATCCACACACAACCTTATTTCTCTAGACTTTTTACTTATTGGTACCAAGTTTGAGAACCATTTAGAGAATCTAAGTGGTACTATAATATTTGTATCAAACAAATTTTTAACTTTTTTTTTTTATTAAAAGAATTAAAATAGGATTTACTCTCAATTTTTGTTTAAAAGGTTTCTGATCTTCCTTGATGGGTATAGTATGTTGAATTATGTCCTTGTCATACACTTTTAAATCTTGATATCCCCATGAAAAGAAATTTGTATATTGTTTGAAAAAAATATGTATTTTTCTTTTTCTTTTGGAGGTAATGATTTGGAGATTTTGAAAATTTTGGGATTTTCTTTAGTATCTATGATGCAATCTTCTACTTCAGATCCAGTTGGTTGAATTGAAGGTTTTTTTTCTACATCGTTTAAATCAAATGATTCCTCAAGTGGTATAAGACCTCTTGGGATTGTATTGTTCTTCAATTGTAATATTTTAGATTCCTCAAAGATTTGATCAGTTTGATTAAAAGTGTTCTCTTCTTACTTTGCTTCATTATCATGACCTATGTCAATATTTAGATTTTCAAATTCCCCTTTATTTGTATAAAATTATCTAGATGTTTTTCATTATAAAAAAATTTCCAATATATGATATTATCATGGATAACAGGTCTATGTTTAACATCAATTTCTAATTTTTTTCTTGCTCTAAAGGGAATTTTTCAAGTACTTGCAGAAGTAGCTAGTGAAGTAGAAAAAATATTTTGATCTCTTCAAATTAATGATGGATGGTATTGTGGGAAAAATTGCAAAAAATATAAAAGAACATCTCTATAGGCTCTCATTCTAGGATGTTTAGCTGAAAATTCACCTTTGATTTTTTTTATGATTAATTCAGAATCTCCATGAATTGAAGTTTTCTTTGATCCCAATTGTTTTAGTTTTTTTTAGTCCTAATAGCAAAGATTCATGCTCGACTACATTCTTTTCACACACAAAATTCAGTTCATTATAGTATTTATTTGTTGTACCTGATTGTGTATTAGAGATCCATAGTACAATACCAACTCCATCTTTACTCAATGCCCCATCAAAATCCATGTTCCATTAACCATCTGGTTTTACATGTTCTTATTTATTAATATCTTTCTCTCCTGGTTTGATGTCTAAAACCTGATCCTTTGTTTCCAAACAAATATCATTATGTAAGATGAAAGAATCCATATCCGAATGCACTGAGTAAATAAGATAATTTTTAGCTTTATCAAGTTGGCTACTCACCATATATCTCATTATGGTTTCCCTATACAGTTTTCCTTTTTGGAAAAAAATGAGAAATTTTGCACATTCCATGTTTAGTTGTAATGTACCCTGTAATTTTTCTCCCCATGATCTTGAAAAAAGCATGCCATACTTAGGGGGAATATCATCCACAAAAATTTCCATGACTAAAATTTCAGTTGGAATTTGAGCTAGAGTAACACATAAATATGTGATTAATCCCCAGCATTTTGCTCTATATGAATCAAAGGAGAGGTTTTTATAAGGTCTTGTTATGTCTAAACCCAAATTTTCCATAATTTATGTTGAGCCTCAAGACTGTCTCTATTTTTGACATCTATCTCACCACTTTTCCTTCCTTTTTGACAAAATCCATAAGCTCAATCAATGTTAATTGGTACATTTTTAGTCTCAGAAGGTATTTGAATTATCTCTCTTTTATATTTTAATGTTTCTTATTATTTGAATAAATTTTGTATTTAGCTATAGAATTCATGCAATTATGTAGCTAATATCTATTTTTGCAGCTACCGACATTGTTTGACAAGTTCTGAAGAAGTAGAGGAGCAAAGCAAATGGGTAATTTGGAAATGATCCACTCATGGATTTTATCCTACTCACCTATGCAAAATTGAGAGGAATAACACCTAAAATCATGGTCAAAGGATCATTCAAGCAGAGGGCTGAGACTAGCGAACGAGAACTTGAAAGCTTCACAATTTTCTCTCCACGTAGAAAATTGTGAAAGCTATGAAGACTGCAACTCTGTTTAGAATTCTATTCCTAGTTTCAATAATATTTTTAGGCGAGATCATCTCAAACATTTGAACTTGACTTTTTTATAAATACAGGGTTGTTTTAACCGAATATAAGCTTAATTTTGGATTGTAAAATTGTTACACATTCAAACTCTCTTTTTATTGATTCATGGAGAAGGAATGTTCAAGACCATAGATGTGTAATTAGTCACAAGTGAATTTAAAACCATTCTATTATGGAGAGCCCCTGCACATAAGAGGTTTAGTCGTTTAAACTTTTTGTTGTTCTTAGTTTAATTATTCCATATCTGCATAAGTTAATTGCTGTGTTTTTCATAGTTAAATGTTGTGTTCTTTCACATAGTTGAATGCTCTGATTTACTTCAATTTCTTCGAATATCATAATATCGTAATTTAGTTAACCTTTACATTTCATGGAATTAAACCTTTCTTGCATTCTCTCACGCTGTAAATACATGTTTCATTTTTTTCGTTTCATAGATCAAATTTTCATTGTTAGTTTTACACAGTGGGTAGATACTCTATTTTATTTTCTCATTTCAATCAACCTTTTTTATTTAATTAGCATAGTCATTGAGATTTAATACTGTTAGGTTTAATACTTATATTTCATAGAAATTAGAATAAAATATTTGTTTCATTAGTGAATATAATTAGATTTAAATCGATACTCTCTTTTCATAGAATTAATTTAGACAAATGTTTTCATTTGGTAGATAGAATAAAGTATTTGTATATATTTTGATAGAATTAGACATAGTTTGGATTGATGCTTTGTTTATATTTAGATATTATTTAAGTAGATGTTTTCATTCTTTAATCAAATAGATTTAGAACTAGTTTAGATAGATTTTTTAGAGATAATTTCATCATAATTTCTGGCATAGAATAGTCTAACATAGTTAATATTGACGAGTTAGATCGATTTCTTTTTATGAAATACAGATTTTCCATAGATCAATTTTATTTCTTAGATAGACATTTCCTTTTCTTCTTGTAACTTTCATCTTCCAGCCATTAGAATATTTTCTTTGGAGTAATTTATAGATCAATTTCCTTCTTAGATTAATATTAAACATTTCCTTTTCTTCCTTCTTAAGTTTATTTTTCAAGCATTAAAATTATTCTCTAAGTGTGATTACTTTGGTGCTTTTAAATTTCATTTATATAAAATATCTAAAACATAAAAAAAGATTGAAGTTTCTTTTCATTTATAGTTCTCTTGAAATCGGTTGTTCATCTTTAAAATCCAAAAGTAGAATTCTCATCATAAGCTTTGTTAGTTAAGTTTAGATTTCATTTCATAGTTCAGTTCTTAGTTTCTCAATTTCATTTAAACATTTAAGATAAAACCCAAAATCCTAAAAAAAACATATAAAATCAACACAACGAATTAAGAAAGAAAGGCTTCTAGCATATATAGTGCACCTGCACTTCATAATATTACTAACTCCTGTCGATAATTTATGATATTAAGTTAAGAAATTAAATTGACAAAAAATTTTGGTGTCATTTCCGGGGAAGTGTAACTAGGAGCCTTATCTCTTAAATCTAAAAAAAAAATGACATGTGTAGAGAAGGAGATTCCAGGGGTAGATTTGTAGCTAAAGGTAGAAGTTTGATCCAAACAACACCACTCACTCCACCAAGTCCTCGTAAGTGCCACACAACCGTATCAAACTAATATTCCATTATTAGCAGCGAAACATAGACTTCCTGAAGTCTTAAGGTCAGAAATTCAGCCTAGATACTCTCCAACTTCATTAACTGAGGCAGTCCTAGAAGAAGAAGATCCTAGATCTCCAACAAAAGGAGTAATATTTTTAACCTCTACTGAAGAAAAAACCTTAGCTCAAGAGCTAGAAATCCATAGTGAAGAGGAGGAAGAAATATTCTTCAATATACCATTGGAAGAACCAGAAGAGGAATAAATAACTCCAAGAATAGGACCCTATATTAGTTTTGAGGAATCTACAATGGCTGGAGAAGGAGAAGGAGAAGGAGAAGTACACAATTTGAATGGAGAAGCCTTAATACTAGGAGGAGGAAGAAGAGGTGGAGGAAATAGAAGTGGATGAGATGGAGGATGAGGTAGAGGAAGAGGAATAGGTTAAGATAATAGAGAAGAAAATAGAGAAGACCATGTTGGATTTCCTATATTTGATGAGGATACAACTATGACAATGAATAATATCTCACCTTCAATCCTTCCCAATTTTCATGGATTAAGGAATGAAGATCCTGAAACATTTCTATTTGAATTTGAGGTTTTATGTAGATCATATGACTACTTACAAGATTTTAAAAAATCAAAATTGTTTCCTGCAACACTTAAGGGTGCAACATTAAAATGGTTCATGGGCTTAATAACACATTCTATTAGGACATGGGAGGAAATGAAAAGCGCATTCATTAGGGAAATTTTGAGGTCTAAAATGGGCCTCTTGAGAAAAATGTAAAACCAAAATAAACTTTATAAGAACCAATAGGATTCAAGATGATGATGTCAACCATGGGGGATGATTCACCATTTTTTAATTACAAGGGTACAAATATTAAAAAATAATAAAATATTAAAACTACTTTTTCAACTCGTATTTTCAACTTATCTCCCAAATTTTTTACTCAAATTTCGAGTGGGAGTACTCGTTGTATGGAAAATTAATTCCTCATTGAAGCAGTACCCATGTTGCATACTTTTGATGGACCTTGCTACACGAAAAATGAGAAATACATAAAAAAACGTGATTGCAATCACGTTTTCATGTATTTCTCATTTTTCATGTAGAAGGATCCATTGAAAGTATGAAACATGGGTACTCCTTGGATGAGGAATTAAATTTTTCATCCAACGAGTACTCCCACTCCAAATTTGAGTAAAAAATTTGGGAGATAAGTTGAAAATAGGAGTTGAAAAAATAGTTTTTCTTTTTTCCCTCTAAAATTTGATGATGTAATCAAATATTATTTTATTATTTCTACTATTATTTTATAATTTCCTTAGGAGGCCCATTTTAAACCTGAAAATTCCCCTAAGGCTTGAAAAAATCCCAGGATTACTTCATACCTCATGATCGAAAAGATGGATTTTTTAAGATGATGCAAAGCGAGGATGAAAACTTAGAGGACCTAATTGAGAGATTCAGGTACAATATAAAAAGAGCTAAAATGGAAAATTTGGATTAAGATACCAAAAAATTTCTCCTTTTGAAAGCCATTAGAAATGAATGAATATATATTCTTAATAGGATGGGAAAAGGGGACATTTCTCAACTACCATTACTTGATATTTCTGAATTATGCATGCATATTTCAAGAGGAAAATCAAGAGTTGGAAGAAAGACAAGAGAGCATGTTCTCTCTAGAGTGAATAAATATACATCTGGAATAGTAAGTAGGGCAGAAATAGTAAATTTTCTTGATGAATTTAAAACAAATATTCTAGGAAGTCCTATTGAACAAATAGACACCTTAAGATTACAAAACAACCAAAGAGCTAAAAGTGATGCCTTATATATCTTCTATCCTAAATGCAGAAAGAAACATTCCTTAAAAGAGTGTCCTCTTGATTTAAAAATCATAGAGACATGTTTCATTTGCACATAAAATCATGAAACAAATAAATGTCCTTCTATAACATGTCTTAAAGTTGTCTTCCAGGAAGAAATAACCTCAAATCCAGTAGATCCTCTTTGTTTTGTCTCTAGAAGACCATGGCAAGGACCACAAACTCAAGGTTCTAACACTCATATGTATACTCAGCCCCCACAGAATAACTAGAATCCATCAATGCCATGGAAAAAACCATGGTCTCAACCTCAGACTTGGGCACAAGGAATGAAAAATCCTTATTGAAGATATTCTCAATATCACCAATATCAACAATCTTATTCAAACTATCCTCCACAAAATTTTCCTCAACTGAGTAAAAAACCTCAATTTCCAAATCATAATCCACAAATTTCATTACCATTTCCACAAAGGCCAAACCAACTACATGCTCAACCACTCCCAAATCCAAACAATAAAAATGCACAGCCTATTTATAACATGGAGGGATAGAATTTCCAAACTTATATGATAAATCCACTAGATCTTAACAATGTTCAACTTAGATCTGGTAGGATATTAGAAAAGAAAAAGCCCTTTTTTTTTATTCAGGAAAAATCTAACCACCTTGATGAGGAAATTTCTCTTCATAAAAATGAAAATCTTCAAAACAAAAATAATAATTCTGAAGAAGGGACATCTCTTCATCAAAATAAAAAATTTCAAAATCAAACACAATAAGATCCAATAAACTCGACTCTTATCATAGAGAAACGTTCAATATATATATCTAAACCTCCTTTCCCTGAAATATTACAAATTGATAAATGGGTATAAAAATAAATTTTGTTGCCTAAATATGATATATTAGATGAATTGAAGAATGTTTGTATAAACATTCCTTTTTTACAAGCCATTAAGGAAATTCGAATCCTTGCAAAAACAATAATATATTTGAGTATAAATAAATCAGGAAGAAAAACAAAAGAAGTAAAAAGAATACAATTAGTGGGAAAAATTGCAGATATCATGATGGGAAAAAAAAGCATACAAAATATTTGGATCCAATAAGTCCCATTATAAAAACACACATCAATGGTATTGAGATCCCAAATACATTTATCGACTTAGGAGAAGCCATAAACATCATAAGTAAACAAACTATGGAACAACTAAAACTTCCAAATCCTCAATATACACCAACATTACTGCAATTAGCAGACAGATCAGTAATCAAGCCTGATGGTGTATTAGAAGACATTTATGTATCCTTAGATTCTTGGGAATATCTAATTGACTTTATGATATTAACTCCCAACAACAACTTAACAAGAAATCCATTGATATTAGCAAGACCTTGGTTAGCTACAGTTGATGCTTTCATTAGTTGTAGATCTGGTGATGTGTTTATTTATGATGGAAGTTCAACAAAGAAATTCACTCTATATCCTCCAACAAAAAAAATGATAAAAGTAGAAAATGAAGAATGGATAGATGATGATAATGGTATACAACCTATTTTTACTATCTCACACATTAGTGAAGAAAGTCACATTCTAAATTCAATAGAAAATTATGAATCATCTTCACAATGTAGTCAAAATTTTCAAGAACAATGTAATATTGAATACTTGTCATCTAGACAAATGTCTTTATATTCTATGGAAGAATTTCATAATTCTTCAATTTAAAGCTTTCCATGTAAAACTTTAAACATAAACAAAAACATAGAATAATTTCAAAAAGAAGAGTTAATCAAAACGTTGCAAAAACATTCTTCTGCATCTGCATGGGAGTGCACTGACATGAAAGTAATTAATCCTGATACTTGCATAGATCATATATAAATTGAGGAAAATTATCGACCAATAAGACAACCTAAAAGAGGAATGAATCAAAATCTTAGGGAAATTATAAAGGAAGAACTACAAAAACTACTAGATGTAAACTTTATTTATCCAATATCAGATAGTCATTGGGTTTCACCTTTAGTAATTTTCCCTAAAAATAATGGCAAATGGAGGGTGTGTATTGATTATAGGGAGTTGAATAAAGCTAATTTAAAAGGTCATTTTCCATTACCTTTCATAGATCAAGTTTTAGATACATTAGAAGGGAAGAAATATTTTTCATTCTTGGATGGTTTTAGTGGGTATAATAAAATTCAAGTAGCATCCGAAGTCCAAGATAAAACCACATTTACCTACTCATGGGGAACTTATGCTTACCGAGTACTTCCTTTTAGATTATGCAATGCACCTGCAACATTCCAAAGAGCAGTATTATGAATTTTCTCTGATTTAATACTTAACTGTGTGGAAGCGTATATGGATGAATTTATAGCCTTTGAAAAATCTTTTGAAGAAGCTCTTCAAAACTTGGAAAAATTTCTCATAATATGCAAAGAAGAAAATATCTCATGAAGTCATGAAAAATGTTTTATGATGTTTACTGAAGGAATTGTTATAGGACACCATATTTAAGGGAATGTAATTAAGGTGGACTCATCTAAATTTGAAGTTATTTCCAAATTAGAAATCCAAAATTGTCAAAAATATGTTAGGAGTTTTCTTGGTTTTACAGGATACTATAGAAGATTTATAGAAAACTTCACAAAAATTGCATCTCCACTCTTCAAATTTCTCATTAAAGATTGTAAATTTATCCAAAATCTTGACTGCCAAATGGAATTTGAGAAATTGAAAGAAAAGATATCTGAAGCACCCATTTTAAGAGGACCAGGTTGGAAATTATCTTTTCATATCTCAACTGATGCTTCCAATACAGCTCTTGGAGTTGTATTAGGGAAAAAAGACTTGACCCCTTATTCCATCTACTATAAAAGTAATAATTTGACTCCTGCTGAGTTAAATTATACTGTTATTGAAAAAGAGTTTCTAGTTGTTGTCCATGCTATTAAAAAGTTTAGATATTACATCACTAGCTATGAAACCTTTATTCACACAGATCATTCTGCAATTAGATATCTAATGAATAAATCTATCACTAATGGAAGAATCACAAGATGGTTGCTACTCTTGCAAGAATTCAATATCACCATTTATATTGACCTGGAAAACAAAACACAGTTGCTGACTTTTTGTCTAGAATTCAAAATGATAATAATGATACATGAGTATAGGATAGTTTTCCTGATGAATATGTTTTTGCAATGTCTACTAAATATCCATGGTTTGCAGACATTGGAAATTACTTAGCCACGGGAAAAATACCATCATATTTGTTTCCTAGAGAAAAGAGAAGGGTAATTCAAATAAGTGCATCATATTCATGGGTAAATGATGAATTATACAAGATAGGTCCAGATATCATCATTAGAATATGTGTTTGAGAAGATGAAATACATGAAATACTGAAGGCATGCCATGATGAGAGATGTGGAGGACACTTTGCTGATAAAAGGACTACTTATAAAATCCTTCTCTTAGGATATTATTGGCCTTCCCATTTCAAGGATGCCAAGGAATATGTTAAAAGTTCTCAGAGAATGGGGAAACATGTTCCTACAGAAGAAATGCCCTTACAACCATAGGTACTCATCAAACCCTTTGAAAAATGGGCTATGAATTTTGTTGGACCAATCAATCCACCATCAAGAAAAAAGATGTATATTATTGTATGCATTGATTATGTCACTAAATGGGTAGAAGATTTATTTTTCTAATGAAAATGTTGTAGTCTCATTTATGTTTTAGGATGTTTTACATGTTTTGGTGTCCCAAGGGAAAATGTGACAAATCAGGGAACTCAGTTTACATCCAGAATGGTGAGAAAGATCGTGGAAGAATATAAAATCAAGCACAGAAAGTCTACTCCATACCATCCATAGGAATATAGACAAGTGGAGTCTACTAATAAATTGATTGAAGCCATCCTCAGAAAGACTATACATTTACATAGAAAGGATTGGGCAGAAAGACTTCACGAGGCTTGATGGGCCCATCAGACTAAATGGAAAAATACAACATGACATACTCCCTATGAACTTGTTTATAGGAAGCAAGTCTTGTTTCCAATAGAGTTCCAATTCAAAACCTTCAAAACATCAGTCAAATTGGGACTTGGCCTGTCCAAAGCTCAAAATCATAGAATGGAACAACTCAATGAGCTTGATGAGATAAGGAAATATGCAGTTGAAAATAACAGCTTAGTTCAACAAAAAAGATCTAGATGGCATGATAAATACATAAAAGAAAGAAAATTTTAGTCAGGAGATTGTGCACTTATACTTCAATCAAAGTTCAAATACTTCCAAGGGAAATTTCAAACTCATTGGCTTGGGCCTTATGAGATTGAAAGAGTATTTGATAATGGAGCAGACAGGATTAGGACTATCGATGAAGAAAATTTTTCTCTTCTTGTAAATGGACATTGACTAAAGTTCTATCATAAGGCACTGAAAAAAGAGGAGTTTGTCAAAAAATTTCAAGATAATGCTGATATGAAGTTGGTGAAGAAGAATCTTTCTTCTTCCCCAACATAGTCTTCTTTTTGTTTTTCATATTTAAAAAGAAAAAGAAAAAAAAGGAAATAAATAAATAAATAAATAAATAAATAAATAAATAAATAAATATATATATATATATATATATATATATATATTATTCAAAAAAATAAAATAAAATAAAATTGTATAAGTATGAAAACCAATCATTGATTTGGCATCCTTGTACAAAAAATACAAGGTGAAAATCATAATTTATTTTTGACATATTATATTTTCCTCATTCCAATTCTAAAAATCCCAAATTCTTTGCATTCCCCTTTCTTTTTCAGAAAAATAAAGATTAGCTACAGAATTGTTACATTTCTGCAACTCTCGTAACATTTTGTAGCTCTTATACACCTCTGCAACATAGATAAACACAAATTTTTGACAAAATAAGATGAATACAAGATTGAAGATCATACTGAAGAATGTACTTAAGAAAACCCGAGGAATCAAGACAAATAATAAACAATAAATGTTAGCTATATCCAGGGTATGATAGAAAGTTTGTTTAAATAATATGGATCAAAACATTGATATATATAAATTTGATGATCGTATACTGCCATCTCAAAATGTCATCATTAAAATTTATTATGCCAAATCTAAATCTAAATCTCATGATTGACCACCAAACCCATATCACAATCTCCTCAAGGATCAAATATGATCTCTTTAATTAATAATTTAAAACGGTCATGTCCCATGCTGAAACCTCACTAATTCCGAAACCTCACTCACGCTCCTAAAACCTATCTCATTCACTTGTTTACCTACACGTCTCTACCATTTCATGACATAAATCCTCCACATTTTCAAGCTCATATTGAAACCCTCAATTCACCCAGTTAGAAAGAGACAGTCTTGAAGGTAAAACTCTCGACAAGATATGGGTTTGATTGTAATAACATAACCCATAGGAAATAAATACATGGAGGGATATACACAATTAAAGGAGATACTACAGAAAGCACCATCGCTTAAATTCAGAGAGAAATTTGATGGGTTTCACAAGGAAGTCATGAAATATTTTGCAAGAGCCTTTGATGAAGTAGAGGTTGAAATCGGTGACATCAAATTTGCAGTCATAGAATCCTTATTGGCAGAAGCTACCAAACTTCCAAAGGCATGTGAAATATGGTTCAAAAACAGAGGAATCAGTGGAGAAGAATGGAAAGTCTCCTTGAAAAACCCAGGTATGGATACACTTATTTTCAAGAAGGGAATTCCTAGCACAACTCTTAATGGTAAATGGAGAAACATGCTTTTGATAACTCATAAATTTATTACATGTGAAGGAAGGTTTGGTTGTATGTTCTTCTATCATGCTAGGTTA
Source organism: Pinus albicaulis (assembly GCA_034641835.2). Lineage (NCBI taxonomy): Eukaryota > Viridiplantae > Streptophyta > Pinopsida > Pinales > Pinaceae > Pinus > Pinus albicaulis. The sequence continues at coordinate 755,339,490 of CM076575.1, read as the reverse complement.
ATAATGTTTTTTTTAGAAGATAAAGAGATAAACCTTCCATATTTTTTATTGAATAGTCTAAGGAAGATGGTATGAATGGTTCAAAACAGGATTCAGTTCATAGATAACACAATGTATCATCATGCATTGATGAAAATCCTTATTGAATTTCGTTTAAAGAGCATAGGAGATACTTGGGAATATTTCTTAACCAGAAATCATTTTCAAGAAAAATAAGAAAAGGAGCCTAGTGATAACAAAGGAAAAATAGGCAGAGAGAGAAAAGTTGAGAACCTTGTTGTGGATGAACAACCACCTCAAACACAATCAGAAGATGAAACTCCTATTGCACAGCTATTTGGAAAGGTCAAGAAACAAATTGATAAAAAGAAAGGAAGCATCATGAAATAAAAAGGAAAATTCATATACACAGAAAAATCAGAAACTTAGAACATTCAACAACCAGTAAGAAGAAGCTCCATACTTTGAAAAGCATCCAAAAAGCCACTCCCAGAAGTTACATAACTAGTTTATTTGGAAGAAAATCTTGAGGTGCCATCACCTATTATTTCTTCCTCCACACAGGATACAAGTAGAAGAAATCCATATATTGATCCAGTTCAACAAGAGATTTATGATTTAAATGAATCTTTAGAAATAATAAATGAAAAAAAGACATCAAATCCTAACGAAAAAACTTCTAGTAGACAAGAACCTCCAGTGTGTAATTTAAAACAATATTTTTTAAAGCTAGAGACACTAAATAGGCATAAAAAGTAGGAAAATGAAGCCTTGAAGATTCAGAATCAAATTGAGAAAACCATCAATGATAATAATCTTCTATAGTTGGGGTTATGGTTCAAAAATAACAATAAATTGAAGAAGAAGAACATATACCTGAACAGACAGATCATAATTTTGAGGTACAAAATTCTAATGAAGAAACCAAGAGTAGAAGTGACTTCAAAGAATGGAAAGAAGATGAAGTTAGATGTCCTAGCAGAAGTGTCAGAGCATATACAATAAAGAGGCGAAGACTCACAATTTTGAAATTGCATGAGGACATAAAATGGTCTCTTAGTGGGGGTATGTTGAGCCTCAATACTATCTCTATTTTTGACATCTATCTCACAACTTTTCGTTCCTTTTTGACAAAATCCATAAGCTCAATCATTGTTAATTGGTACATTTTTAGTGTGAGAAGGTATTTGAATGATATCTATTTTATATTTTAATGTTTCTTATTATTTGAATAAATTTTGTATTTAGCTACAAAATTCATGCAATTATGTAGCTAATATCTGTTTCTGTAGCTATCGACATTGTTTGACAAGTTCTGAAGAAGAAGTAGAGGAGTGAAAGACATGGGTAGTTCTGAAATGATCCACTCATGGATTTTATTCTACTCACCTCTCCAAAATTGAGAGGAATAATGCCTAAAATCATGGTCAAAGGATCAGTCAAGCAGAGGGCCTAGACCAGTGTACGAGAAGTTGAAAGCTTCACGTTTTTCTCTCCGCGTAGAAAATCGTGAAACCTATGAATACTGCAATTTTGTTTAGAATTCTATTCCTAGTTTAATTAATCTTTTTAGGTGAGATAATTTGAAACAATTGAACTTGACTCTGTTCTAAATACTGGGTTGTTTTAACTGAAGATAAGCTTAATTTTGGACTATAAAACTATTACACATTCAAACTCTGTTTTTATTAATTCATGGAGAAGGCATGCTCAATAACATCAATGCATAATTAGTCACAAGTGAATTTCTAACCATTCTGTTGCAGAGGGCCCCTACACAGAAGAGGTTTAGTAGTTTAAATTCTGTTGTTTCTTAGTTTAAGTCTTCCATTTCCGCATAAGTTAATTGTTGTGTTTTTCATAGTTAAATGTTGTGTTCTTTCGCATAGTTGAATGCTTTGATTTACTTTACTTTCCTGGAATATCTTGATATAATAATTCTATTAACGTTTACATTTCATGGAATGAAACCTTTATCTCATTCTATCACATAGTAAATACATGTTTCATTTTTTTCGTTTCATAGATTAGATTTGCATTGTTAGTTTTACACAGTAGGTAGATACGCTGTTTTATTTTCTCATTTCAATTAGTCTTTTTGATTTACTTAACATTGTCATTTAGATTTAATACTGTTAGGTTTAATACTTGTATTTCATAGAACTTAGAATAAAATATTTTTTTCTTTAGTGAATAGAACTAGAGTTAAATCGATACTCTCTTTTCATAGAACTAATTTAGACAGATGTTTTTATTTGGTACATAGAATAAATTATTGATATATGTTTTGATAGAATTATACATATTTTGGATTGATTCTTTGTTTATATTTAGAGATGATTTAAGTAGATATTTTCATTCTTTAATCAAATAGATTTAGAAGTAGTTTATATGGATGTTTGAGAGATAATTTCATCATAATTGTCGGCATAGAATTTAGTCTATCATAGTTAAGATTGATCACTTAGATTGATTTCTTTTTATGCAATATAGATTTGTCATAGATAATTTTTCTTTCTTAAATAGACATTTCCTTTTCTTCCTTCTTGTAACTTTCATCTTTCAGTCATTAGAATAGTTTCTTTAGAGTAATTTATAGATCAATTTCCTTCTTAGATTATTATTAAACATTTCCTTTTCTTCCTTCTTAACTTAATTTTTCAAGCATTAAAATTCTTCTCTAGGTGTAATTACTTTCTTGCTTTTAAATTTCATTTATATAAAATATCTAAAACATACAAAAAGATTGAAGTTTCTTTTCATTTCTAGTTCTCTTGAAATCATTTGTTCATCTTTAAAATCCAAAAGTAGAATTATCATCATAATCTTTGTTAGTTAAGTTTTGATTTCATTTCATAGTTCAATTCTTAGTTTCTCCATTTCATTTAAACATTTAAGATAAAACAAAAATTCCTAAAAACAAAATATGAAAACAACCCAATGAATTAAGAAAGAAAGGCCTCTAGCAATATAGTGCACTGGTACTTCATAAGATTACTAACACTAGTTGATAATTGATAACAATTAAGACATTAAATTGAGTAAACAAATTATTTTGGTATAAGATTGTGTGAAGCACCTCAATCTAACATGGAATTATGTAGAATAAAATCATGGATGTTTAGACTAACATGAAATGGAGGAACACTCGCATCTTGTGGAATACCATCTACTCCAAGTCGAAATAGTAACTTGGGTTGATCATTAGTTACATTAACACTGTCAGTTCCTTCCTCAATTTGTAAGGCCTTTATGACTTGAATTTTGTAGGCATATTTTCTTACTAATTCAAGCAATGGAACTGGGATTTTGACCTTTGAAAGCTCATTTTCAATGTTAAAAGAGGTTTGAGACCTTTCTACTTCCTTAATACTCAACTCTTTCTTTTTAGGAGTGTGTTTCTGAGGGGTTTCTTTTTGAGGTGTTTCTTTCAGTGAGGTTTCTTTCTGAGTAGAAGGTCTATTAGAGGATGAACTTTTTGGGAGGGTTTGCTGCTGTCTTTTTTCTTCTTAGGTTGTATTGCTTATGTACTTCCATAATAGAATTTTTGCATCCTTGTTGATAATCTGGTGATTTTCCAGGCATATACTCTAGTAATGAAGATTGGAACAGAGCTTGTTCCTCTTTTGTTAGAAAGACAAGGTATCTCTCACCTTCCCCAAAAATATTTATTTGATATTTTTCTAGTTCTTGAATAGTTTCTCATTCTTCTTCAACAAAAATTTCTTGTAAAGAGGGCCTAATTTTCTAATCAGCTTGACCTCTTTGTTCTCTTTGTTTAATTTGAGGTTGTGGTATTCTAAAATTTGGATTTCGAATTTGCGGTCCCCGTTGTGGTTCCCTAAGAGGTATTCTATCTTCCACTGTTATTCTCTCCATCATTTTTTCCATATTTTAAACTAATTTGCCTATTTTTAACTCCGATGAAGAAGAAGGTTCCTTTTTAACAATAACCCTTCTTTTAGTGCTCATCTTGGTTCTTTTGGCTAGTAAATTAGCCTCTACACTAACAGCATTACTTTGCATCTCTTCAAGTGTGGCTCAATTTCTTTCCCTTAACTTATAGGCGAGATCAACATCAAATACTTCTCGAAAATAGATTAGAGCCAATCTGGGTGGAGGTTTTATAGAAACTGGGATAGATTATAAACATTGTTAAACCTAGTGCAATAATCTTGGACTATTTCATTTCTAGCCCTCTGTAAATTTTCATATTCTACAAGGATTTGGAGGGGGTTCTTTTTTACTTCCCATCTAGTGGGAAAACTCTGATGGAGCTGTTGTAAATATACACTACCTCTAGCTGGTAATGTCCTAGAACATTTATTTACTTCTCCCATTAAACTTTGTGCAAAAAAACTCATTTTGACATCATCATAATCTACTTCTTCTAGATCAGAGAAGTCATTAATCCTATCAATGTGTTGTTGAGATGTTATAGGACCTGTACCATCAAATTGCAGTATTCTCTATGCATATTTTTTTGTCAGGTCATGTAATGGGGCTTGTAATGCCAAAGAAACATATCGTCCTACCATGACTGGTATATGAGTTGTGGATGAAACTACAATAGGTGTAGGTATCAAATGGGGTATGATTCAAATGGTGTATGATTCCACTTTGTTGTGTTGAAACAAATGTGGTAGGGATAGGAGATGAAGCAACAAAAGAAGAAGGTGATATTTTAGGTGATTTATGGATGAGAATTTTAGGCAAATTATGATAAGATTTATAAGTTTTTAGCAGGCTTTCATCACAAAAAATTTTAGGCACAAAGTTGTTAGATTTTCTACTAAAAGCACTATTTTGGAAATCCAAATCAAACTCTCTATCTTCTAAAGTGACAAAATTCTTAGGAAGGGAATTAACCCTAGGCAAAGGAATTTCAATTGATTCACTTTCAGTTACAATCTTATTTATAATTATTTTTTATGCATTATCTATAATTTTTGGGGAGTTTGGATTTGGATGTGCTGCAGTGTATATTATTTTAGGAGCGAAATCTACCTAATATATTTGTAGATATGGACTATATGAAATTTATTAGTGGAAAAATCCTTAAATCAGATCAATTTCTCAGCCACAAACCTAGAAATAACTTTAAGAACTAAAACAAAAATGTTCACTAGGGAAAAATAGAATATAAATGAAATTTTGTTCGTTCCCCAGTATGGTCGCCACTCTATTAGCACTCCGTAATTTATCAAGGTTGTGAAAGAAACCTAGAGGTAACCAAAAAACCACTTTGGAAACTGGGATCTAGCGCTTCAAGCTTCAGAGAGGGATCTCTCTTTCAGATTCATATTTGTTTGTCTAAATTTTTAGGCTAGTTATTAAGTTCAGGGTTTGATTTTTGAATTGTTTGGTTGAAACTTTGAAGAAAATACCATTTGGAAATGGAGTCCAAAATCTTAAGCAAATCAAGTGCATAAATAATAGATGAAGTGCAACAGGGCAAGGTAGGCATAAAATTGGATCATTTAAAGTCTTTGTGGAGTGGATTAGAAGAAAATATTTAGATGTCCATTAAACATAGAGAATTTTGACATGAATTCTATATTTAACTTTAGTTGGAAATATAAATGTTGTCTATAAGACAGAACTAAGTGTAATTAAACAAGTTCAACACATAATTTTCTTTAAACAACACAGATAAGAAAGGTATATGAAATAATAGTGAAATAACAATTTGACATCAACAAAAAGATCACCAATTTATCTAAAAAATGAATCCTGGAACAATTTTCTGTCTTTACAAAAAATCATCACCTTTGGCTTATTGAACAACTTTACATCAGAATTCTATTTCTTTATACAACTCTCAACCTTTATTACTTCGAATTATGAAGTATTTATACTAATTCTAAGAAAAATATGTTGATTTAAAATATCAAGATTTATTACAAATATGTAAAAATGGTTTTTTACAAAAATAGAGCAAAAATGTAGGAGGTCAAAAATTACTAAAGCTGCTGGCACTATTTTTCAGGGTTGTTATTGATGACTCAACCTGAGAAGATGTTGCTCTGTTGCCAAGTCAAAAATTATTTTTTCTTACTTCAGAATCTGACATAATGTATCCCGTCGATCTTCTCTTGGGATGGGATGTTTGAAAAAATTTCTATAGGTTTCATCTACATCGGTATATTTTTGAATAAATAACTAATAAATTAATTAATTTTTTTTTATGAGGAGTTGGTCGGCTCTTTTACCTCATATTTATTTCCAATATTTATTTACCCTAATCTATTCTCTTCTTAGTAGGTTTTTCCTGAAGATGAGTCTTGATTTAGACATGAAACATAGACTAAAAATCAAAACTGTGGATATTCCAAGTTCTGCATCTCAAAATCTACACCACAAAAACCTCCAATCTATCATATTTTTGAAAAGTTGGTTTGAACCAAAATAGATTTTTATTTTAGATTTGATGTGCAGGTCAAATTCCAAAGCCTCTAAGAGGGCTTTGCTTGTAATTGTACCTTTGATAGCAGAAAATTTTGATTTATCTCTGGCTACGGTGTACAACTTCTGCTGATAATCTGTCTACTCTGCTAATTTATCTTCCATTCCTTTCAGCCTTGGTAGTCCCTTTAAATGACAAACATTGATTTTTTTATGGAATTTCTGAATATTGGCCTCCATGTTATGGCACTTATTTTCGAGCTAAAACATCAAATTTTTCTTTGTGGTTACCCTCCTAGCCTCAAGAATACTTGCGGTCATGTATGTGATCTCAAATTCTTGCAACTCATCCTTAGTTTTTGAATTTAGGACCTCTATTAATTTATTTGCCTCTCCTGACATTTGTTCTAAACTTTCTTTGACTTTCCCAACTAATTATTTTTACCTCTGTACTAATTATTCTTGTTCAAAAATTATCCCTACTAAAGGAAAAATCTCTGTAATAGCTTCATTGATTTCAAACCATATATTTACCTTGGCCTGTGCTAATCTTTGAGCCATTGCATACTTATTCTCTAGCTGATCAATTATTTGTGTTAACATGTTAGATTTTTGCAGTTTTTCTACATATGAATTATCTACTCTTAATTTTTGTTCCTACAAAGTTTTCAGTTGGGCCTTCAATTTATAAATTTAATGTCCTTTGATGGATAGGTCATCCATGGATTTTAAAAGATCTTCTCATGCATCTTTAGATTGTGTCCTTGCTGTAATTGTTGCCGATGTAAATGCCTCTATTGTACCTGTAACTGGAACAGTTCCTGCAATAGGAACTACTGTTAATGGAACAACTACGAGTTGAGAAGATTGTTCCTTTTCCTTTAATATTTTTTCTCTCTTAACTTCCATATGCCTGATCCGAGAAATTTTTTCAATAATTAGTTTGAACATGTCTTATTTCTATTTTTCTAAATGCCCAAATTCCTTTGCTTGATGATCTTTTGTTGATGGAAGCGTCAGTTGCTTTCAAAGTGCTGCCATGTCTTCATTTTTTCTTTTGATAATTTCTTCAACTGATTTTACATCTTTGGGATCATATCCCAAATTTATTACTAAAACCTCCAGAGATTTGATATTTGTGTCTTTGGCCAAGGAGGAGATATTTTCAATCTTGATCTCGGATTGTATAGTATTAACTAAAATCTGCAACTTTGAAGCTATCATGGCAGTATTTTCCAATGTTGAATATAACATCTCACTTGTTTGCTTGTGCATATCCATCTGATCGATAGGATGAATTTTATCAACGTCAAAGGTGAAGATGGATTTTTATAATCATATTATATCTTAGGAAAAGGGACTACTACTTGGAGAAAGGAAATATGCATATGCCCTTTTTCTGTGTCAAAGGTTGAGAGAAGCCTATGTTGTGAAGTTGTTGTTTGTTTCCAAAATTGTGCATAAGTAGAAGCTTTAAGCATTTCATTTCTTTTCTTGATATCCTTGTATTTAGAAAAAATGTTTGCATCAACTTCATCATAAACCAATTCTGATGTTTGAGATGTGTTAAAAGGTTCTTGAGAGGCCGAGGAGGATGGAGATCCTATAAAAATATCCTCAGTGCCTAGGAAAATGGTAGCACAAGAACCTGTCAAGGCTATAGTGGAATTTTGATTCCCTTCACGTAGAAAATATGTTGATAGACCTTATTTATGATTTTTCTAGTAGACATGAAATTCCTTTTCCCAAATCTCTGTAACTGAAGGAGAGATATCCTCTCTTGGTATTTTCTCTAGTTTCTCTTGGGGCACTAGAGTCTGTGAAGTTGTTGTGGATAAATTCTTCTCTTATGCCTCCTGCAGAGTGTTTTCTTCCCACTGATCGTGATTCATGAAATTCTCCATTTCTTTTCTTGATGTGTGGGTATATGGAGTATTTTTCTTCTCTGCTTTAACCTTGGAAAGGATACCAAAAGGGTCTTACGAACAAGTGAAATTGAACTTAAAATTCATCTGTTTGAGGAGTAAGTCAACTTCCTTGGCTATTGCCCTAGTATTGCAAATGAGTGGTCCAATTTGTGTTTTGATTTTAAACTGAGAATTCTTCTTTTCTACGACAAAATGGAGATCATCCATATCAATCATCTATCTTATATACTCTAATGAAAATATATTTTTAGGGACAAATTTTGGCAGCCTGTATGGAGGAAATTCATAGAAATACACCCTGATTTTTTTGTAGTTCTGGTACAAGTACCAGTCCCTTGTCTTAGTTTTCTTAGTAAGGTGCATATATATTTTTATCTCTGGCCCTATACTTGGTTGAATGCCATTTTTCAACAAGCAAGCAACTGTATATAGAAATTAGTCAATAAAATCACTGTAGATGAGCTTAGTAGTATGTTCCCTCACTAGGGAGGTTCAATGAATCACTGATTGTGCTTCTCCCTGCTCATCTAACTTTTGTAAGGCAAATTTAAATATGTCTGCTTGGTAAAACATGAATAAATAAATCAATACTGAGGCATATTTGAAATTTCGTTCTATAGAAAATTGCAATAGTTGATCATGGATAGTATTGGCCAGGAATTCACCATAATTAAATAAAATGGAGGGATTTTCGTCCGTGGAGAAGATTGACAAGAAACCGAAAATCACTTCATTTACCCATTGATTAGATTTATAGCCTAAGAGATAGGAAACTATGGAGATTACTTGTTTTTTCATCTCAGGAAACATGTAGGATAGGTATGGAGGATTACTTTTAGGTAATTGGGGAACTTGAGTTAGCAAATTTCAAAGTTTTTAGATCTAGTGGGAAAAGTAAGATTAATATACAAATCCATGGGGGCTTCTTCTAAGAATGGCTCAAGGGATTCATTATTTGTTATTTTTAGCATTTGATTTATTGATTTAGTAGTAATGGTGATCAGAACATCACCATTCTGGGCTACAATGGCTTTATGGATTGGAATGTACCTAGAATGGAACCATATTACAAACTCTGGAAAATGGTGGGTTTGGGGAAACATGAATTTGGGTAGGAAGGAGTCCCACAACCCTAATTCATCACTCTGATCTATATGGTTTTGTTTCAACCAATTATGGTGTTCATGTAAATCAAATTCATAAGCAATTTCAAGGATCTTATATTGTTCATCAACTAGGGGTAGGTGATCTAGGTCAACATTGGGAGGTATCATAGGGATTTATTCTCCTTTCTTTGATTTACCTTTAGGGGACATGCTAATTTAGAGAAAGGAAGGGAATTACAGATTTACCCAGGAAAAATTAAGCTTGGTAGTTGTTCCGTGATTATGGTGGGTAATTTGGTTGACTGGAGGAAATAGGACCTCTAGTTCGGCTCACTGGATGCAACAATAACTTGAATTTGATGACAAGTTGCCTTTATGATGTCTTGGAACCAAATTGTAGAAGGGGTCCACCGACTGGGGTTGTAGAGGTTATATAATTCCCTGTTGGATTGGAATGGTTACAGAGAAAAATCCATTTACAGGCACAACATTCACATGGTGAACGAGTATTTTAATAGGTCTTTGGATTGGTTTGGACAAATGGAGGAATTGATCCAGGTGGATATTGGTTGGCCACCCACCTATTCCACTTGGGGACCCACCATTATCTCTTTCAATTTTTCAGTTTCAACACAACTTACTATTTTTAGCAATTTTTTGGTCCTGAAATTTCGGAGCCGTTTTGAGGCCCTAATGACGTTTTTTGGGCATCGTGCCTCCGGAAATATGATTCTTTTAAGGGCCAAAAAATGTCGTCTAGGGCCTCAAAATAGCTATGGAAGTTTAGGACCTGAAAAATTGCTAAAAATAGTAAGTTGTGCTTAAACTAAAAAACTGAAAGAGACAATGGTGGGGCCCCAAGTGGAATAGGCGGGTGGCCACCAATATCCACCTGGATCATTCCTCCCCCCTTAGGAAGAAATGGTCCCCATTGCGTTGAGTTCCTCCATGAGATGAGTAAACTTTTGCTGAACTTGAACCCTGGTGAACCACTTGCCTTGGTGTAGGAGTTGACCAACTTTGACAACCCGATATAGTTGGATCTTCTATTGGTGAGTTTTCTTGATTTTCTTGTCCATGATACAATATGTGGTGGTCTGTTCCATGTAGTCTGGATTTAACTCTGTCGATGTGAGTTTTTTTGCAATGTCAGAGGTGTCTAGTAGAGGTGGGAAGTAGGGACAAAGGCGGTCCATATGGCATACTGGGTGCAAACCAATGAATGGTGGAATACTAAGCTCGAGGGAATTTTTCCCTACAGCCTTGGTGATGGTGTACGACCGATATCGGAGTGAGAAAAGGTTGCGGTGGGGTCTAGTGAGGCATTCCTTCTGCAAATGTTGCCACACTTTATCGCCCACCTGGAAGTTGTGTGGCACTCGATGTTGATCATGTCGATGCTTGTACTTAGCATTGGCTCTATCCAATATGTCATGAACCTGTTGGTGGATATGATGAATGCGCTCGATGAAGATGTTCGCTTTGTCAGCTTCAGACTGGATATGACCCGAATTGGCCTAAGTAGCCATAAATGGCATGGCCATGTCAATGGGACATAGCGGCTAGAATCTCAAGCCCACCTGAAAAGGGTTGTGGTAGGTTGAACTGTGGAGAGCCCGGTTATAACTGTGTTGTACATAGGGGAGGATCTCATCCCATGTGCATGGATGCTTTGAATTGTACATGGGCAGAATGTATACAATCATCCTATTGACAACCTCTGTCTGGCCATCAGTTTGGGGATGGAAAGCTATGGAATTGGTGAGCTTGGTGTCCAGCATTGACCAGACGCTGGACCAAAATGTACTAAGGAACCTGCTGTCTCGATATGATATGATAGACTGTGGGATACCAAAGAACACCCACACTCGTTCAAAGAAGAGTTTAGCAGTGGCTTGTGATGTGATATTCTTCTTGTAGGCTGCCATAATGGCCATCTTCGAGAATCTATCGACGACCACGAAATCACAGTCATTTCCATGCTTAGTAGAAGGAAGACCCGACATGTAATCCATGGAGATGGATTCCCAAGGTTGACTAGGGGTAGGTAGTAGAGTATATAGTCCTTTCTTCTTGATGGTCAGTTTGGCAATGGCACAGGTAGTGCAGGATCTGATGTACTTCCCGACATCCCCTCGAAGGTTTGGACAATAGAAATACTTCTGCAGTACTGCCGCTATTTTCTCGACCCCAAAATGCCCAACGAATTTACTATAGTGTGCTTCCCATATCATCTTGGCACGCTCGCTTGAAGGAACAAAAAGGTGTCCCAGGTGACATAACAATGCATCTTGGAGGTGAAAATTTGGAACTTGTGTACCCTCCAAGAGTGCCTTCATGTGTGGCCGAATTCTGGATTGCTCTTGTAGAGAAGCGGCCAATCAGAAGTCTCATTCCCACAAGAGTTGATAACGATGGTTAGTGCCATGATCGGTGGTCGGCTGAGGTAGTATGCAAAATTATTGGTGCTACCCTTCTTGTACTTGATGTTCAATTTAAACTGTTGCAGATACGTGGACCACTTCTGATGGCAATGGTTCTACAACTTCCCTTGTGTTTGTATGAACTACAGGGGTTGGTGGTATGTGTGGATGATTTTTTCCTTCCCCAAAATGTAATGCTTCCATTGTTGACAAGCCTGCACAATGGAATAAATTTCTTTGTCATAAGTGGGATACTTGTGAACTATGTCGGACAATGTCTCACTGTGATATGCCACTAGATGCCCTTGCTGAGTAAGAACTTCCCCAATAGCATAGTCAAAGGCATCTGTCTCGATCTCAAATGGTTGTTGCAAGTATGGTAATGTGAGCACTGGGGCAGAACAGAGGCGATGTTTCAATTATACGAATTCCTTTTGTTGAGTTTCCAACCAAAATAAATTTTCTTTCGCTCCTCCCTTGGTGACTTGACAAAAGGGCCAAGTGATATGAGAGAATCCAAGCATGACCTTGCAGTAGAAATTAGCAAGATCTAGAAATTTGCGAAGCTCTTTTAGAGTGGTTTGGACTAGAAAATCCTGAATGACTTGGATCTTGGTTGGATCCACATGCACCCCCCTTTCATCAATAATGTATCCCATATATTGAACCTAGGTCATGCAAAAAGTGTATTTCTCCAAATTGGCACACAACTTGTGTCGCCGTAGTGTTTGGAGGACTTTTCGGATGTGGTGGAGGTGCTATTCCCAAGTCCGACTGAATATCAGAATGTCATCCAAGTACAACACTACAAATGAGTTGGTGAATGGCCACAAGATGTTGTCCATCAACTTCATGAAGGTTTCGGGAGCATTCGTCAACCCAAAAGGCATGAATAGCCATTCGAAAAGGCCCTCCTTAGCTTTGAAGGTAGTCTTCCACACATCAGAGGGTTCGATTGGTACCTGGTGATACCAAGACTTCAAGTCGATCTTGCTGAAATATTTTTCCCTTTTGAGTTGGTCCAGAAGGTCATCAATCCATGGGGTCGGGTACCTATCTCGGACAATGATCTTGTTCAATGCCCGATAGTCAATACAGAGTCTCCAAGTCCCATCCTTCTTCTGTACCAACACGATAGGGCTCCCACATGGCGATGAACTTGGCGGGATGTGACCTTTCTATAGCAGCTCCTAAATCTGCCTCTTGATTTCATCGTTCTCTAGAACAGAGCGCCGATAGATCGGTCCATTTGGTAGCAACGCACCTGGGGTTAGATCAATGGGGTGCTTGACTTGACAGTGTAGAGGAACCCTTGTGGGTGAGGTGAATATGTCCTTTTACTCCTCCATAACCTTGTCCATTTGTTGTTGTTGTGCAGAGGAGCCCTGTCTGAAGGTCATGGCCATAGTCTTCTTCCCTCCTTGGGGGTGAATCATTAGGAAAACAAATTTCGTGGTTTGGGAAATGAGCTTACTGCATTTTTTCACAGTCACAAAAGAGATAGTGACAGGTGGTGGCACCTCTGGTATCCTGTACATCTTATTTCCCAAACTAACAATAACAACACGACGCTAAGACTCATACATAGCATGTCGCTTCCACAAGTATGGTTGGCCTAATAATGCATCAGAAACATCAAGAGGAGCAATGTAACATAATACCTCATCAGTGAAGGGCTTGATGCTATAGGGAAGGCGACACTTCTGGCTAACGCAGAGATCTCATCCTTGGTGAAGCCACCCGATGGTGTATGGATGTGGGTGTGCTCCACTTCATGACATCTACTGAAATGAGGTTCTTTTGGCTCCCATTGTCGACAATGAATTGTGGCGGGGAACCCTTACCCACATCTAGGAGTGGAAGAGACGCTCCTCCTTTGGATCTTTCGGTTCCTACTTTTGGATCTTCGTAGTGGAAACAATGGAATTAGGCTCCGCATCAATAATATTTTTCCCTTTGTCATTCCCCTTGTCAGGTTCTAATTCAAAGTTAGAGAATGCATCTAATTCAGAGGCCCTCATCTCGGCCACCAGCGACTGCTTGGCCCGACACTCACTTGTGTTGTGAGTGGAGCTCTTATGAAACTCACACCACTTTCCCATGTCCTTCTTTGGCTTCACGGTGTTGTTCTTTGCTTGTGGCTTTTACAGGTTGTCTTGAGCTACCATGCCTTGGCTTTGTCCTTTGTTTTGCAGTTTGGGGGCACCTTTCCCTTGCTTTTGATTCATAGATTCAAAGTCTCGCTTCTTCTGTTTGAATTTCTGCTCAATATTGGTAGCATACCGGTATGCCGTACCAAGAAAGGAGATGTCGAGGAACTCTATTTCCTCCTAAATGTATCTGTGTAGACAGTTGTGATAGTTTAGCACCAAATTTTTCTCTAAATCTTGGATACCCAACTTTGTGCTCAGGGTATGGAAAAGATTCGTCAGCTCATGAACATATTGATCCCTTTATTGCCGCAGCATGGTCCATTGTATGTACTTGTCCTCATAGCTCCCCATGGGATAATATTGTTCCTTGATGGTATCTTAGAAAGAATTCAAAGTGGGTACAACTAAGAAAAGAGAGGGTTTTGTCTCGTCCTTTTTCTCACAGTAGGTTTCCCACCAGTCCTTGACATTGGGGGTAGTGTTGAGGAGTGCAAAACTAATCTTCTCTCGGTTGGAAAAGTCATGAACTGAGAAATATCCTTCTAATAGATTCAACCATATATCTAAAACATCTGCATATATTTAACCCTCAAATATGGGAATGTCAAACTTTACTTATACCTTAAAGGGAGTCGCACCTCGAGAGTGGCTGTTGGATGTAGACACGCCACCGGTGGGCAGTCGTTGAAGGATCTGGGCAAAGTTATCCATCATCGCGTTCCTTTGTTTTTAGAGGGCCTTCTCGAGCAATATTTTGATAGGATCTCCTGCTCCCTCATCTTTATTTTCATCCCCCATCAGCGGCCATCGGGGTTTATGTGGTTGATCTTGCAAAGTTTCAACCAGATCGAGCCCTAACTTCGTATACCCCGACCTCGTTGTGGACATGCAAAGAAGGATTAAGAAGAAGCAAACCACTCTTATACCACTGATCTAGATTTATGTAGGAATACAAAAAAATAAACATATAACCATAAATACAAAGATGTAGTGGAAATAACACTTCATTTCATTAATATCAAAGAACTGAAATTTGCTTACAGACAAAATGGAAATAAACTAGCTAGGGCACTGGTAGCTTATCCCTGAGAAGAGATGTGGTGGTTTCAGGCCTCTGAATTTTGTTACAATGAGGCTCAAGGGCCTATGTATTATAGAGAAACAATGGAAAACCCTAAACATCCAAAAACCTAACCCTAGGAGATGAAGCGCCAAAACTATGGGCCCTGTTTGGGTAAATTGGTGTTTCAACTTCTCGGGGTCGTAACTTTGGCATACTATCTCCATTTGACGCACATGATACATCGTTAGAAAGATCCATCTGAGGACTACAACCACTAAGCACAAATATTTATTTCAAAATGGAATCATATTCTTCGGCGAACCCTCGAATTAGAAAGGACAATACTATTCGAGACAAAACCCTCTTTGTTCTCAGTTGTACGCACTTGGAATACTTTCAGAGATGCCTTCAAGGAAAAATACTATCCCATGGGGAGTTGTGAGGAAAAGTACATACAATGGACCACGCTGTGGTAGCAAAGGGATTAAGATGTGCATGAGATGACAAAACTATTCCATACCCTGCTCACAAAGTTGGGTATCAAATATTCAGAGAAAAATTTGGTGCTAAAGTATCGTAGTTGTCTATACAGATACATTAATGAGGAAATGGAGTTCCTCAAAATCTCCTCGCTTGGTATGATATACCGGTATGTTGCCAAGATTGAGCAGAAATTCAAATAGAAGAAGCAAGAATTTGGATCTGCGAATCAAAAGCAAGGGAAAGGTGCCCCCAAACCACATAACAAAGAAAAAACCCAAGGCATGGTGACCTAGGACAACCTACAAAATCCACAAGAAAATATTAAACATCATGAAGCCAAAGGACACTGGAAAGTGGTGTGAGTTCCATAAGAGCTCCACTCACAACACAAGTGAGTGTCAGGCTAAGAAGTTGCTGGTGGCCGAGATTAGGCTTTCTGAATCAGATGCATGCTTCGACTCTGAATCAGAACCAGACAAGGGGAATGAAAAAGGGAAATAGATTATTGATGCGGAGCCCAATGCCATTGTTGCCACTGCGAAGATCCAGAAGGAGGAACCGAAAGATCTAGAGGAGGAGGAGCGTCTCTTCCACTCCCAGATGTGGGTAAAGGGTTCCTCTCTACAGTTCATTATCGACAATGGGAGCCAAAAGAACCTCATTTCAGCAGATGTCGTGAAGCATTTGGGCTTGCCGCCCATAGCACACCCACATCCATACACCATTGGGTGGCTTCACCAAGGACGAGATCTCCTCTTTAGCCAGCAGTGCCGCCTTCCTTATAGCATCAAGCCCTTCATGGATGAGGTATTATGTGACATTGCTACTCTTGATGTTTTTGATGTATTATTAGGCCAAAGATACTTGTGGAAGTGAAATGCTATGTATGAGTCTCGGCCTCCCATTATTATTGTCACTTTGGGAAATAAGATGTACTGGATACCATAGGTACCACTGCCTACCGCTATTTCTTTGGTGAATGCAAAACAATGTATAAGCTCATTTACCAAACCAGAAAATTTGTTTTTTTCTGATGATCTGCCCCCAGGGAAAAAAGAAGATTGTGGCAACGACCTCCAGACAAGGATCCTCTCCATGACAACAACAAATGGACAAGGTTGTGGAGGAGTACGAGGACATATTCACCTCACCCACATGGGTTCCTCTACACTGTCAGGTCAAGCACCCCATAGATCTCACCCCAGGTGTGCCACTATCCAATGGATCAATATTTCGGCGCTCTGTTCTGGAGAATGATGAAATCAAGAGGTAGATTCAGGAGCTGCTGTAGAAAGGTCACATCTGGCCAAGTTCATTGCCCTGTGGGAGCCTGATCGTGTTGGTACAGAAGAAGGATGGGACTTGGAGACACTGTATTGGATATCGGGTGTTGAACAAGATCACTGTTTGCAATAGGTACCCAATCCCACGTATTGATGACCTTCTAGACCAAATGAAAGGGGATAAATATTTCAACAAGATCGACTTGAAGTCTGGGTATCACTAGGTATCAATCGAACCCTTCAATGTGTGGAAGACTACCTTCAAAGCCAAGGAGGGACTTTTCGAATGGTTCGTCATGCCTTTTGGGTTGACGAATTCTCCTGCAACCTTCATGAGGTTGATCAACGACATCTTGCGGCCATTCACCAATTCATTTGTAGTGGTGTACTTGGATGAAATTCTGATCTTTAGTTGGACTTGGGAAGAGCACCTCCACCACATTCGACAAGTCCTCCAAACACTGTGGCAACACAAGTTGTGTGCCAATTTGGAGAAGTGCAATTTTGGCATGACTCAGGTTCAATATATGGGAAACATTATTAATGAAATGGAGGTGCATGTGGTACCAACCAAGATCCAAGTCATTCGGGATTGACCAGCCCCAACCACTCTAACAGAGCTTCAAAACTTTCTCAGTCTTGCTAATTTCTATTGCAGGTTCATGTTGGGATTCTCTCATATCACTTGGCCCTTGAGTCAAGTCACCAAGGGAGGAGCAAAAGAAAAATTATTTTGGTCGAAATTTAAAAAGAAGGCATTTGTAGAATTGAAACATTGCCTCTGTTCTAGCTCACATTACCATACTTGCAACAACCATTTGATATCGATACATATGCCTCTGACTATGCTATTGGGGCAGGTATTACTCAACAGGGGCAACTAGTGGCATATCATAGTGAGACATTGTTTGAAAAAGTTCGCAAGTATCCCACTTATGAAAAAGAAATGTATTCCATTTTCTAGGCTTGTCGACAATGGAAGCATTACATTTTGGGGAAGGAAACAATCATGCACACAGACCACCAACCCATATATTTCATATATACACAAGTGAAGTTGTAGAACGATTGCCAACAGAAGTGATCCACATATCTGCAACAGTTTCATTTGAACATCAAGTACAAGAAGGGTAGCACCAATAATGTTGCAGACTACCTCAGCTGACCACTAATCATGGCGCTAACCACCATTCTCAACTCTTCTAGGCACGAGACTTCTGATTGGCCGATTCTCTACAAGAGCGATCCAGAATTCAGCCACACATACAAGGCACTCTTGGGGGGTACAAAAGTTCCAAATTTTCACCTCCAACATGCATTGTTATGTAACCTGGGACACCTTTGTGTTCCTTCAAGCGAGCGTGTCAATATGATATGGGAAGCACACTATAGTTGAGTCGTTGGGCATTTCGGGGTCAAGAAAATAGTGGCAGTACTACAAAGGTATTTCTATTGGCTGAACCTTTGAGAGGATGTCGGGAAGTACATAAGATCCTGCACTACTTGTGTCGTTGCCAAACCGACCATAAAGAAGAAAGGCCTCTATACTTTGCTACCTACCCCTAGTTGACCTTGGGAATCCATCTCCATGGATTACATGTCCAACCTTCCTTCTACTAAGCATGGAAATGACTGTGTTTTTTTGGTTGTCGACAGATTCTCGAAGATGGCCATTATGACAGTCTGCAAGAAGAATATCACAGTAGAAGCCATCACTAAACTCTTACTTGAATGAGTATGGGTGCACTTTTGGATCCCGCAGTCTATCATATCATATCAGGACAGTAGGTTCCTCAGAAATTTTGGTCCAGCCTCTGGTCAATGATGGACACCAAGCTCACCAAGTCCACAGCTTTCCATCCCCAAACTGATGGCCAGATAGAGGTCGTCAATAGGATGATTGCACACATTATGTGCATGTACAATTCAAAGTATCCACGCACATGAGATGAGAGCCTCCCCTATGTACAACATGGCTATAAAAAGTATCTCCACAACTCAACTAGACACAATCGCTATGTCCCATTGACGTGGCCATGCCATTTGTGGCTACTCAAGCCAATTCGTCTCATGTCCAGTCTGAAGTTGAAAAAGAAAACATCTTCATCGAGCGCATTCAACACATTCGCCAACAAGTTCATGACATATTGGATAGAGCCAATGCTAAGTACAATCAACGACATGATGAACATCGAGTGCCACACAACTTCTAGGTGGGCGACAAAGTGTGGCTACATTTGTAGAAGGAGCGCCTCGCTGGACCCCACCTCAAGCTTCGCCCACTCCGATATGGGTCTTACACCATCACCAAGGATTTAGGAAACAATGCCTTTGAGCTTAGTATTCCACCATTCCTTGGTTTGCACCCAATATTCAATGTGGACCGCCTTCGTCCCTACTTTCCACCTCTACTAGACACCTCTGACATTGCAGAACAACTCACACCAACAGAGTTAAACCCAGACTACATGGAAAAAGACACCACAGATTGTATCATGGACATGCAAATCAAGAACAATTTCCCACATAAGATCTAAATATATCAGGTTGTCAAATATGGCCAACCCCTGCACCAAGGTAAATGGTTCACCAGGGACCATGTTCAGTAGAAGTTTCCTCATCTCATGGAGGAAATCAATGCAATGGGGACCATTGCTTCCTAAGGGGGGAGGAATGATCCAGGTGGATATTGGTGGCCACCCTCCTATTCCACTTGCGGCCCCACTATTGTCTCTTTTAGTTTTTCAGTTTCAGCACAACTTACTATTTTTAGCATTTTTTCGGGTCCTGAAATTCTGGAGCCTTTTTGAGGCCCTAAACGATGTTTTTTGGGCATCGCGGCTCCAGCAAATATTATTCCATTCTATATGATTCTATTCTAGAATCAATATTCGTGGTAAGTAGTTTTATTCCTCAGATGGATCTTTCTAACGATGTATCATGTGCATCAAATAGAAATAGTATGCCAAAGTTACGACCCTAGGAATTTGAAACACCAATTTACCCAAATGGGGCCCATAGTTTTGGTGCTTCATCTCCTGGGGTTAGGTTTTTGGATGTTTAGGGTTTTCCATTATTTCTCTATAAAAAATATGCCCTCGAGCCTCACTATAACATAGTTCAGAGGCCTGTAGCCTCCACATATCTTCTCAGAGATAAGCTACCAGCGCCCTAGCTAGTTTATTTCCATTCTATCTATAAGAAAATTTCAGTTCTTTGATATTAATGAAATGAAGTTTTATTTCTACTGCATCTTTGTATTTATGGTTATATGTGTATTCTGTTGTTTTCCTTCATAAATTTGGATCAGTAGTATCAGAGTGGTCTGCTTTTTCTCGATCCTTCTTTGCATGTCCCCAACGAGGTCGGGGTATAAGGAGTTAGGGCTTGATCTGGTTGAACCCTTCCAAGATTAACCTCACAAATCCTGACGGCGGTCCATGGGGGATGAAAAGAAAGATGAGGGAGCAAGGGATCCTATCAAAATATTGCTCGAGGAGGCCCTGAAAAAACAAAGGAATGCGATGATGGATAAATTTTCCTAGATCCTTCAACGACTGCCCACCGGCGGCGCATCTGCATCCAACAACCACTCTGGAGGCGCGAATCCCTTTAAGGTACAAGTAAACTTTGAAATTCCCATATTTTAGGGTCAAATAGATGTAGATGCCATAGATAGATGGTTGAATCTATTAGAAGGATATTTCTCAGTTCATGACTTTTCCAACCGGGAGAAGATTATTTTTTCACTTCTCAAAGCTACCCCCCATGTCAAGGAATGGTAGGAAACCTACCGTGAGAAAAATGACGAGACAAAACCCTCTCTATTCTCAGCTGTAACCACCTGGAATTGTTTCCAAGATTCCATCAAGGAAAAATACTATCCCATGGGGAGCTATGAGGACAAGTATATATAATGGACCATGCTGCGGCAACAAAGGGATCAAGATGTGCGTGAGTTGACGAATCCGTTCCATACCCTGCGCAAAAAGTTGGGTATCGAAGATTCAGAGAAACATTTGGTGCTAAAGTATCACAGTTTTCTACATAGATACATTCAGAAGGAAATGGAGTTCCTTGACATCTCCTTGCTTGGTACGACATACCGGTATGCTGCCAAGATTGAGCAGAAATTCAAACAGAAGAAGTAAGACTTTGGATCTACAAATCAAAAGGAAGGTAAAGGTGCTCCCAAATCACATAACAAAGGACAAAGCCAAGGCATGGCAGCCCAAGTCAACTTGAAAAAGCCACAAGCAAATAAAAACACTGCGAAACCAAAGAAGGACATGGGAAAGTGGTGTGAGTTCCATAAGAGCTCCACTCACAACACAAGTGAGTGTCAGGCCAAGCAGTCGCTGGTGGGCGAGATGAGGGCTTCTGAATGAGATGCATGATCCAAATTTGAATCAGAACCTAACAAGGGGAATGACAAAGGGAAACGTAATATTGATGCGGAGCCCAACGCCACTGTTTCCACTATGAAGATCCAGAAGGAAGAACTGGAAGATGCAGAGGAGGAGGAGCATCTCTTCCACTCCTAGATGTGGGTAAAGGGTTTGCCGCTACAGTTCATTGTCGACAATGGGAGCCAAAAGAAACTCATTTTAGTAGATGCCATGAAGTGGTTGGGATTGTCAACCACAACACACCCACATCCATACACCATCGGGTGGCTTCACCACGGACGAGATCTCCGCGTCAGCCAACAGTGTTGCCTGCCCTATAGCATCAAGCCCTTCACGGATGATGTGTTATGTGACATTTCTCCTCTTGATTTTTCTGATGTATTATTAGGCGACCCATACTCATGGAAGCGACATGCTATGTATAAGTCCCGACCTCATGTTGTTATTGCTACTTTGGGAAATAAGATGTATAGGATACAAGAGGTACCACTGCCTACTGCTATCTCTTTGGTGACTGCAAAAAAATGTAGTAAGCTCATTTCCCAAACCAGGAATTTTTTTTTTTAATGATCCGCCCCCAGGGAAAGAATAATATTGTGTCCATGACCTCGAGACAGGGCTCCTCTACACGACAAAAACAAATGGACAAGGTTGTGGAGGAGTACGATGACATATTCACCTTTCCTCTACACTATTAGGTCAAGCACCCCATTGATCTAACCCCAGGTGTGACACTACACAATGGACCAATCAATTGGCGCTCTATTCTAGAGAATGATGAAATCAAGAGGCAGATTCAGGAGCTGCTGTAGAAAGGCCACATCCGGCCAATTTCATCGCCCTGTGGGAGCCCGATCATGTTGGTAGAGAAGAAGGATGGGACTTGCAGACTTTGTGTTGAATATCGGGTGTTGAAAAAGATCACTGTTTGGAATAGGTACCTGATCCCACGGATTGATGACCTTCTGGACCAACTCAAAGGGGCGAAATATTTCAGCAAGATCGACTTGAAGTCTAGGCATCACCAGGTACCAATCAAACCCTCCGATGTGTGGAAGACTGCCTTCAAAGCCAAGCAGAGCCTTTTGGAATGGTTGGTCATGCCTTTGGGGTTGACGAATGCTCCCACAAACTTCATGAGGTTGATGGATGACATATTGCGGCCATTAACTAACTCATTTGTAGTGGTGTACTTGGATGACATTCTGATCTTCAGTCGGACTTGGGAAGAGCACCTCCACCAAATCTGACAAGTCCTCCAAACACTGCGGCAACACAAGTTGTGTGCCAATTTGGAGAAGTGCACTTTTTCCATGAACCAGGTTCAATATCTGGGATCAATTATTGACGAAAGGGGGGTACATGTGGATCCATCCAAGATCGAAGTCATTCGGGATTGGCCAGACCCAACCACTCTAACAAAGTTTCGCAGATTTCTGGGTCTTGCTAATTTCTTCTGTAGGTTCATGTTGGGATTCTCTCATATCACCTGGCCCTTGAATCAAGTCACTAAGGGAGGAGCGAAAGAAAAATTCTTTTGGTCGGAATATAAACAGAAGAAATTCGTAGAATTGAAACATCACCTTTGTTCTACCCCAGTGCTCACATTACCAGACTTGCAACAATCATTTGAGATCGAGACAGATGCCTCTGACTATGCTATTGGGGAAATTATTACTCAACAGGGGCATCCAATGGAATTTCACAGTGAGACATTGTCCGACACAGTTCGCAAGTATCCCACTTATGACAAAGAAATGTATTCCATTGTGCAGGTTTCTTGACAATTGAAGCATTACATTTTGGCGAAGGAAACAATCATCTACATAGACCATCGATCCCTGTAGTTCATACACACACAAGGTGAGTTGTAGAACAATCGGCATAAAAAGTGGCCCACATATCTGCAACAGTTTCATTTGAACATCACGTACAATAAGGGTAGCACCGATAATGTTGCAGACTGCCTCAGCTGACCACCGATCGTGGCGTTAACCACCGTTCTCAACTCTTGTGGGCACGAGACTTCTGATTGGTTGCTTCTCTACAAGAGTGATTTAGAATTCGTCCACACATACAAGGCACTCTTGGGGGCTACACAAGTTCCAAAACTTCACCTCCAAGATGCACTATTTTGTCACCTGGAACACCTTTGTGTTCCTTCAAGTGAGCGTGCCAAGATGATATGAGAAGCTCACTATAATTGAGTTATTGGGAATTTTTTGGTCGAGAAAATAGTGGTAGTATTGCAAAAGTATTTCTATTGGATGAACCTTCGAGAGGATGTTGGGAAGTACATCAAATCATGCACTACTTGTGCCATTGCCAAATTGACCATCAAGAAACAAGGCCTCTATACTCCGCTACCTACCCATAGTTGACCTTGGGAATCCATTTGCATAGATTACATGTTGGGCCTTCCTTCTAATAAGCATGGAAATTATTGTGTTTTCGTGTTCGTCGACAGATTCTCAAAGATGGGCATTATGGAGGCATGCATGAAGAATATCACAACAGAAGACATTGCTAAAATCTTCTTTGAATGAGTGTGGGTGCACTTTTGGATCCCATAGTATATCATATCATATCGGGATAGCAGGTCCCTCAGCACATTTTGGTACAGCCTTTGGTCAATGCTAGACACCAAGCTCATCAAGTCCACAATTTTCCATCCCCAAACTGATGGCAAGAAAAAGGTCGTCAATAGTATGATTGTACACATTCTGTGCATGTACAATTCAAAGCATCCATGCACATGGGATGAGATCATCCCCTATGTATAACACAGTTATAATCAGGCTCTCCACATCTCAACCAGCCACAACCTCTTTCAGGCGAGCTTGGAATTCTAGCTGCTATGTCCCATTGACGTGGCCATGCCATTTGCGGCTACTCACGCCAATTCGGCTCATGTCCAGTCTAAAGCTGAAAAAGAAAACATATTCATCTAGCGCATTCAGCACATCTGCCAACATGTTCATGAAATATTATATAGAGCTAATGCTAAGTACAAGCGACGACATGATCAACATCGGGTAGCACACAACTTCCAGGTGGGTGACAAAGTGTGGCTACATTTACAGAAGGAGTGCCTCACTGGACCCCACCGAAAGCTTCGCCCACTTTGATATGGGCCATACACCATCAACAAGGCTATAGGGAACAATGATTTTGAGCTCATTATACCATTCCTTGGTCTGCACCCAGTATTCAATGTGGACTGCCTTCATCCCTACTTCCCACCTCTACTAGACACCTCTGACATTGCAGAAAAACTCACACCAACAGAGTTAAACCCAGACTGCATGGAAAGGGCCACCATAGATTGTATCATGGACATGAAAATAAATAACAGTCACCAATAGAAGATCCAAGTGTATCGGGTTGTCAAAGCTGGCCCACTCCTGCACCAAGGCAAGTGGTTCACTAAGGACCAAGTTCAGCAGAAATTTCGTCATCTCATGGAGGAACTCAACGCAATGGGGACCATTGCTTCCTAAGGGGGGAGGAATGGTCCCAGTGGATATTGGTGGCCACCCACCTATTCCACTTTGGGCCCCACCACTGTCTCTTTCAGTTTTTTAGTTTTAGCACAACTTAGTATTTTTAGCAGTTTTTCGGGTCCTGAACTTTTGGAGCTATTTTGAGGCCCTAAAAGATGTTTTTTGGGAATCACGCCTCCATTGAATTTGATTCCATTCTAGAATAAATATTATTGGTTAGTATTTTTAGTCCTCAGGTGGACCTTTCTAACGATGTATCATGTGCCTCAAACGGAGATAGTATGCCAAAGTTGCAACCCTGGGAAGTTGAAACACCAATTTACCCAAGTGGGGACCATAGTTTTGGCACTTTATCTACTAGGGTTAGGTTTTGGGATGTTTAGGGTTTTCCATTTTTTTCTCTATAATAAATAGGCCCTTGAGCCTCATTGTAACATAGTTCAGATGCCTGTAGCCGCCACATTTCTTCTCAGAGATAAGCTACCAACGCCCTAGCTAGTTTATTTCCATTATGTCTGTAAGAAAATTTTAGTTGGTTGATATTAATGAAATGAAGTGTTATTTACGCTACAACTTTGTATTTATGGTTATATGTGTATTCTGTTGTGTTCCTGCATAAATCCGGATCAGGAATGGGATCGACGGAGGAATTGGGGAGTGGATGCGAGGGGGAGGCATGGTAGCGAGGGGATGGAGCAGATACACGAGGGTCATTGAATCTTTTAATATTCGAGAGCAATAAGAGTTGTTTTTGGAGGGGGGTGGGGAGGTAAGCAGTTTTTAGGGGGGGTGGGGTGTGAACTGTATGAGAGTTCACCACATCGCTGAGCGGTAAAATGCTTTTCGGATCCCCTACCCCCCGCGGTTAACTGTCACAGGAGATAGGTGGTCCGAAGTGGATGGCCCGCCATTGATCCAAGTGGGCTAGATCATGGTCATCATATGCTGCACCTACTTTATCACAAAATGAAAAAATGTATTGGGTCCACTTCATTACATGAAAATTCAGGCTCACACTATACAAAGCACTTTTATAACATTAATATATTATAAACCATTAATCTAATTAAACCATTTTTAAGTAATATGGTTTACTTTATTCAATCTTAATTATTCTATTTTTTATGACGATTACATTGTGTGATTAAAAAATTTATGTATCTATAATAATTATAAGTAATCAAGCTTAATCTCACTTAGCTGGTGTGATTAAGCTTCTAATCCTATTTATCAAGCTGCAATGTGGCATTTTAACTAGTAGCACATATTTCAAATATTTATATAGTATTACTGAAACTAATTTTTGAGTGGTATTTAGATTTGCACAATGATTTTATTTTTCGGGTATTTTCATCCTTTTAATTTTTCGTTGTACTCATATTTTTTTATTTTTTCATATTTGATTTTTTCTTCTATTTTTTTTATCCCCTTTTATATTTTCTTATTTTTCTTTTCTTTGGAGATAATTTATAGGATGGGATATTATTTACAACATTCTATATAACAAAATTTTACGGTTAATAAAAAAATTGTCTTATGAATCATAGGACCCTAACATATATGAATCATATAAACCTAACGGGGTCTAGGCCGAGTCTTATGTTAATCAAGTGACAAGGTGACCAAGGGCCATCATGACCCCAAGCATGGGATACTTCCCCCAAGCAGATGTGATGTAGGGGATTGATCTGGTATGCAAAGGTGGGAATGATGGCCCTATCTATAGGAGTTTGTGGAGCACCATTGTGTTACAAGTATAAAAATAAGGTATTTGAGAATTTAATTCAACTAGCACAAGATCCTATAGAGGGTGATGAGGAGATGATATGGGCATAGATACCCCCCAACATGCTTTGGACAAGCCATATGTATTTATAATAGTGGACTCTAAACACATTTTGATGATGTGGTTCACTATTTTTTTATGTTAGGGTTGTCTTCCCATGGGAAGAATGGATAGATATATTTAGAGAAAGGAAATAATTGATTACCAATCTCATTTGGAACTGCATATATGAATCAAATGGACTGAATTTCTACGTTCCCATAATGATGTCACTATACCAAAGAGTGGCTTCGGAGATAGTGAACTTGTTCTCACCTAGAAATCACTATAGTTGGTTAACAACAATGTCTAAGGGATTGTGATGTAACATGAAGGAATGATTAAATGGATATCCATAGAGTGATCTCAAGTGATATGAAACTCTAGAGGTTCTTATAAATGGGAAGGAATAATGTTACTAGAGTCAACACTACGAGATGTACAAGGACGGTTGGGGAAAATTACTTCTTATGGACTCTCAAATATCGGTGCCCCTTACCTAAACATTAGGTGTCAATGTAATGGCCATAAGGTGTATGTGGTTCAAATGCATGGGTTATAAGTAAGGGGTTATTGAACCAATCTACCTCACTATGGATGAATTATTTTTACTCCACATCATATTGGTCATGGGTCTCCTGCAAAAGGAAACACGCACGATGGTGCATATCATCCTAAAAATAATCAGGCTTGGTCATGGCTTCCATGATGTCTTCATATGAATGGAAGATGGGTAGACTGTAGGAAGAAGATCCACTTGATGTGGATGGGCTACCTAAAGCATCGTCATGAGAGATAAGGTTCACATGCAAATTGACAAGAGGAGGGGACAAATGACTAGTAGATGGAATATCTACCGATGTTGAGACCTGGGTATTTGATGAAGAAGGTTCAAGTGAATCAGAATGGATAACTTCAAAAGAGTCTCTAGATGAGAATGTCATGGATGACGACAGGTAGAGAATGGTAGCAATCAAATCCACGATCTCGATAGCAAGAGGAGGAATCACAATGCGGGGTTCCTATTCTGTTTCAAAAACGGTGCTGAAATCTACAGGTAAAGAAGTGGTAGTTTCATTACAAGTGACCTTTATTTATCAAATTTCCTAATGGGTATCATGAAAATCTTTGAGATGAGGACAATGATGATAGTAGTGGCCAAAGTTGTCACATAAATCACAAGGGTGATTCATGCATAACAATTTTTTTTTCTTAGCTGACTCAGGTAAGGTAACATGGACCCACAGGATGTTAGAGTTAGGAAACATAGTGTTGAACACATCTTTGAGAGGAGGGATTTTAGGAAAATTATTGCCATGGCATGCCCAAAAACATCACAAAAAGCGCATAAAGGGTCAAATTTGGAGGCTTAGAAGGAGCTAATGTTGTTTGAGAAGATTTTTCTTTAGTTCCCTTTTTTTGGGCTCCCCCCCCCCACCAGATGCTTTCAAAACTAGAGTGGGATCATGATGAGGTTGCTATGGACTTGAAGAAAAGGAAGGGGTCATAGCGACCGGTTGGAACGGGGTCCAAGTAATATATGTTTTAAGTTGACTTAGTGGAGTGTTTGTTGGGGGATTGATGTATCGGATTGGGATCCCTAAGGTAATATTTGGTAGACTTAATGTAGCCATGAGAGGAACATAAAATATTCTAGGTGGAGGAAATAAAAATGGTATTTGACATGTAGGATAATGACTTGGAAGAACGACTCCCGGATGGTTAAATCCTGGATGAAAAATTCCTATTTGAAAAGGAGGTGGTGAGACACCAACAAAAGGGCGAGGTCCTTGAGGAGTTGATCCTGATGGCTGGGTTGAGCGGGCAATAACAGGTTGCAGAGTTTTTGGCTATTGAATGGGTGTACTGAACCACTTGTGAGTAGCCCGTGATGCTTGTAACATGAAAATATTGGATGAGCTGGGAAATTAAGGGGTAGGAGGTGGACCATAGTATGCACCAAGAAATGTGGAATCCTTATAGACCCCTGGAGAGACATTGGTCAGAGGCGAGACAATTTTATTGCCAGTAATCAATGAGATGGTAGACTTGGGAAATGTCTGAGACTTAGGATCGTAATGTGTCAACTGATCGATGGTGACAATTTTTTCTTTTTATGGGGGAAGCACATCTTACAATGAACCACAAATGCGAAAGCTGGTATCGCATAGGTATAGCTACGAACCAAAAGAATATTGTAATCCAAGGGGGAATCGATGACTTCTATGTCACTGAAAATAGTCTTGCCAGCAACTGTGATAGGACAATTGTGATACATTCCCAAGGGCTGTGAAGGGTGACTATCCTAAGCACATAAAGTGATAGTGGATGGGGACAGATCAGGTGACCTAATTTTTTTCCAAACACTTGCTTCCATCACACATGTGGAGGCGCCTTTATCTATAATACATCACTAGATAGTGGATTTTCTAATGGAAATTGGTATTTGGAAAGTAACTGATGAGGGGATAGGAGGGCATTCTAACTTATCAACATTGAAGACAATAAAGTGATCATATGAAGGGTCCACATCACACAAAGAAGATAGTAGAGATTTCCTTTGGGATGGGCACATCTTTAGAACTTCCATCGTTGAAATCCCAACATGAGACTGCGCCAAGTCATATAATCTGCTATATGTGTGGGAGACTTTGGATGAAGCAACATTATGACATAATGGACCTAATGGATATTTGACATGAACTATTCCTTATGTTGATGGATCTATAATAGACCATTTGGTGTGAATATAGACTCAATGGACACTTTGGTTTGGGGCTCGACTGCAGACATATTAGGTGGATTTTGATACAAGCGCGACTGGATCTGGAGGTTGACTTGGGGGGTATTGAACTCATTAGAGTTCATCATCAAAATCTGTTAATTAAGGTGATCAGGATGCTTAGGTGGAGGATCAACCTAACCTTATGGAGGTTGGGTAGTAAGGTATCCTTGCTGAGGGAAAGGATTAGTCATCACAACCAGTTGAGGTGGAGCAGTGGTTCAAGAAGTGACACCATGGGATTTTGTCCTCGAGAGGTTGCTAGGGAATCCCACATTTTATGCATTTGGGGTAAAAGGGGACAATCATGTGTGTAATGGCCTTTAAACCAAAACATGCACAAGGCTTATTCATACGAAGATCCTTGTTATGTTTGGAGTGATCGCCCTGGTGCTAGGTTTTTTTATCTGGCTGGTTCCCCTAGGGTGAATTTAGTTGAGTACAATGGATACCCTGGTTACCCTATGATTGTTAGTTATTGTTACCTTTCCCTTTATTATTTTTCTTTGAATTGGGGGGACTGGTTGCACTCTGTTGAGCACACGCTTGACCTTGAGGAGGAGGTGGTTACTGTGGCAGAGGGTGATGAGGAATGGGAGGTTGAGGCATTGATGTCAGAGGGGCTAGAGCGCTTGGAGGTGCATAAGCATAGTAAGGATATGGGGAAACATTCTGGTAACCATGTCGAACAACATCTCACCCTAGCATCTATTGATGTGGTTTTGAAAATGCATAAGACGTGCTTGGATGGGGTACAAGTTTCTTGGAGGAGGGGGATAGGTGTTGGAGGAACTGGTCCCCCCCTTAGGGTGAACATAAAATGTCCAAGGAGGAGCATAGGGCGATGGGTGTGAAAGGGATCCAATGATACCGTTCACGTCATGAGATGCCCCCGGTGAAGTGGCACCAGCAAGTCTAGGGAGGTTTGGTAAAATGGCATAAACATAACCTGATTTGGCATAAATCAAGTCATATTTTAAGGCTATCTGGAGAGATTATTCCTCGGTCTAAGGAACATAAGATGTGGCATATTTTCCTATGGGGTCTAAGAACGTTATAAGAAACCAATCCATATAGAAACAATCATCGAATGCAGGAGCTCTACACATGCTCCTTCTTCTATGCCATTCTTGTACATGGTTAGAAAGGTGGGTGGAACAAGTTTGACAAAATGCGGTCAATAATTCATTACCAGTATCATAATGAAGAGGTAACTGCAAATATTATAGAAACACTTTAGAAAGAGTCACAAAGGTGGAATGAGAGGTAGAGGGATGGTCTGTATAACACTTTGCAGCATCTCTAGTGAGTGTTCATTGGAATAAACGAAGATATATGGAGTCATCGGTGATAGAGTTTTATGAACACCACATGTGAAAGGAGCAAACATGTTTGGTGGGGTCTTCTCCATGATTTCCCTCAAACTTTTGGATTTCAGAAGGAAGTCTGGTTGACATAGCTAGAAAAAAAACATTATCGAGAATGCGATCGTTGATTAACTGGATAAAATATGGGAGACTTAAGCCAACCATAAATGGGAGCAATAGGGTAGCAGTGACCGTAGTTGTAGCGGTTCCACTAGTCGTATTAACCAGGTTAGGTCCTAGTTTACAACCTTGGTTTCCTACATTTACGTTGGTTTCTGATATGGTGGCAATACGAGGCTAATAAGATGCAAAGTGAGGGGAAAAACACGATGGATCAGTATAACTAGAGTTAGAAGAGGGACTCGATATAGGACTAGGAGGATTAAGTTGAACCTGAAGGGGAAAATTAATATGTCCTAATTGAAACTAAGGATGGGGACCTCAGATTCTCTACGATAAATGCCTAGGGGTCCCAATGATGTAAAGGAACATATGACATTCAAGGCTAACGAATGGTAGATATAAAAGAGTAACAAACAACAAGAAAACACCTAGTGCAGTGGTTCCAAGTGTAAAATAATTATACTATGAGCTACTCTAATGCAAGCAAGAAAATCCTAACAAAATAAAAATTAACTGTAGCCTAAAGTTTATCTAAATACCTAAACAAGCCTAGAATCTACGGTTTTATATGAAATTTCAAAAAACTTCGCGCTCATGGGATCTCATCCCCATAATGCACAACCTCCTAGAGAAAGGTAGAATAGAGAATCTACTGCTTCCCACAGTTAATCCTATAAGGAGTTTTCCTAGTATAGGCCATTAAGGTTACCTTCATCCCATGGGGGGTGGTCGAGTCTTTAGTTTTTTGGTAAATCAGAAACACACGAAATTTCCTACCACAAGTTGGGTAGCCCCAAGGAGAATCACTCACAGGATGTCCTAGCCTAACCCCCCCTAAAAAGGGTTTCTAACACACTCCATATTTTATTGTGGGATGGTGAATAATTTAAATCTCCCTATTAAATCAACTTTATATGTCTCAATTTATGCAATCGATGGGTGTTATTGGAAGCCTATCACACTGATCCTATACCTAGCTACAAATATGTTTTTGGCCCTGATGCCCAAATGGGCTTAATCTATGTGAGTTAGATTTATTAAGTTGAATGTTTAGGTCTTGGCTTCGCTGTATCAACCAAGATATCATTCGATTTAGGTGTGAGTGTGTGAAAATAAGTGTGCATTGTGGATGAGTTAATTAAGCAGGTTTTATGATGATGCCAAAATGCTGTGGAAATAAAATTGTGAAAACAGTAAATAAAATTGAAATAATGGCAGTGAAATAAACAGTAAATCAAGAATAAACCCCACCCAAACAAGTATTTCAAACAATAAGACTAGGAGATGCAAACAAGAAGCTAAAAACACACTAAAAATTTCACATTATGTAATGTCTACAGGACTAGGATCTAATGATTTTATACTGCTGAAAACAATGCAGAAAAAAACAAAAAACAAGAGGGGAAAAATCCTGTAAAAGATAGGGAAGAAGCTTTAAAACCTAGGGTGAATAATTAGACCCTAAGGGGTAAGGCCAAAAAAATCAAGAGGGATTTTTGGATGCTAAAAAAACCTATGTTAAATGTCTGCAAAACGAGTGGATCAAAACCTTAAACAATGGTTGAAAGTACTGAAAATATCACACTACCTACTTAGTTGAACCCTTGCTAAAAAGGTGGAAGTGTATTGAAACCCTATGAGATGTATTTATACTTCAAAGAGACAAAATGATCATATCCAAGCCAAATATGGTCTGAAACAGTGGTCAAAGCCTCCAAAGCAGTGTTCTCGGTAAACCCTGAAAATTTAAGAAAAAATTCCTGAAAATTTATGAAAATGTAGTTTCTGACCTATTTTCAATGGAAAACAAAGACTGTGAGGCAGAAAGGGCCTTATGGATTATAAAACAAAATTTATTGGTTGAAAAATGATTTTTTATCTCTTCAATTCTCGGGCGGTAGGTCTTCGACAGATTTTCCGTCTCCTATTTGGCTAGTACCCGTGACTTGCAGAAAACACCAGAAAATTATCAGAACTCAGAATTTTATCTAAATAAGGGAATAAAAGTTGAAAATAGACTTCAAGAGACTGAAAAAATAGTTGAAGAAAAACCCTGATTGGTCACCCAAGAATCTAAATTACAACAGTGGAGTCGCCATTTGTTAGCGACAAATGTAGCTAAAGACTTAGTGGATTCACCATTTGTTAGTGTGAAGTTTTCTAGCAAGTGTATCAAAAAGGATTCAACTAAGCCATGAGTGACTAATGTCCCTAACAACAAATGTGGCTATTCGACACTTCAGATTTGCAATAGAAAGTTAAAAGAAAACCTGCAAAACAATAGATCTATGTAGAATAAAGCATTAAAAAACAATAATAAATAACCAATATAAAAACCCTAACCATGGACAAAGCGATTTAAAATGAAAAATATTATGATTATTGCACTTGGTGAAGGAGACATGTATGAAGGTTACATATCCCCTTCAATGGGATGGGTCCTTTGGTTGTCCTCTTTTCTTCATAATTTTGGATCTCTCTCTCTCTCTGTTGTATGAAACCCAAATAATGTGTGTTGAACTTAGATGAGAGCTCGTTCACTAAAATATGATAATAAAAATGATGATAATGATCATGGTGAGGAATGTATGAAAAAACCCTATTATTTATAACAAAATATTGGGTTACTCTCGAAAATGGAGAATAATAAAATATTATTAATGACAATCTAGAACTTAACCGCTTGGAATATTTTATTATATTTTTTGGAGAGGGAAAATATATTTAAATTGGTTAAATAACTTTATTTATAAATAATAAACAAAAAAATGATTTATTTATTATTTCAAGTATGTGGTTAAGGAATAATAAACAAATAATGATTTTTTTAATCATTCATGGGTGATTTAGTCGAATTTGACAAGGAATATTAACTAAATAATGATTTAATTAATTATTAGTAGATAAAAATAAATTAAATAATAATTTATTTAATTATTCCTCATGGGGTTTGTAGTTTTAACCAGAAATAATTTAATAAAATATGGTTTATCAAATTATTTCTTAAAGTGAAAACAATTTTACTATGGTAAAATTGATCTTACATGGTGTATTTCGATCCACCTTGTTAGAAATGGCTAGGTGATCATTTTTTGGTGATAAGACACATTGTTGGTCATGATATGTAATTTTCCATGAAAGACTCATAGAATGCCACCCTTATGGTTTCTGAAGACACCCTCAAAGCCTATTGTGTCTCGGTTTCCTTTAGACGCTCCGCCATAATTAATCTTGATCACATTGCCTTTCAGAGGAGTCCAAGTGTCTAGGATTTCAGGAGAAAGTGGGGGGTGGCAGTGGCACTGAAGATGTGTTTATTAATTATATGATGTGAAATATGAATCATTATTATTTAAATTTATGTTAAATTAATATGTATATTATGATTTTTACCGAGAAAAATATTATTCTTAATTTTGTTATAAAAACAAAATTATAATACAATAAATTGAATTGAATTGAATTGATTTATAATTTTTATTACTTCTAATATTTTTTTTTGGACTGAGAGGAGCTCTCCAACTCAGTATGGAATAGATGTTAGCATGTCCTTTCATATTGTGTAAACATTTTGACTCAGTTGAATTACATAAAAGAAAAAAAAAAGAATGAAATTAAAAAAGTAAAAAAATAATAATAATTAAAATAATTAAAATAACATTGAGGTAAAATAGTCAATTTATCATTCACGATTTTTGAGTTCTAGGTTTTTACAATGCATGGTTTTTCTAATGTTGTATATATATACTCATTTCCAAAACCTTTCCACACTTCCAACTTCCTTGACATGTTAAGTTAGCAGAACTATAGTAATCTAAGAACACTTCTTTCCCTTCTTTTTGATCATAGAAATAAAATATTAAAGAGTCTCAGTTAATCTCTTACTTTATTAAGGTATGATATACCATATTGGTCTCAATGGATGTCAATAATAATTTTCATCATTCATTCACATATATAATAAAATAGTTAGTTTAATATATATATCTAGTTTAATATGGATCTAGGCTGGTTTTAGTTGAGTGGACGTTTATTATTTTATTATTTAATACTTCATTTTATGGAGACTAAAACATATCTCGCATATAGAGTCGATATTTAAATGTTAAAAATAATTTACAAATTTGACATTTAAATGTTTACACTCATATACAACCACTACAACATCTCTCCAATATTGAGCCAACATTTAAATGTTTACACCCATTTACAAACACTATAACATCTCTTCCATATTCGACTATAAAAAAACAACTTATGTGTTTTCAATTTTGAGTATGATCATAATATACAATTCTTATATTTTTAAAAATATTTTAATATAAGGCTTCAATAAATTATTTGAATATCCATGTTAACTATTATATATTAGCCTAGATCCATCTTAACTCCAGATCTACCAAGTTCCTAGAGGGATCAAATGTGGAAATCTCTTTTAGAGTGAGAAGAAATTTGATCCTCTTGTCTCTTTGTAGATATAGAGTGTAGCACACCCCCTACTATTAGTAGGCCCTACTAAGGGTAGAAATTAGAGAAATTTTGAGGTAAAAAATAGGCCTCAAAACAAAAATTTACAACCAAAATCAACTTTACTATAACCAAATGGGAATTCACTTGGATTGGAGAAAGAAGGCAAGGGAAAGCAAGAAAGCGCAAGGGAACAATTGGCTCAACAACTACAACTAGATTTCTTTGCAGGTAACAAGATGCATGTGTGATTTCTTTACTAATTTCGGGATGCATGGTATATGCATGTGATTTTATGGTTTTGTTCTTTCATTGGCATGGATATTTTCTTAGATTGAAAGTGGTTTTATCCATGCCTTTCCATTTTATGGATAGCCATGATGTTGTGGGTTTTCTACTTTTTGTTTTCCTGATTAGTGCTCATGTTCCTTATGGACGTGGGTTAGAACAATTTGTAACACCTCCTTCCCAAATTTACCCAAGTTGATTGGTTCGCTAGATTAAAAATGTGATGAAAGCCTACTACGATGTGATTCAACTCCCAAAGTACAGTTAAGGAAGTTGAACTGACATAAATAAACCAAACTAACCTTCCACACATGCTACAAAACCTCCAAGAGCCAACTAACCCTCCCAGGTGATCAACCCCTAAGACCACTTGAAAATTTGCTGATCTGGACCCTCAACTACTCCCATGAGAAGCCATGCATGCGAATGAGGCTTTCCAATCACTAATGAGGCTTCTAGGAACTAATAACTCAACCTACAGGAAAATGAACATGAGAACCAAGCAGAAAACAAAAGTAAAACACAAAACACCGTTGTTATCTAGGAAATGTTAAAGCTAGGAAAAACCATTGTCAATCCAGGTAATCCTCCATGCCAATGACATATCATAACCAATAAGCCACATGCATGTGTCATGCATGCCGAAACTGGAAAGGAAATCATACATGCAACTTGGTACATGTAAGAAAAACTCATTGTAGCTACTGATCCTGATGTACTCTTGCACTTTCCTGCTCTTCCTTTTCCTTCTTGCTCCAAATCCAAAGTGTTCCACACTCCTCCAAGAGTGCTCCAAGAAAAATTTAAGTGCCGAAGAGTATGAGAGCTCCACCCAAAACCTGTCAAAAGGCCATGAAATGATCCTCAAAAGCCTTTTTATTAATGATACCTCTATTTTCTTCAATTTCCATTATTTTCCTTCATTTTCCTCCTCACATGTAACCTGTGACCTTTCACCTTCCTTTTCTCATAATTTACATTATTTTCATAAATAAAATTCCAAAAAACTCCATTTTTCCTTTCCAAAGCCTTTTCCTTTACCTTTTCCAATTTACCCTTAGCCATAAACATATCAAGTTATTGCCACTAGGATTTTTTTACCAACAGTCAACTTATAATACGTGTCCCATGACCTTGGTCTTATATTTTTTACGTGGAGTTTTAATCGGGCTATTACACAAATGATTTTGAAGCCCGTGAAAAAATTAGGTTGAGTTACTAGTCCTGGAGCCTGAGTTAGGACAAACACTCTAGAGGCCTAGAAGGTCTTGGGTTGAGTTACTCTTTCTTGGAGCTTTGGACAACTTGGGTAGATACCAATTTGGTTGGTGTTAGTGATGTATGACCACAAAGGTGGAATCACTATGGTTGAGGGTTGAGGTCGTTTAACATTTGGAAGCCTTGGTTTGGTTTTTCCTTGGTTTATTCCATGATATCCCACATTCATGCTTGGAATATGGCACGAGGGTGATTGGATGAAAGAGGGATTTGGTTCATCCCAATATATGGTCGGGTGGTATGTGAATGTCCTTGAAATAGTTGGAATTTTCATATGTTAATATGAGAAATTTTCCTATTGTGATATATAAATATTTGTAGTGACTATATTGGTGATATTATGGCTGAGTTACCATGATCTTTATGTTGGTTATTTTTTGGTTACATGATGTATGTTATCTACGGATCTTGTCATGATCTTTTTAGTTACCTAATGATTAGTGAAAATAGGGAATAATAGGTGTTTTTGAAGCTATGTGGAGAGGGAATAGAGCCTTCTTGGTGATTCTTAGATGAATCTCAGCTTCTTTTGATCAAATATTCATTCATGACCTGTAGCTTACATGTTTTTTGGTGTGCATTTTCAATTTATCCAAGGGACCATTGAAAATATTGTGAGGATCCTCAAGAAGCATAAGCTACCCTCAACCTTTAGGTCCATAAACACCATACGAATCTCTCTTAGATCAATAAAATACCTAGTGGACCCGAAGGATATGAATGGTGTTTATGTCATCCCATGTTCTTGTGGGACTCCCTACATTGGTGAGACTGGCCACTCCATAAATCTTAGGATTCATGAGCACAAAAATGACATCAATCATGGGATAAATCGATCCTTAGCTCTCGTAGAGCATGCAAGAAATAATAAACATCAAATTTTCATTGAAGAAGCCTAGGTCATTGTTAGGATTTGTCATTTCCATCAACAAAAGTTTAGGGAAGCCATAGAAATTGAAAGAAAACCTAGTAATCTTAATAGAGACGATCACTAGATGAATATAAGTTTTTGGGTCCCGACCCTATATATATATATATATATATATATATATATATATATATATATTCTTTTTTTTTTCGATGTTCAAAAATATTTTGTGTTTTTAAAAATCATTTTAATTTTAAAAAACTTGTTTACCTTTACTTTCGTTTGTTATTAAAAAGCTTTTTTACTGGTTTAATTAAATTAAAAAAATCATTTTACTTGTTTTGAAAAGTCATTATATTTGTTTTTTTTAAATAATTTTAGTTTACCTTTATTTGTTTTTTCTTTTATCTGATCTAATTTAACAATCATTTTTACTTTTATTACTTTTGAAAATCAATTTTACTTTTAGAAAATAATTTTATATGAAAATAAAATTTATTATCATTACTATTAAAAATTTTAAATCATCTTATATGCAATTAAAATTATTTTTTAATTTTACTTTTATTTGATTTTATTTGACTGTTATGATTTCTAATTTATTTTATTTATTTATTTATTATTTTAACCCATAGATACAAAAAAAATCTCTTTTTATTTTATTTTCATTTTCATTGTTAGTTTTTGACTTAATATCATATTAAAATATTTTAAAAATTACTCTAATAGTCATATTTATAATATTTTTATTTATCTATTAAAATCGAGCTATTAAATTCTATCTGTTATAATTATTGGTCTGTACATTGCAATCAATTTATTTAAACATCTGCCAAATTTTCTTCTCCATATTATCTTGATGATGAACCAAACTGGATTGTTTGAAACACGTCGACTAAAACATCTCATGTGATTTTTTTTTGAAATTTTTTTAATATACCAATAAAGATCACAAAAGCCTCAATTCAGAGATGTTTTCCATGTGTTTGTCGAAATGTCTAGTGTGTCCTAGGAAGTCTATGTCAAGTTTTGGATTCAAGTTTGAATGATTAGTATTGTCATTGTGAGAAATATGATTATGGAAAGTTACAGGAAGTTTTGGGTAGTGTTTTGGAGGTTGGCCTCTAAAGTGGCTCAAGTATCGGGACTGCAGGCACTGAACTGAGGAATTTAGGTATAACCACTAGTAACTAGGCTTGTGAGTGTAGTTGGAGGCTCACAATAGCATGCAGACAGTGTAAAGGATGAAATTATAGGATTAGTTCAGTGAAACAAGGTTCTAGCTCATGGATTGACCACCTGGGGTGTTTCTTCAGCTCATGGGTGTTTTGTAGTCCTTGTAGGATGTCAATTTGTGATTAGTTTGTAGGCCCCACGTCCTGAATTGGAACTAGGATGTTGGGTTAGGTCATAGTGATACTCGCCTCATGTTTACCTTGGCGAGCTTGTGAAATTTGTTAAATGTGGAAAGGGGTGGTTACAAAGTGGTATCAAAGTAAGCTTCAAACTATGGACATGAGGGTA
The DNA here is from genome assembly GCA_034641835.2 of Pinus albicaulis. Lineage (NCBI taxonomy): Eukaryota > Viridiplantae > Streptophyta > Pinopsida > Pinales > Pinaceae > Pinus > Pinus albicaulis. The sequence continues at coordinate 755,300,212 of CM076575.1, read as the reverse complement.
GATGTGATTGTTATGTATGCATGTATGATGGTATATGTGGACTATATCATGCTTTCATGTTGGTTATTTCTCGTGATGTTCATTGTTGCAGTTGTGTCATCGTGTAGAGGTTGATGATTTGGTATGTTATGATGATTGATATGTTGATGCTATATATATATATATATATATATATATATAGTGCTAATATGGATTTATTTTCAAAAATGAAACAACCTCCCCTGAAATAGACTAAGGTATGTTTGGTTATGTCTATATTTTCCTAACATGGTATGTTTTCAAGAAGTAGAATATCAGATATGAAAATAAAAATGGTGGACTACATTTCACATGACTCTCTTTATAGATCATCTAAGTAGTGAAGAGATGTGTACTTTCCTGACATAACATATACCTTGAGAAGTATGAAGGTAAATATTAGAAGTTGGAAGGTGGATAATGATAAGATAATTCAGTCATAGGAAAGACTTGTTAGAGCTTAGGAAAATTAGTCAGAGGTAAATGTAGTGATCCTTCATATCTTGTTGGATTTGCAGTGACAAGGAAAACCACATATCAGTTGTGGACATGAGGAAAGGAAAAATGAGGTGTATGGTATCAGGTCTCATGGAGGGAACTGGCCATACATGGATGAGACAGTCAGAGGTGGTAGATGGATGGATACACCTAAAAATTGAGGTAATGGTTATGAATTATATTCTATTTTTGGATTAGAGATACATTAGTGTCATCATCGCTATCATCCTTATAGGAGGAGTGAGAATTAATACTTGCTAGATGATTTCGAGAAATCCAAGCCTCTTACCTTTGATGGAAAACTAAAGAAACCATAAGATGTAGAAGCATGGATGTGTGGGATGAAGAAGTTGTTCGAGCTTCATGATTATAAAGAGAATATGAAAGACATGATAGCCATTTTTAGTCTTAAATGGGAAGAGAAAATCTGGTGATAATATGTGAAGTGTGTCAGAGGCATGAAGACAAATGAGTTGATTTGGCATGAGTTTAAGTGTCTCTTTAGAAAGACTTACATTCCAAATAGATTTTATGACAATAAGGCTAGTGAGTTATACAAATTGAAGATGGGCTCTATGAAAAATGAAGAGTACATGACTAATTTTCTAGAGCTATTGAGGTATGTTCCTTATATTAAGGATGAGAAGATGAAGGTTCAAATATTCAGTAGTGGATTACCATTATCATTTAAGGATCAAATTGAGTATGATGAGCCTCACACATTAGAGGAAGCCATTGGGAAATTGAAAAAATATTATGAGTAGTCTAAGTGTAAGTCAGAAACAAAGCAGGGTTGGAAAGGTAATGAAAATAATAGGGGAAAATGGGATAAGAAGTGAGGAAGAACTTAGGATGTAGGTAACAAGGATAATTTAGCTTTGTAAAAGAAGTTAAATGCAGTTGACAGAGGACATGTATTTCAATTTGAGGACCAGAACAAGGGTAATGGCGGGAAGCCTTTGTAGTGTTGGAATTTTGGCAAGGATCATCATAGGAGATATTGTCCATAGCATCACGGTGACAAACCAAATTTTTATAGTGCTCAAGAGGCATATATAGCTGGGGATGTTGGAAAAATTATTCCTTATATTTATGAAAAATTGGATGATAGGAAAGCTGATCATCGAGAATCTATTATTGAGATGGAAGGTAAGATTTTTGCTCAAGTTGTTTATATTTCTATTCAACCTAGATCTAACTATAGTTATATCAGTACTGACTTGGTTGAAAAGTGTTTCTTGAATAAAGAAGTGCATGCAGAATATTACTTGGTGTAGTTGGCTATAGGTACCAAGAAAATAGTTCATCATTGGGTGAGATCTTGTGCATTTGAGCTGGCTGGTATGTCTCCATCAACACATCTAAGTGTGCTTCTATTGGGATCATATAGTATGTTTTTTGGTAAGGATCGGTTGTACATTCAAAAAACTAAGGTAGATTTATATGATAAGGCTATTGAGTTATTGAATGATGAAGTGGAAAGAAGAATATTGTAGGGTAAGAAGAAGCCTACATCAATAATAATGGTTACATCTATCAAAGCAAAGTGCAATAGCAAGAAAGGGTGTGTATCGTTTTCAGCTCATATTTCAAGTGACAAAAAGAAGGATGTGGAGGATGTTGAAATATTGAAGATGAATATTGTTTTGCAGTAGTTTTAGGATGTGTTTCCAAAATATATTTCATAGTTACGACCTTATAGGGAAGTTAAATTCTCTATTAACTTGATATTGGGAGAAACACCAACATCAAAGGCATTGTACAAAATGAGCACTCTATAGTTAGCATTATAAAAGTTTCAGCTTATGGAGATTCTTGATAAGGGATACATTAGGCCAAGTGTGTCACCTTGGGGTGTAGCAATGTTGTTTGTGAAGAAGAAGGATAATACTCTTAGGTTGTGCATTGATTACAGGAAGTTGAACAAGGTGATGATCAAGAACAAATTTTCTTTTTTGTGGATTGATGACTTGTTTGAAGGGAACAATATTTTTCTTGAAGATTGACTTGAGATAATGATATCATTAGGTACGCATCAAAGAAGAAGACTTCTACAAAACCACATTCCATACCAGGTACGGGAATGATTACTTTGTAGTCATTCTGTCTGGTATTACTAATGCTCTAGCTACTTTCATGTGTTTGATGAATAGTGTGTTGTGCCCTTATCTAGACATGTTTGTGAGAGTGTTCATTAATGATATATTGATATATTATAAGAATGAGGAAGAGCATGCAGAGCACCTAGAAAAAATTTAAAGATTTTTGAGAGAGCACCAGTTGTATTCCAAGCTTAGTAAGTGCAGTTTCTTTCAGACATAACTTCATTAATTGGGACATGTTGTTTCCAAGGAAGGTATAACAATGGACCTATATAATATTAGAGCTACATGGAATGGCCAACTCCTAGGAATGTGGATGAGGGAATATCATTCATGAGACTAGAAGGTTACTACAAGAGCTTCATCAGGAAATTCTCAAGGATTTCTTGTCCTATTACATCCTTGCAAAGAACAGGAAAGAAGTTTGAATGGATTGAGGAGTGTGAAAATAGTTTCAAGAATGTCAAGGATTTTCTTACAAATTCTCTAGCCTTGAAGGTTACAGCTCCAGAAAAATATTTCGTGGTATGTACAAATGGTTGTACTAGAGGACTTGGTGGAGTCTTGATGCAGGAAGGACAGGTGGTATGCTATGAGTCAAGGAAGTTGAATGAGCATGAGCAGAACTATGTGACTCATGATATTGAGTTGGCAGCTATCATTCATGCCTTCAAAATGTGAAGACATTATCTTCCATTAGGGGTATTTTTGGGTCTAAAATGGGCCTCCTAAGAAAATTATAAAATAGTGGAAATAATAAAATAATATTTTATTACATCATCAAATTTTAGAGGTAAAAAAAGAAAAACTATTTTTCAACTCGTATTTTGAACTTATATCCCTAAGCATTTACTCAAATTTCCAGTAGGAATATTCGTTGGATGCAAAATTTAATTTCCCATTGAAGAAGTACCTATGTTGCATAATTTTGATGGACTCTGCTACACTAAAAATGAGAAATACATGAAAACCGTGTTTAAAATCATGTTTTTCATGTATTTCTCATTTTTTGTGTAGCAGGGTCCATCAAAAGTATGCAACATGGGTACTCCTTGGGAGAGGAATTAAATTTTGCAGCCAAAGAGTAATATCAATCAAAATTTGAGTAAACCCTTAGGGAGATAAGTTTAAAATATTAGTTGAAAAAATAGTTTTATTATTTTATTATTTTATATTCCTTTTACATTTTTACTCCAAAAATGGTGAATCATCACCCATGGTTGACATAATCATCTTGAATCCTATTGGCTCTCATAAAGTTTATTTTAGTTTTACATTTTTCTTAGGAGGCCAATTTTAGACATCAAAATTCGCCTGATCATTAGTTATACCTTCATCCACTAATCACTAGTTATAAATTCCATGAGTGGTAATAGTGGAATGAGGTACTTGTTTAACCAACCTAATTTTTTAAGCTCCTAAATTCCCTCCAATGTTCACTTGTCGAATACCCTCTCAACCTAAGCATTTATATAAATTGTGATCCTCATATCATCCTCATGTAAGGATTTCTCTACTAAGAAAAAGTCATCAGGGATTTTTCTCTATAAATTTTTGTCTGCGAAGCTTCAGATGCTGAAACAAAAAACCACTTGGGATAAATGCTGATGAAGCTCGTGTGCTAAAAAAACCACTCTGGAAAGGAAGAATGGAGGTCTATCTCTTGCTGCAAGGTTACGAAGTATGGGCATTGTTCAAAATGGATTTACACCAACCACGGATGAAAAAAGTAAGAATAATTTGGTAAATGATGCAAAAGAAAAAGTATTGTTATCAATGGACTTATTGAATCTTCTTATAATAAGGTGTTGGGGTTTAAAACCACCAAAAACATATGGGAAAATCTTGAGAATTTATATGCAGGTGAATCAAATGTCAAAGAAGCAAAGCTTCAAATCTATAGAGAAAAATTTGAGCAACTTATAATGAAATAAGATGACAACATTGCTACATATTTCCAACACGTTGATGAAATAAAAAACACTCTGTTAACGAGAATACTATTATACGAAACATTCTTAGAACGTTACCAGGAAGATTCAACCCAAAATTATTGGTCTTAGAATATATGAAAATCTAGAAAAACCCAATAAAGAGGAATTACGTGGAGTTCTCATAGCATATGAAATGAGACTTGATGCAGAAGAGGGTACTTCGCATCTAGAAATTGCATTTGTTGCATCTAAGAAAATAAACAACCTTCAAAATCAAAGACCTACACCTGCAAGTGTGAAGAAAAGGAAGATGATGAAGAAGGTCTTTCAGATGGATAATATGCTTACTTTACGAGAAAAATAAGAATTGTTAAGGGAAAATTCAGAGGTAAACTTATATTGATATGTTTCGGCTGTAGTGAGCTTGGGAATTTCGCAGCAAAATGTTTGAATCGAAGTGATGGAAACTCAAAAGGAAAGAAAGGCTTTAAGAAATTCAACAAGCAAGGCAAGAAGAAAGGATTCAAAAGGAACTTTCTCTCTAAAGAAGATAGCTCATCATTTGATGAAGATAGTGAAAGTGAAGAAGAGTCCAATGAGAGAGTATTGTTTATGGCCAAGCACAATAAAGAAGAGGTATCAAACAATGAAGAAGAAGGGTTGACCATAGAATAATTTTCTAAGGAGGCAATCAAGCTTATAAAGGAGCTCAAGGCTGAGAAGATCCATTCCAATACTCTTAAAGAAGAAGTTAAAGGTCTCAAAATAGAAGTTGAAGAACACAAATATATTAAAGAGTCACTTCAAAATAAGTTGGAAGAAAGCAACCAAGAAAGGGAAGTATTAGAAGCCAAAGTAGTCTCACCAAGTAAGGAAGTGAAGAAGGGAAAAATTGTCCAAAAATATGCCAACAAATCAAGGGCATTGGAAGAACTCATCAAAAATCAACAATTTTACAATTCCAGAACTGGCCTCGGTTACAAAGAAGAAGCAAGACCTTATACAACAAAATACAATGAACCTATGAGATCTGACAGGCATGTACACTTCAGTGGACAATATTCACAAGAACAAACTTGGAAGACAATTCCCTGACGAATATTTCCATCTAGGTACCAACATATTTTTCATGTCTATTATTATTCACGTGGAAAATCTGGTCATAAAGTTGTAGAATGTCGCACCTACCCTAGGAACCAATACAATTCCAGGAGATATTTCAAATATGAACCTCATAGGGCTCAGTGAAACATCAATATATTTGAACATTTAGGAGATAATATTGAAGGTTACAAATGTCAAAACTTTGGACACATAGCTAGAGAATGTAGAATTGAAAATCCTCCAGAAGAATCTTCGAAGCCACAGAATGACCATACGTGGAAGAAGAAGAAGACTGATAATTGTGCTCTCGCTCTCAAGGCTCAAAACAACAAAAATGTGTGGTATGTTGATAGTGGTTTCTCAACGCATATGACTTGAGATATAAAGAAATTTTTATATTTGAAATAGAAGAAGGATGGAGCTATGTCCTTTGGAAATTATGGATCTTCAAATGCTATAGGATCAGGTACCGTCACTCTTGGAATCAAAGATGCTCTAACCAAGAATGTTCTATTGGTTGAAAACATGAACCACAATCTGCTCAGTGTTGGAAAAATGTGCGATCAAGGATAAACAATTCCATTCAACTCCACAAAATGTTAAATAAAAAAAGGTAGATATGGTAAAATTGTGGCTACAACAAGTCGAGATCTAAACGACATATATGTTTTGGATGAAGCAACTAAAGCATATATACTAGCTAAAGAAGATGAAAGTAAATGGGTCTCATAAAATTTGACAATCTTGTCGGGATAAGAAAAAAGGAAGAGGCATGTGGGCACAATAAGCAGACAAAATTTGAATTTATAACAAAACAATACTTTGCATCACATCCATTGGAATTGATACATACTGATCTATGTGGTCCCGTGAGAACAAAAGGCTTAGATGGAGAATTATATTTGATGTTAATGATAGATGACTATACTAGGATGACAACTGTTAATTTCCTAAAGAAAAAATATGAAGCATTTGAGCACTTTAAGATCTACAAGGAGTTGGTCGAAAATGAAATTGATTTGAAAATAAAGTGTCTAAGATCAGATAATGGTGGATAATTCACTTCCAAATTATTTCAGCAATATTATGATGAAAATGTAATAAAAAGACAATTTTCAATAACACGAACACCTTAGGAAAATGGATCTATTGAAAGAAAGAATAGAACCGTACAAGAAATGGGTAGAACAATGCCGAAGGACTCAAAATTGGGTGAAAAATGTTGGGTTCAAGAAATTGATACGAAAATCTTCATGATCAATCGAAGTCTTCTAACAAATGATTGCAACAATACCCCATATTAATTATGGAAAGGAAAACTGGCTAATGTAAAATATTTCAGAATCTTGGGAAGTAAATTTTATATCAAAAGAGTGTTGATCAGTGGTTGTCATTGATGTCAACCCAAGCAGCACCAGGGGCTACCCCGATCTTGCATGGGAATTTTTACCTACCAAATTACTATTCCGAGTCAAGGATATTTTTTATGGTTTCTTCTTGTCAATATGTTTTCGTTGATTTATGGCATGCCACGTAATTCTTCACATTTTGAGAGATATTCATGTTTGCAGTTAGTAACCCCAGTTAGTGGGGTAAAACCCCATGGAGTTGTGGCATGGGTCATTGAAAAGTCAATAGTTAATAATTTTTAAGCTCCTAAAATCCCTCCCATGTTCACTTGTTGAAGTACCTATCAACCTAAGCATTTATATAAATTGTGATCCTCATATCCTCCTCATGTAGCGATTTCGCTTCTTGGAACAACTCATCGTAGAATTTTTGATATAACATTTTTTATACGAAGGTTTAGAAGCTGAAATTTTTGTGAGGCGAAGCCGAAATCCCAAGGAAGCTCCTGTAAACATTTTAGATCATGGTGTGTAATATTTTAGATATATGATTTGTGCAAGTTAGGATTTTTGCAGGCTCCTGAAATTCACCACAAAGAGGTGACCTTGGGAAAATATTCATAAATCTTCCTCTGAGTATCAGATTGGAATTCTATAAAAAGAAGTTGATACTTCACGGACTATAGTTTTCTCTGTATCAATTTCAGAGCCGAATGAAGAAACAAGACACGTGGCACTCCATTTAAGTTTTCTCTACTAAACGAGTCCATAATAAGTCATTGTGAGAGATTGGGCATAAATTTGTCTTGGAAAATTAAAACTAGGTCAGACCGATGGAATTGGAAAGAAGACTAGGAGGAATATTATATGACCGAAAATCACATATTGTGGATCTAAGATAGCAAAGATACACCAGATTCAATATGAAGCTCCTAGAAGGCAAGAAAAAGCTAGATCATGTGTTGTCAAGGGCTGCAAAGGACCAGATTTTCTAGGGAAGCAAAGCAAAGCAAGGTGCAATAGAGGTAATCTCTAGGTAAGTACATTATTTATATGCATGTTCATCTCTCAATTGCATTAGGTTCTTTGTATTATAATTTATTCTTTTTGTTTAACACTAACATATGCTTTGCAGGATGAGGTAAGTTTTGCTAGTATCATGTCAAGGGTATTTCCTTGAAGGCTTTTTGTAGGTATTATATATTCATCAGATAAGAATGAATGCATGATCTAATGTTCTGAAGAGTGAGAAAGGGTAGCATGAAAAGAACAACAATCAAGGTGCAGAACATCAACAAGAAATTTACCACATGAAGTTCTCATGTGGGCACAACTGCATACACTCATTGTAAAGGTATCATTGTACTGAGTCATTGTAAAAGCATCATTGTAAATTTTTTACAAGTGTTTATCTGCCAAGAAGTGAAGATGTAGTGTCGGGAGGTTTAGGATCATCATTAGGTATTTGTGTCATAGTTGGGGTTATGGTCTAGTGTGTCTTCTTCTTCTACATCATTCTATATCATTATAAAGTGGACCATTTTCCCTATTACAGGAGTCCATTCCTCTTTTATTCTTCTATATGGTGGTAGGGTGGTGCTAGGCTGGTACATGAAGTCACCAACGGGTTCAAGATTTTGAAAACTTCAGGGTGGTGCTAGGGTGAGTTGTAGCTCATTAGGTGTTGGGGCATTCGTTCAGTTGACTACTGAAGAATCTCGGGCATTGGAGCGTCCATCCAGTGGGAGTTGGAGAAGAATTATTTTTTAGATTCTAGGAATTTGGAGCTTTATTTTCAATTGGATTTAAATATTAAATAATTATTAGAAAATAATTCAGGTGGTTTTCGTCCCGGAGGGGGTTTCCACCCTAAAAGCTGTGTGCAATTTTGTTCCTTTTGTTTACTACTATCATTGTACAAACACTGATAATAATTTAAGATTAAATAATTCTATGAAGGAATAATAATAATACTAATTGAAAGGAATACGAATTCACCCCCACCCCCCCTCTCAATATTTCCAACAATTGGTATCAGAGCTTGGTTCCTTCAATAGCAATTTAACAGCTGGAAGGAGGTCATGGAGCATACCAAGAATGGTGTACCTATGTTCAATGATATGCAATCTGGAAAGGAATAATGGAGGTCTATGTCTTGGCGCAAGTTTACGAAGTATGGGACACTGTTTAAAATGGATTTACACCAACCGCGGATGAACAAGGTAACAAGAATTTGGTAAATCATGCAAAAGAAAAGAATATTATTATCAGTGGACTTATTGAATCTTCTTATCATATGGTGTTGGGTTGTAAAACTGCCAAAAATGTATGGGACAAGCTTGAGAATGTATATGCAGGTAACTCAAATGTCAAAGAAGAAAATATTCAATTCTATAGAGAAAAATTTGAGCAATTCAGAATGAAATAAGATGGAAACATTGTTGCATACTTCCAACACGTTGATGAAATAAGCAAAAATCTGGAAGGATTGGGAGAGCCAGTTGACGAGAACACTATTACATGAAATATTCTTAGAATGTTACCAGGGATATTCAACCCAAAGTTATCAGTCTTAGAATACAGTGCAAATCTAGACAAACTCAGCAAAGAGGAATTACATGGAGTTCTCATAGCATATGAAATGATACTTGATGAAGAAGAGGGTACTTCACATCTAGAAACTACATTTTTTTCATCTAAGAAAACCAAGAAGGACAAACAACCTTCAAAGGAAAAGACTTGCACCTGCAAGTGTGAAGAAAAGGGAGATGATGAAGAATGTATTTCAGATGAAGAATATGCTTACTTTACGAGAAAACTAAAAATTGTTAAGGGAAAATTCAATGGTAAACTTCCATTGATATGTTTCAGCTGTGGTGAGGTTGGGCATTTCGTAGCAAAATGTCTGAAAAGAAGTGATGGAAAATCAAAAGGAAAGAAAGGCTTTAATAAATTCAACAAGCAAGGAAAAAAGAAAGGATTCAAAAGGAACTTTCTTTCTAAAGAAGATAGCTCATCATCTGATGAAGACAGTGAGAGCGAAGAAGAAGCCAACGAGAGAGTACTATTTATGGCCAATCACAATAAACAAGAGCTATCAAACAATGAAGAAGAAGGGTTTACCATAGAAGAATTTTCTAAGGAGGCAATCAAGCTTATAAAAGAGCTCAAGGCTGAGAATATTTGTTCCAATACTCTTGAAGAACAAGTTCAAGGTCTCAAAATTGAAGTTGAAGAACAAAAATGTATTGAAGAGTCACTTCAAAAGAATTTGGAAGAAAGAAACCAAGAAAGGGAAGCATTAGAAGCTGAAGCAGTCTCGTTGCATAAGGAAGTGAATAAGGGAAAAACTATCCAAAACTATGCCATCAGTTCAAGGGCATTGTAAGAACTCATGAACAATGAGTGATATTACAACAACAGAACTAGCCTCGGTTACAAAGAAGAAGAAGTAGGAACTTATACAAAAAAATACAATGAACCTATGAGATCTAACATTCATGTTGACTTCATTAGAGAAGATTCACAAGAAAATCCTTGGAAGAAGATTCCTCGATGAATGTTTCCATCTAGGTACCAACATATTTTTCATGCCTATTGTTGTTCATGTGGAAAATTTGGTCATAAAGTTGTAGAATGTCGCACGTACCCTAGAAACTAGTACAATTCTAGGAGATCCTTCAAATATGAACCTCCTAGGGCTGAACTAAACATCAATAGATTTGAACATTTAAGAAATAATATGGAATGTTACAAATTTCATAACTTTGGACACATAGCCAGAGACTGCAAACTTGAAAATCCTCCAGGAGAATCTTCGAAGCCACAGAAGGAACAAACATGGAAGAAGAAGAAGACTAATAATTGTGCAGTCGCTCTCAAGGCTCAAAACAACAGAGATGTGTGGTATGTTGATAGCAGTTTCTCAATACATATGACTGGAGATAGAAATAAATTTGTATCTTTGAAAAAAGAAGAAGGATGGAACCGTATCCTTTGGAAATGATGGATCTTCAAATGTTATAAGATGAGGTACTGTCACTCTTGGAAGCAAAGATGTTCTAGCCAAGAATGTTCTATTGGTTGAAAACATGAATCAAAATATGCTTAGTGTTGGACAAATGTGTAATCAAGGACACACAATGCTATTCAACTCCACAAAATGTGAAATTAGGAAAAGAAGGTATGGTAGAATTGTGGCTACAACAGGTCGAGCTCCAAACGAAATATATGTTATGGATGAAGCAACTAAAGCATGTCTACTAGCTAAAGAAAATGAAAGCTAGTTATGGCACAAACGAATGGGTCACATAAAATTTGGCAATCTTGTCAGGATAAGAAAAAAGGAAGCAGTACGAGAAATGCCGAAAATCTCAAAACCTTCCAACACACTATGTGAGGCCTGTCGGCACAGCAAGTAGACAAAAGTCCAATTTAAAACAAAATAACACTTTGCATCACATCCATTGTAATTGATACATATTGATCTATGTGGTCCTGTGAGAACAAAAGGCTTATATGGAGAATTATATTTCATGTTAATGATAGATGATTATACCAGGATGACAACCGTTAGTTTCGTAAAGAAAAAATATGAAGCATTTGAGTGCTTTAAGATCTACAAGAAGTTGGTAAAAAATGAAAATGATTTGAAAATAAAGTGTCTAAGATCAGATAATGGTGGGGAATTCACTTCCAAATTATTTAAGCAATACTGTGATGAAAATGGAATAAAATGACAATTTTCAACAGCAGGAACACCTCAACAAAATGGAGTTGCTGAAAGAAAGAACATAACCGTACAAGAAATGGGTAGAACAATGTTGAAGGAATTAAAATTGGATGAAAAATTCTGGGTTCAAGAAATTGATACGATAGTATTCATTATCAACCGAAGTCTTCTAAGAAATAATTGCAACAAGACCCCATATGAATTATGGAAAGGAAAACCGAATAATGTAAAATATTTCAGAATCTTCCGGAGAAAATGTTAGATCAAAAGAGAAGATCAAAAGTTGGGTAAGTTTGAATCACGAGTTGACGAAGGTATATTTGTTGGTTACTCACGCAAAATAAAGGCCTATAAATGCTATAATCTAAGACGAAAACAAATAGTGGAGAGCGTAAATGTTATATTTGAAGAAGATGGTGTTCTAAGAAATCATGGTGAGGATCTAGAATTATTGAAACTTGAGAGAGAGGCTAAAAAATACATGGAGAAAATTTTGGAACAAGAAGAAACTATCAACCATGAAGAAGTAAATAATGATCATCAAGATATTCCAAAACAACAACAAGAAGCTCCTCCAAAGAGAACAAAATAATGGATTCAAAATAACCATCCATCAAATCAAATCACTGGTGACATAAATGAAGTTCAATAGCTTCGTTCACCACAACAAGCTCACAATTCTTTTTAGCAACCTTTGAGCCTAGCAGTTTTGAGGAAGCTTACGAGAATGAACATTGGGTAGCAGCTATGAATGAAGAATTGGATCAAATTGAGAATAATAACACCTGGGGATTAGTTCCATGGCCAAAATATAAAAATTTCATTGGGACTAAATGGGTGTTTAGGAACAAATTGAATGAAGATGGACATGTTACTAGAAACAAAGCAAGATTGGTTTGCAAGGGCTATGCACAAGTGGAAGGAATTGATTTCGACGAAACATTTTCATCAGTTGCTAGAATGGAAGCCATTCAGATGTTTCTCACCTATGTATGTTCAAGAAAAATAAAAGTATACCAAATGGATGTTGAGTCAGCATTCCTGAATGGCGAATTAGAAGAAGAAGTTTACATCGAACAAATTGAAGGTTTTCTACTATTAGAAAAAGAAGACTATGTTTGCAAGTTAAAGAAGGCTCTATATGGTCTCAAGCAGGCTCCCAAAGCATGGTATGCTCATCTTGATGGATATCTACGTTGGCAAGGGTTCAAGAAAGGTACTAATGATAGAAATATTTATATACAAATAGATAAAGATAATTTAAAAATCGTTGAGGTATATGTGGATGATATAATATTTGGTAGCAATGATCATCGACTAAGTAATAAATTTGCTACAAATATACAAAGTGAGTTTAAGATGTCTTTACTTGGTGAGCTGACATACTTCTTAGGGCTTCAAATATCTTAGCAAGAGAAAGGAATATTTATATGTCAAGCTAGGTACGTCAAGGAAATTCTCAAGAAATTCAAAATGGAAGATTGAAAACTCGTCCTTACTTCTATGGTAACAGGTTGCAAATTGAGCATATACGACTCATCTAAGGATTTGGATCAGAGGTTGTACAAATCTATGATTGGTAGTCTTCTATAGGTAATAGCCTCTCCGCCAAATGTTATGCAAGCAGTTGGACAAGTAGTAAGATTCCAAGAAGCACCAAAAGAATCACATATTATTGCCATCAAAATAATTCTTCGATATCTAAACGACACAAAAGAATATGGCTTGTGGTATCCCAAGGGTAAAAATATCATTATTCAAGCCTTTACAAATGTAGATTGGGCAGGAACCATTGATGATCGTAAGAGTACTAGTGGAGCAACATTCTATCTAGGTGGTTGTCTCATATAATGGTTGATCAAAAGGAAAACCTCAATCTCTTTATCTATAGCAGAAGCAGAATACATTGCAATGGCAGCTTGTTGTACTCAAGTCCTTTGGATGAAACAAACTTTGTAAGATCTTTAAGTAAAATTCAGTGAGCCTATTCCCATCTTCTATGTTAACACCAATTCCATCAGCATCTCCAAGAATCCTGTCATGCATTCAAAAACAAAACACATTCCGATCAAATATCATTTTGTTAGAGAACAAGTCATTGAAAAGAATATCAAACTTGAATATGTTGGTACAAAAGAAAAAATCGATGATATCTTCACTAAACGTTTACTATTTGAATCTCTTCGCTAGAAGCTTGAGATTATCCCAATTTCTCATTAGATTTTCCTTATTCAGAATATAAAGGGGAGTGGAAGTGTGTATAGGTCCGCAGGATGGTTGTGTGTAAGGGGGAGTTACCCTTTGCTATTGATGTCAAAGGGGGAGATAATGTTGTAGGAAGAGGTTTCAATGTCACAGGGGGAGTACTTGTGTTGCCATCAATGCCAAAGGGGAGATTTTTTATTAGTGGTTATCATTGATGTCAACCCAAGCAGCACCAGGGGCTGCCCCGATCTTGCATGGGAATTTTTACCTACCAAATTACTATTCTGATTCAAGGATATTTTTACTGTTTCTTCTTGTTGATATGTTTCCGTTGATATATGGCACACCATATAATTCTTCATGGTTCGAGAGATATTCATGTTTGAAGTTAGTAACCCTATTTAGTGGGCTAAAACCCCATGGGGTTGTGGCATGGGTCATTGAAAATTAAATAATTAATAATTTTTAAGCTCCTAAAATCCCTCCCATGTTCACTTGTTGAAGTCCCTCTCAACCTAAGAATTTATATAAATTGTGATTCTCATATCCTCCTCATGTGGGGATTTCACTACTTGGAACAAGTCATTGTTGAATTTGCGCTATAATGTTTTTTCTACGAAGGTGTTGTGCACGTAAATCCTCTCTACAGACAGAGGCGATCCCTATAGCCTTGGGGTGGGTCTAGCAATAAGGGAACATGCTAATGATTCAAATTCCTAGTTTATGAATGAAATTGAGTCGGGATAGATGAACTACCTTTGTTCCAACACAGTTTTCATAGTTGTGGCAGCAATCTCCTGATCTTCGTCTTGACATGTCATGGTCCTTCAGCGGTAATACTCGGGTGCCTGCACAAGGATCAAAGAACAATAACAACTTATGAAAGCATACTTTCATTCATAACTATTTAACTGGTCAAGGAGAATTAAACAGATTGCACAAGATTAAACATATCAAACACAAAACCAGAACCAAAACATTAGTCACATATTAATAAGTAGAGAGAATAAGTTTACAACCAAAAGAGCCTTGACATTGCAGCCTCCTTTGACGGGTCTAGTCAAAAAACGTCTCAAGCATTCATTGGGGAATTGGACTTGGCGAGGCAATATGCCTAGGCTCTCTCTCGACAATGGATTCTTCTCTACTCTATCTCACACTAGCTATAGTAAGGACTATTCATCCAGCTGAAACTATGTGAGAGGGATGTATCTATAGGAGAGGAGGAGGTGGTTTGGGATCCCTCATAAGGTGGAAAGGAGACCTTATCCTTTGTGGAGTTGCTCAAATGTAGGAAACAAGAATCCAAAGGAAGGTATTCGATGTTATTCAGTCGAAAAAACCATAATGACACTGCTCACGAAGTGGTTAGGCATGGAAACTTCGTTTCTATTTAAAAAAAACTTCCAAAAATAGCTCAGCGCGAGTAGTCCACTGAGAGAGAGCACCAATGGGCATGAGGCCCAGTGCTAATTTCTCTATGGGCATGAGGCCATAAATTCCTACCAGTGCTAACCCAAAATCATGTGTTTTTGAGATTCTGCTCGAGGAATAATCAACAGAGAAAATGTTCTTCACATGCTAAGGGATAAAATCACACTTTTTGCAAGGTATGAAAATACACATAAGTCACTGAAAATGTTCTTCCAATGTGTGGTATGGAGATTTCAGGTACGGTGACAAAATACTGTGTAACAGATGCCCCCTAAAGCATGAGTTCTAAGAGAGAGGGGGATTGAAATACTTTATGAGAACGTGTTCAAACTAACACCACCATCGGAAGACTTGCAAATACAAGTACAAATGATATCTCTGATACATGAACATGTGGCATGGGCGTAGAGATCCATAATAGAGTACATATATAAGTGAGATATGAGGTATGGAAAAAACCATCCAACAAGAAGGATCAAGAAATAGACTCAGGTATTATCACAACCATCTAATCAAAAGTGTCATGCATATAGTCATGATAATCCAAAATGATCTTGCAACCTGTATTTTATCAGACAAAACCCAGGGTCTTGCGCTCCATATCAACTTGAACAAGTACAAATTCAGGCATGTGAATGTGTGAGCTGAAGTCGAACATGCAAGAAAGTCACCTGATTACCAGCCAATAATGAAAGTTGTTAATAGGCATGAGAGAAACCACCAATAATGACAATGGATCTCAGGGTACAACTAGTATAATTTATGGAATGTGAATAGTGAGCTAGCATCAAACACATGCGGAATCACTCGATCAAAGGCTAGTGATGAGGACCTATCTTTGAATGTGAAGAACTTGCCATTGAGGCATGCAAGCTCCAAGGTACCAAAAGGGAGTCTCTAGATCAACTTCCTGGATAATGAGCTGAAGTCGACAGGAAGTGACCTGGTTGAAGGAGGGCCATAATGTTTCCCACATCATCGACATGAGACAGAGGAATAATATGATAGTGAATCAGGATGAAATAGAGGATCAAAGGTTGAAAACTGCAAAAGGAAACTTCTCTTGAACATATTGGTGACACGAATCTGGAATTTGACAGTATTTGACATCAAGGGATCTGAGGTCATGATGATGTGGTGAAGAGCGGATGAGAGGTTGAACTAGATTACCCAAACCCATGGAAGCAAAATATGATGAAACTGGATGTCCCAAACCCGACTCGAATTTAGATGAGTGTGTTGTACTGTACAACAACCCTCCCCATTTCTAAATTTTTATGTTAAATTTCAATAATAAATAGGGCCCCTTTTTCTTTTTTAGATAGGAATAAAACTTTGAGGAAATCCAATTATCATATAAAAACAATAAAAAAGATTCATTGTAAAAAAACACACAAAAGCATCAATTTCATATCGCTTATCCCAAATGAAAATAAGCAAATCTGATCTCAAATTAATTCCAGTCCAATCAATCATAAGACTTATATTGCATTGGCACAAAGTTTAGACATTTCCCTTTCGAAAATTCCGATGCGATAAAGTAAATCACAAGTCGTAAATCAGAGGAGTATTATATTTCCATATCTTCTTTTCAAAGCTCTGATGCGATGAGGCTTATCGGTAATCGCATTTCGCATAAGTCATACTTCATTAGGTCTTTTTGAGAAAGTCCTATGCGATGTAATTTTAATCGCAATCACATTTCGGCGCATAAAAATCATGGTTACTTGCTTTATAAACGTTTCGATGCAATGGACACCACTAATATCACAAAGTCCTTTGGAAAGATCCGATGCGACATGACTTTATCGCAAATTGCAAATCGGTAAAAATCATGATATGTATTTTGGCTTCCCTTTCGAAAAGTCTGATGTGATAGACCATCACTTATCATTAATTGCTATTCGTTCTTTGTACATATCATTCATCGACAAATCACAATCGGAAGTTACAAAAGGTAATTATTACATCGAGATTTTGATATTGCCAATCCCCGATGTACGACCATCATTAAATCTCAAATCAAACAGATTATGACAAGCAATTCAAATATGAATGCGTGAATGTGACTTTCCCTAAAGGCATTCAATTTTAATGTAGAGATAATCAATTTAGAATCATGAATAAAATCCTTCACAAAAATAATATCCTTTTTACTTAATGGTGTTTATTCTGACTTGATTTCTTCCTGCTTCTAAGAGGATTTTCTCATTTACAGGTCTGTAGAACAACAATTTCACTTATTCGCAGAACTGTTGAGAAGATACTAGAAAGAGAAAATGTCAAATAAGCTTAAGAAATCAAGAGGTGCTGTCGTCCCTAAGGTTACCATCATGCCAAAGGGAAAGCCAGTCAAAATAAAGCTAATTACGGATACTACATGCCAGGGTCTCGGAAAGATTTCCTGGGAAGAAGTTTATAATTTGCTTGAAGCAGAAAACCATATAGTTACAGAAGTAAAGGCGATGGTGCCAGATGAAGAATCAGATTCAGATGATAGTCCCCTTAAAGAACTGGCAAACTCTTTTCTCCATATAATTGCAGCTCGGGCAAGTGTATCCATATTATGATATAATATGATGGGTAATAGAAACCACAACCATCACAGACAGAACATTTGTCATAGTTGGGGGAAAGATGTTTGGCTCTTTTAGAGCGAAAGACATCAAGGCAATGTATCATGTGCCATAACCTCAGAACACCTATAAAAAATATTTCATAGAGGATTTCGCTTCAAGAAATGAAATAGAGTCAGACCCTATTAGGCAATGGAGACAAGCTTCAGATAAACATAAGCATGAGACCTCATGTATGTATTCTTTAGAGTCTCTCGCACCTCCATATTTCTATGCTGCTGCCATGATGTGCAGACTTTTTGGGAGTGATAATTCTACAAGATTTTCTATTAAAATGGTACCCCTGATTGGGGCCGCTATAGGTTCTATTATTATGGATTGGTCAGTCATTATATCTGATAAAATAGCAAACAAAATTCTGGATTATAGAAGAAATAAGCATACTGGAACTACACCCCCATTTCTTTTATGTGCTTACATTTTAGATGCCTTATGATTTAACTCTGAGTTTCCTATTATGGAATGGAAATGGACTCCTCAGAATCCTACTCCTATACACATCTATCATAAATATTTGTGGAAAGCTCATTTCAAGAACCATGTATACAGAGTTTGCCATGGCTGCATGTTGCCTATTTATCAAGCTATTTTTAACCAACCCCCTCCTCAGCTCTCAGAGAAGGAAAAACTTGATTTAGCCCCAATTGTAAATTGGTTTGGGGAAGAAAATTTCACCTATATCAGGGTATTTGGAAGCATTTTTGAACCTCACATATTGCCCTTATATGTCCCCGATAAACTATTGGCTCAAGAAATAGCTTACCAATTGACCGAAAAGGGAATGTCCAGAATTTTAAAGAATTCTAAAAAATTGATGTGGCCT
Organism: Pinus albicaulis; assembly: GCA_034641835.2. NCBI lineage: Eukaryota > Viridiplantae > Streptophyta > Pinopsida > Pinales > Pinaceae > Pinus > Pinus albicaulis. Next base: position 755,281,377 of record CM076575.1, on the reverse strand, counting down.
ACATTTCCTTTCCAATGTGGAACTTATACGCTCAATGATTTCAAGCATGCAAAAAAAGAAGCCCTTAAGATAAAAGAACTAAAGCTTGTAACTGTTCCTGGTAGGCAATATGATCCAAATGAAGTTGCCTTCAACTTCACATCTATGGTGAAAATTGCTAAATTTGAGCATGAAACTGATGATTTTGATGACCTATTTGTCTCGATTGAGAAATTTTCGTAGGTTTATGATTCAGCGGAATCCAAGTTTCAAATAGAGGATATGAATAAGTTTTTACAGTTTAGAAGCAAGAGACTGCTTACAGTTCCCCTCGACCAGTTAAAAGACTAATTTACAAGAAGAAGAAAGTACTGAAACAAAACAAAAGAAAGAGGATATAGGCAAAAAAATTGATGTACAAAAAAAGAAAGAAGATACAAACATCAGGCCTAATGATCAACTTGAAAAAGAGAATACTAGTGAGAAAGAGGGAGATTTTGCTGAAACCAATATTAATGAACAATTGTTAAAATAATATGAAAAATTTTCTCAATGGATAGGAGACCAGGGCAATTCTTAAACTGATAACATCGACTGTCAAGATATTGAGATCATTCCTGAAAACCCATCTGAAGAAATTGTACTAAGGGTTGAAGACATACCCCCTCTAGATATCTTTTACAGCCCTAAGAATAGAGCTGTAGTAAGAAAACAAAAAAATACTGAGAATTAAGAAATTAGAAGAACAAATGAACATTGAAAAGAAAAATCTTGATCAAAAAAATTTAAATAAACAACAACAATTGTCCCAGGAAGTAACGAAATTGTAGACATTGCTGCAAAAAGAAAAAGCTGCCAAGGAAGAGCAAAGTATAACATTTCAAGAAAAAATGGATAAATTCAAAGATTATCCTAAACTGGACCAGTTCAAAAAAGAAGCCCTTGAAGTGAGTAAATTGTTGTCCCAACAATTGGATGATCTATGCCAGAAAATATCACAAGCTGAACCCCTCTGTGAAATAACATCATCCCTCATCGACGAAGCAGTCAATACAAGATTAGAAATTGAAAGCGTCGATGAGAAGATTTTAGAATTTATCACATGGCAGGAAATAGAAAAGGGTAAAATTGAAAATCTTCCTAGAATTGAATAATCACATAAAGAAATCCTATTTTCTGAGTGGGAAACTCAAATGATTAAAGAAGAATGTGCTACTTCTAGAGCAAGGACTATTATGGATAATTTGACACAGCTGGTTAATGATAGTCTATATGCAACAAATTTAATCTCAGATTTCACTCTAGGAAAGTTGCCGAAGGTTAAAGAAATAGATAAAATATGGAAATAGGAGTTAATCAGTAAATATCAATAGATTAATAAAACACAAGAAATTCCATGGGATGCCTTGTGGTCCCATTTGATCAAACCACAAAGTCAACAGATGGCAACCAAATGTCTTTCCAATGCCATCAATTATATCATTCCGGATCTTTCTGATGCCACATTCACCAGTCAACTGCATTCCGGGATGAGTCATCCTATTGAAGTGAAAGATATGCTCAAGATCTGCTAGCTTCGCACATTAGATATTATGGAAATCCAATGAACTTGTTTTATTGAAAATCACAATCCTATTTTCAGATCTCCGATGATCTTTTTTACAATAGTTTTAGTTAATTTGTTTTTTGAGTTTCTTATTTAAACCCCTTTCAAGAATTTTAGAAAGGGTCCTTAATTTTTAATATTTTGGGCTTGGATAATACATTTTTGTACTCCTTGACTATATTTTTTTTACAAAGGATCACATCCTGTGATTTTATGGTCAATTATTTTTGAGAGTTGCATTTTTGTACCTTGAATATTGTTCTAAGTTAAAGCACAGGATCAGAATACCGAATTGCATCAGGAAGATATCAAATGTATCTGGTATTTCTATCGATTACGTTTTGTTTTCTTTATGTGATGAAATATTCTCATTGAAATTTGCTATCACTTATGTATACTTGTTTCTCAAATATTTCTTTATCGTATCATTTCTGAAGAATATCATCTTTCATAGTGTGTGTAAGCAATATAAATTTATGAATGCGATGTGGTATTATAACTTTGTTTAATTTCTTAAATAGAGTTATCATTATATGATACTACATCTTTCTTTTAAGTAAATAATACATTTTCATGGCTATTTGTTCGATTGAAACAATCTTTAAGTCATATTCATATTTAATACCCAGGTTAGTTTTAGAGTTATTTGCCAGTCATAGATTAAGTTAGATAGATTATTTCAATTAGTTAATTTCATTATCCACTTGCACAAACACCCCATCACCAATCCATTTCATTATTAGGAAACTGCTCCTATAAATCCAGTCAGAGCCACCATCCCAAACGGATAAGGAGTTTTTCTAAGGTCCGGACCGGGTGGTTTTCCCCCAATGTTTGAAGCAACGATTTTCGAGACTTCAACAGAGTGTCATGTTCAAGAGTGACATACTGCCAAAATGACTGAGAACTGGTTCCATTTCCCCCCACTATTGCTGGTGAGTACACCAATTATTTTTGGAAACAAGATTGAAGGGGATAGCATATGCTTTTCATAATTTTGTCCTTCAGAAAAATCCATCCTAGTACATTTTATGAGCCCTAGGAAGGAGGAACTCGTTTACGTCATGGTGACGGTTTCCAATTTCATTTAGGTTTTAACGAGTTTGAAAAAGGAAGAACTCGACATATTTTCATGTTTAGAGAATTTGAAAAGAAGAAAAAAATAAAATTCCAGCAGGTCCCTTTTCGTAGGTAGTCTCACAGATCCGAAAAGGTAGAAAAGTATGTCTAGGAGAACCTCTTAATCGTGATAGCCTAAGGTATTCCTTTTTCATAGATAATCTATCCTAGCTCGAAAAAGGGATAAACGTATACTGGGTAGATATCGTTTCGCAGCCTTTAACGAGTTCAAAATGACAAGAGTCTCGACAATATTTTCAATTTTCGAGAGTTAGAAAAGAGTTGAAAGATGACTCCAAGGGTGAATTTTTCGTGTTTTTACCGAGTTCGAAAAATTATAAAATACAACTCGTTACTTCATCGCCATCACGTTGGGGACCTGTTGCTGCACAAGAAATGCATGTAGAACCCGTTTTTTAAGATAAAATAGAAAAATAATCGAAAAATATGCTCAAAAACCTAATTAGGGTTTTGAAAAGTTTATAAAATGCCAAAAATAGTAAAAAAAATTACTTTTCACTTTTACCTCTTGTGAGCACTTTTCACCTCGTTTTCACTATGATTTTGTGGAGCTAACAATGGAAAATCCATAAGTCTAATCATGAATTCATATTTTCTAGGTAAGAGCTCATATCATTGCCTATATTTTGATGTAAAGTTAATTACCTGCAATCCATTTTTAAGTTCTGTGGAAGTATTTTTTTTTAAATTAGGGCACGGTGGTCGGCGCGGGTATCGAGCACAAACTTACGCCAACCCACCTAGAATCCAAACGGGGGTGCGTGACTTGGCACACCAACCATGGCCACAAATTTAAGCTTAGCATTCAAATAATTAGCCCATTTAAAATACTTCAATTGAAAACAATTTTACTAATGACAACCACATTGATTTTTTTTAGGTGTGAAAAAGAAAAATGGCGATCGAATGGAAGGAAAGAGAACATAGTGAGGAAGATGAGAAAGCCTTGGGAAACTTAAGATGCATGGATGTTCTTAGGGACTGTGGGCTCAAAAAATTCTTCATGGCACCATGTCTCCGAGCTCAACTGAAGCTACTACAGTACTTGATTAGTGTCTGGGACATTGACCGGGAAAGAGTCATAATTCATGATCACGAGCTAGAGATTGAGGTCTCAGATGTTCACTTCATAACTGGATTGTCATGGAGGGGGGAAGTACCAATATTGATAGGTACCTGGCCTAAAATGGAAAACATGAGCATGGTCATTGATAGAGTGTGCCGAGGGGCAAGGAAAGGATCTAAAAGCGAGAAAGTGGATATCCAAACTATTCCTGATCTGGCACTAAAAGTAGTGTTGCACACCATCACGTGAGCGGCTAGATCTTGGGCTTCACACAAGGCCAAAAAAAAATAGTTAATTCTTGCAGTAGATTGTATGGCACCAACTCTCTACAACTGGGCAGAGGTGGTAACGATCAATATGAAACGCCAACTGATGAAAAGAAAGAATGGTAAGATGAAATAGTTTGGCTATGGGTCCATCCCAGGACCATTCATCTTGGAACAGTTACCAATTTTCCAACGTCAGGAAGTGATAGTTCTGACACCACCAGCCCAAGAGCCATGGATGGTCCATTGGGCAGCTTTGATGCCAAGATCAGGTGGCACTCAACAGATGTCCTAGAGACTGGAGTTCTTTGAGTGGCTCCACCCAAAATTGATTGTCGTGGAGGAATGGCCTTATTCTAGCATAGAATTTACTGGTGATGCGGATCTCCCACTCCTAGTAGGAGAGGATTGGGATGAAGCATTAGGTAAGACTCATTTTTTGATTTTGATGAGTATTATGATTTTTTTTATTATATATGTTTTGATGTTAAACCATGTATTTTTAGATGTCGACCCAGAAAGACCTGCAAGAATGTATCCAATAGCACGACAAATTCCTCGTGATTTTGATGTGGCCCCTCATGGCGAGGGAAGCGAGGAGGAGGAAATTGTACACAACTTGGAGGGACTCACCAATAGGATCCCACACTATGAGAGATTCGATGATGTTACTTGCGCGTATCGGAGACACACCGCGAGGGTTTCAAACTGTATTCACTGCTTATTGAGGCAGCTTGTGCAGGCACTGACATGCTACCATGAGCATCATGTCGACTAGACACCTAGGATTTTATTTCCGCATATTTTTTGAGAGACATGATGTCTCAGGATGTAACCAAAACATACATATTTTTTGAACTTATGATTCACGTGGATGCAAACACTCGATATATATATATATATATATATATATATATATATATATATATATATATATATATATATATATATATATATATATATATATATATATATATATATATATATATATATATATATATATATATATACACACCTATTTTCCTGTATGAATCCTATCATGTGATCATGATGTTTTACAAATTACAAAAATGTCTATCTAATACAATATTATCTACTATCAGTTAATGTATTCATTCGTCTAGGAATATGTTGATATGTGATGTAATCAAAATTTCTTTCTAGTAAACGAAAGCATACAACCTTAATATTTGATGATTCCTAACACAATAATGCCCATTAAGTTGAAGAACGACATGCTGAGAGTCTAGGTTAACAATCAATGCACGAATGTCAAGAGCAGTGGTCTTAGTTAAGAGCTCAATGAAAACACTATATTCATCGACATTGTTTGTGGTTTGTCCTAGACAAATACCTTGACTGTCTATCAACTCACCATCAGGATTATAAATCACCTAGGTTACAGAAGAAAAATTCCAGGTACTGCGGGAGGCACCATCCGCGAAACCAACATAAGGATTAATAAACATCTGCACAATAAGAAATGACCCAATAAGTAAGAAAAATTCTCACAAAGCACACCAAGCCAAAAATGTACAAAAATGAAAAATATCTATGTACAAAAGAAACATGCATGAGAAACTCATGCATAATATTTTCCTAGATAAAACCCATTTCTGGGTTGATCCAGAGGATAACCTTCATAATCAATGAGCTGATAAGCCCCGATCTGTAGAACATGCTTAAAAATATAGGGCCCATGCCACATGGGTTGAAATTTTCCTGCCCCCAGCTTATCATGAGCTTGGTCATACAGGAGGATGAGGTCTCCTCCTATAAAGGAACAAGGGGAAACTGACTGGTCAAAATGAGCTTTGACCCGCTTTTTCTGTGCTTCTATGACAAGAGAAACAAAGCAGCGAGTTTAATTAAGGCTCTCTAAATATAGAATATTATCTTCTTCCGGTGAGGTTCTAGGCAACAATTCAAAAACTATCTTGAGAGAACTTATTTGACATTCAATCGGAAGGGTAGCTTCCAGACAATAGACAAGCTGGAATGGAGTGAATCCGGTCACATCCTTCACTGAGGTTTCGTAGGCCCAGAGAGTTGAAAAGAACATGAGATGCGAGTTTAACTTGTGCATCCCAATTGTGAATTGAAGCATAGTGACGAGAACTTTGTTTACGGCTTCAACCTAGCCATTGGCTTGAGTGTATGTAATATCCCAAAATGGAACTACTTAGCAAGGCATGCCTGAAAAATAAATTTTTCAGAAATGTATGATATAGGATTACAAACCAGCCCTTGGATCCCTTAGATCTAATAATCTAAGTCCTAAATCCAAGAGGATATCAGAAACAAATCTTTCTAGGTGGGTTAAACAGACCTCCCACACATAGTATGGCTTGAAAAATGCCCAAGGGAGGGACTACAACAATACAAAATAACACTGCCCAGGAAATAATGCAGTTCAACCTAATATATGAAGGAGACCAATATGGAGGCTCAATAATAGTGTTTATAACAGTACATCAATATTATATTGAAGCCCATAAATGATAGAACAGAAAATAGAAGCATTTACATGAAGAAATCCTCAAGAATGAGGTGTTGCAACCATAGAAGATGACTGAATAAAATTAACAGCATTATTTTTGTTGGTTGAACAGCAGTATGTTACACTTCAGATATAGAGCAGATCTATGTACACAAATTTAGATCTAAATCAAATCTATACACTCGAAAAGCTCCTCTACAAGTTCGCCTTGGGGTTTTGAGCAAAACATGAGATATACAGAGTAGATTAGAGATCTAAAGTTGCAGATCTGCAGTAGTATTCAGAATTTATGAAGAAAATACAATAAAAATCAGATCAGATATGAACATGACATGTATTATATTCCTAATCCATGGATCACCACAGTGAAGGGCAGAACCCCAACACCAGAGATCTCTCCTCCAAAAGTATGCCAAAACTCCTTGCAACTCTATACTTGCAAATAACACAGTTATGGGAGAGAAAATACACTGTAGGCTCTGGTACTAATTTTGCCTAATGCCAAGATCTAAATATGCAGCTCCAAAGATCCAATACACTCTTGTCAATATGATAGAAGACTCTCCCACTGAAAAGAGGCACTAGATTGGCCTAGATCTGAGCAGATCTAGCCTCCACTTGCTGCAGCTTACAAGGACAACCAAACCCTCAATAGGATCTATGTTGTAGTTGGAAGATGTAGCTTGGCCAAATGCCTGATAGTGGACAAGATCAGCAAGGCTCCTCCTTGAGCTACTCAATGGAAGAGGTGGGATTCCCACCTGGGAACACCCAGTGTTAAACAACACTATTATCAGCTGAAAAACAAGAGAATAAGAAATTTCTAAATGGATGATATCTTCAGAAAATGTCATATCATGAACAACCTTCTCTTGATGTCCTCATCTTCCTTTAATAAGTTAGAAATCCTTCCAAAACCAAAACCATCTCAATGATTTAGCTCTGTTCACATGTGTAGTCTCCACCTGATACTGCATTGTGCATCTAGGAGGTTGATTTCATCTAGACAACACTGATGATTTGGTCCTGGTTGACTTGTTCAACTGATCCAACCTCTTTCACACTTAGATTTAGCCTTGTTCACATTGAGCATTGATTTTATTTAGGATTCACTCCTCAAATATTAATGTTGTTGACTTGGTCAAACTTGACTTTGTCCACATGCAAAAAGTATCTTTTCACACATGAGGGTGTGAAATCTAGCTTCTAGAATGATCCCCTTTCATACCAAAAGGGTTTTTATGCTAATTTAAGTTAAGTATGGGTCTTCTCCCCCATTTATTCATCTACAAGGTGCAAAAACCAAAATTCAATATTCCCATTAGCTGCATGATAAAGTAGGAATATTACAGTGTAATACGACATTGAGATGTCATGACACAGACCCAAATTAGAAGTCAACTCAGCCCTCATGTAATGATGAAAATGGGAACCATGATCAGTAACAATGGCTTGAGGGACACCAAACCTAGTAATGACATGATTGAATATAAATTGTGCGGCTGTCTTACCATCAGATGCAAGTGTAGTCATTTATTTGGCCCATTTCGTGAAGTGGTTAGTGACGACGATAATATAAGCATGCCCCCTAGCCGAGTGAGGGTTACACACCATAAAATTGATGCCCCACTTCACAAAAGTACCAACGATAATGACATGATGAAGGGGTGTGATGTTTCCCAAATTACCTTCCACAAAGACTTTGTGTGTCAGAATGGGCATCTGAAGCGGATGAGAAGGAACCTAAGAAGTGAACATCTTGAGGCAATTGGAAATGGCCCCAAGGCTGGGCATGAAAGAGGAATGATGATGACTATCGTCCCACACAGGATCCTTAAGAGACGTAGTCTCCACGATGTCATCATCAGAGGGGAATATCTTGTTTAAGGGATCGGGTGAATCTGAATCGCCGAGCCAAGGGGATTGAGAATAAGTGTCAAGGGACATACTCAAAGTAGCATGATCAGAGGGCGGAGGAGCCGAAGCTGAAATAAGTTCACAATAATCAATATCTATTGGGCTTAACGACATCGAACCACGAAATGAATCAATCTTCTCGGGTGAAGGGATGACCCACGGATCAGAAGACCTGGAGATCATAACCTGAGAAGTGTTGGGTGGAGGAAGAGGAAAAATATCCATAAGGGAAGGATCTTTGAAAAGACTTGACCCTATGCTCTCGTAAGGTGTAGGAATTATATCTACGTAGAGTACGTTTCTCTTGGAAGACGAAAAAGTGTAAAAATACAATTGATCGATAGTGATGATCTTTCCTTCATGTGGAAATCGAAGAACACGAAAGAGAGTGGACAAAACGCACAACATGGAGTGAGTCCAACTGTGACCGAGGAGAATATTGTAACTGAGCTTGGAATCAAGGACTTCAACCTAGACGTTAACTATTTTTCCTTCTAATGTAATAGGTAAACTAGTGAGAACATCGAGAGGGTGAGATTCCCTTCCATCAAAAGCTTCTAAATCATTTGGAGATGAATTAAGGGTGGGAGAGTCGATGGATTTCCAGTAGGAAGATGACATGACGTAGGTAGAGGCCCCCTTTTCCACAAATGCTTGATGGATATTCTTTCCATTAATCCCAACTTGGATGATCAGTGAAAGCTGGTGAGGGAGACGTGGAATGAAATTCTCCAAGTCGAAAGTGATAAGGCTCGAATCTGCAGGATCAACCCCATCGATGGAAGATAAAAAATCCTTCTGTTGAGATAGGAAACTCTAAAGTACTTCTAATTCAGACATAGTAGATGGCACCTAAGCCAATTCCTCAACAATACTGTAATGTTGAGTAGCACGGGCATTCGGATTGTAAGAAGACTTGCAGAGTACACCTTTGGAAGGTGGTCATAGAACGGGCTCAGTAATGGGCCTTTCAATATGAAGAGGGCCAGAAGCAGGCGGGGGAGGAGGACCATCAATGATTTCCTTCCCCGCCACTTGACATTGTTCGATATAGTCTTTTGATCGAGTATCAATGGAAACAGATGCAGAACCATTCATCATGAACACCTGAGAGCCAAACGGGGCGAAGGACAGAGGTTTCTCCACCAAATGAATTTGTTGTGATGGGAAAGGTTCTTTAAGAATAGACGGAGTGCCTTGGGTTCCTTTGAGCAATCTACTCACTTCAGCCTGTCGAGGACAGTCCTTGGTGAAATGCTCTTTGTCACAAATCAAATAGGGGTACTTCAGTTTTTGAGGTGAACCATCATTAGCATGAGATTTCAGAGAATCTTGTTTCAGGGTATCGGCTTTGGCCTTACCTTTACCCTTCTTCTTACCTTTGGAAGTCTTATCCGCCGGATTAGACTGGATGGCATTCACTTCCGTGGTTTTACCAGAATTCGGAGGTGGCTGAGAAGCGGTATTGTTGGAGGTAGTAGATTTTTGCTTCACAGGATTTGGGGAAGACTTCCGAGAAGTCTGAGACACATAACCAATGATACCATCAAATGATGGTGTCGCCGATGCTTTGAAAGTTCTAGGTTGAGGGGCATCAGGCAAGAGTTCATACAAAGTGCCAGACTGAGAGTACATGAGATCAAGGTACTGGGCATGATAAATGTCTTGTTCCTCAGTAACACATGCCCCCATAGCAATGTCCTTAGAAATAAGAGAAATGAAGGAGTTAGTGAACCAATCAGTTAGAAGATGATCAGGAATCTCAAACTTGATAAAGTGCCGAAGAAGCCTCCATTCATGAATATGATTAGAGATATGAGTAGCTCGGTCTTGTTTCAAGGATGTGAGGAGGTGTGTCCTCGTTTCATAGCAAACTGGTAATTGAAAGTGCGTGAGAAATTCCATGGCCAAAGAGTTGAAATCTTGGAATATGTTGCGGGATAATTCAATGTACCACTTGGTAGCGGCACCAGTGAGAGTCCATCAGAAAAGACAGAGTCGAATGGAATCGTCAACCCAAGAGTTAGAGGAACACCAAAGATGGTATGTCATAACATGCGCTTGGGGGTATTCTCAGGACTTGCCCTCAAATTTGGGACAATTGCGAAGAAATTTAGTCGGAACTGGAGGCGAATATGGGTTATGAAGGATAGGATAGTTCGTCAAATTTGATACATCAGGAAATTCCAACATCACAAGGAAAGGTAATTGAGGATTAAAAGGCATTGCAGGTCGCTGATAAAGAGAAATATTAGGATTCCACCCAGGTTGAGAGAAATTCTGCCCCCCATATGTTCTATCCCGAAGGATTCTGCCCATAGGGGTTATAGTCCTGAAATTTCTGCCCATACATGGGTTGAGGACTAGGATATTGATTTTGAACACACCATTGAGGTCCTCTTAGAGAAACATATGTATTTTTTTGTGGAATGGAAGCATTGCCTTGAGGTGGATTATACACCATCTAGCATTGACCTTGAGGAAAATAAGTGAAACTTTGGGGCACGCTATATACTACTTGAGATTGAACTTGAGGAATGAAAGTAGTGCCTTGAGGCTGAGTGGGTTGTCCCTGGGGTGCAGGTTGACTCAGATACTGAGGTTGGACAGCCTTTCCCTATAGAGCAGGTTGGCTTGGATACTGAGAGCCACCAGGTTTCCCTTGTGGAAAAGGTTGGCCCGATGGTTGGGACGGGCCAGGTTTCTCGTGAAGACCAGGTTGACTCGACACAGGACCATAGGGCTGTCCTTGTTGTACAAAAGTTTGACCTTGCTGAATAGAAGGCTCGTGTTGTTGCACAAAAAGTTTTCCCTGTGGTGGATATATTTTCCCCTCAGGAACATAAGACACTCCTTGTTGAACATGAGGTTGACCAGAAGGGTCGTATGGTTGTGCTTGTTGGACTGAAGGTTGTCCTTGTGGACCAGAGGGTTCTCCCTATTGGACCAGAGGTTGTCCCTATAAGGTTTATCCTCGTGGTCCCTAGGGTTGTCCTGGTTGGTAAACGGTTTGATTGGGATCAATCAGAGGCAAATAGACGGGATTACCATACACATCATAATGATGTGGGGGATTACCAGAAGTTTGCAGTTGCTGAGAACCATGAGGGGCATAATTCTACTGCTGGGGACCCTGAGAGGAAAAATACTGTTGTTGAATATCCAACAGATACTCATTGAATGTATAACCGCTAGGAATGGAAGTAGAAGCCATAGGCACACTACTAGCAGGTTGGGTTACTGTAATGAGAGACTGTGATCCGCTCACAGTAGGCCTAACAGGTATCATGGGATTTATAAAAATGGACCTACGAACAACAGAATATGCTGACGACGAATGAGTCATATTGACAACTGGTGCAGATGAAGCCCCACAGACAGTGTGTCGGACAGGAACAGAGGTTACAATCATCGATGTCATGGGAGTCAAGGGTGATTCCTTCGATACTGAGATGACCGAGCTTCCCGAGGGAGTCAGTGTATCGGACCATATCGGGTTTTGATATAATTATTGAATGCCAGAAATGATCCAACCCAAAGTACGATAACCACGTGGGAGAGATACTGATTGTGCGGAAGTTTGAATTGAGACATAAGGAAAGATCTCCAGAGGGAGCTGATAATCTCATGTAGAGGCATAAAGCTCTTCACTACTAATAGGAGTCAAAGAATCCATGTCAGATGAATCCAGTTGATCGTCGAAAAGGTGACGAGTAGTGCTGAGTAGAGCAATAGCTAGTAAAGATGGTTCTGAAGTAAGAGGGGGGAAGTCTTGCGCGTTCTGAAAACTAGAACAAGTGTCCCAAGGTTGAAAATTGATATCAAATGGATCTTCAATAGGATACCAGGTAGCGAGATGTAAGATACTTGGAAGAATAGACTGCCAAAAATTGACAGACCTAGTGGGATGAGATGTTTCTGGAGAAATTTCAGGAGGAGGACTACCACTAGGAAGCAATGAAGAGGATGACGAAACTAGTGGTTCCACCACAGTGACAGTGTTTCAAAACATAAGAGAACCGAGATAACTAACTCTAGGCCTCAATATCAGAAACTAAGGAATTGCTTAAGAAAAAGATAAGAAAATATATTTAACGGTCATGTGATCATGGGCAGTTGATTTTATGACATTGAAAAAAAACTCTGCCATTTCATATTTTAAGAGTCAAGAAAGAGGAAAATTATGACTCTAGTCACTTTCAGGTTGAAACGAGCGTGAAAGGACAAGTGCTCAAGGATCTTTTCAATTTTAGAGAGTCATGAAAAGACCAAAATGACTACTCATAAAATCTAAGCAAGAGGGTGTACCAAGTTTCTGTGAACTACAATATACACCTTGGTGATCAAATGAAAGAGAAATGACCAAGGACTGGATGTACGTGCAGGAAGTCTCTCTGAATGCTATGTTTGGTGTATCACGGTTATAGGGCAGTAGACTCGGCTTCCTATGGATAAAGGATGTTAACCTATGAGGGTTTCCCTTTATATACGCGACGGTACGGGGAGCACAAGTCCGTACTAGCGTTGTCTAAAGCCAGATGGCGAATTACAACTACTAGGTTTAATGATGCCGAAACATTTCACTAGCTTAGACCTCTACAATATTTGTGTTAGGTTTCAATGCCTCCTTAGGTTGATTGAATTCATTTTAAATTTGATCTTGAATTAATGTTGTGATTTAAAGGCCTTACCGAATGTGATCTCAAATTCCTAATGCACAACTACATGAAAAATAAAACCATTCCACTTCAATGAATGCTAACTAAGAGAGGGATATTAATTCATAAAAAAGCAGCAATCAATCGAATACAAGGGAATTTTCCCTAATGCTTCTAAGACAACCAAAGAAAAAAGAATGCAAATTTTGTATTTTTAGATAAATGGGAAGCAACATGCACTATTACACTAAAAATAAAAATGAACACTAGCTTTGAGCAATTCGAATGAAAAGATCTAAAACAAAGAGATCAATATAACATGAATTAAACACACTCAAAACAGATATGCACTCCTTCAAGCAAAAGGGCTTTCGAACCGGTTCAGTGAGCAATGTAATCTATGCTCACGGTGATGAATGGAGAGCTAAACGAAAACCAAGGTAGTCATTGAAAAAACCAAATATATGTAGAACCGAGCGAAAAGCTAAAACAATTAGTCAAACGAACTAAAATGACACAGAGCAAATTGAATCAAACTCAACTCAGAAGGCTCAGTGAGGAGAGAACCAAAAAAGTGGCACAAGGCACATAGAAAACCTAGGGTGACAAACGCCACTGATAAAATGATGGAAAAAAGCTGAGAAGGATGAGACAAGAGAGTCAAAACAATCTCAATGGACCAATTGAAAGAGAAAAATCCAATCTAGAGGCAAGAAATACTGACAAAACTCAGGGAAAAGTCTTAAAATTTAATCCTGTAGGATTCAATGCATCTGTTTAGCTCTAATCCATGCAAAACAAGGGTTGGCACACCTGTGAAAAAAGGAACAAATGCCAATCAGCACGTCTGTTCAAGGAAAAGCAACACTAAGCAAGAAAACTATGGGAAAAAATAAAAACCACTGAGTAGAGGTTAGAATTGGCACTCTGAGACTGAACAGGATGGTTGAAAATAGTCAGACAAGCACGACAAAGCATAAAAATGATGAAATGACCAACGTCGACTCGACAAGCAAAACACTAGACGAAAAATGAGAGATGAAAAAAAACACTGATCCCTAGTGGAGTCGCCAACTTGTTGTACAGGTAAATCCCCTCTGTGGATAGAGGCGATCCCTCTAGCCCCTGGGTGGGTCTAGCAACAAGGGAACAAACTAATGCTTTAGATTCCTAGTTTATGAATGAAATTGAGTCAGAATAGATGACCTACCTTTGTTCCAACACAGTTTTCGTAGCTATGGTAGTGATCTCATGATATTTGTCTTAACACGTTGCAGGCCTTCAACGGTAATACTCGGGTGTGTGCATAGGGATCAAAGAATGATAAAAACATACGAAAAGATACCTTCATTCATAACTATTTAATTGGTCAAGGAGAATTAAACACATTGCACGAGATTAAACATATCAAATGCAAAATAGGAACCAAAACATCAGTCACATATTAATAAGTAGAGAGAAGAATTTTACAACCAAAAGAGCCTTGACGTTGCAGCCTCCTTCGACGGGTCCAGTCAAAACACGTCTCAAGCATTCGTCAAGTAATTGGACTTGGCAAAGAAATAGGCCTAGATTCTCTCTCGAAAATGGATTCTTCTCTGCTTTATCTCACACCAGCTATAGTAAGGACCATTCAGCTAGCTAAAACTATGTGAGAGGGATGTATTTATAAGAGAGGAGGAGGTGGCTTGGGATCTCTCATAAGGTGGAAAGAAGACCTTATCCTTTGGGGAGTTTCTCAAACGTAAGAAACAAGAAGCCAAAGGAAGGTCTTCGATGTTATTCAGTCGAACAAACCATGATGAATCCGCTCATGAAGTGGTTGGGCATGGAAACTTCATTTCTATTTTAAAAAAAATTCCAAAAATAGCTTGGCACGGGTAGTCCATTGAGACATAGCACAAATGGGCCCGAGGCCCAGTGCTAATTTCTCTATGGGTGCGAGGCCATAACTTCCTACCAGCACCGACCAAAAATCATGTGTTTTTGAGAGTATACTCCAGGAATAGTCGATAGAGAAAATTTTCTTCACATGCCAAGGGATGCAATGACACTTTTTGCAAGGTATGACAATACACAGAAGTCAGTGAAAATGGTCCTCCAATGTGTGCGATGGGGATTGCAGGGACGATGAAAAAATATTGTGTAACAGAAGGTTTAGAAGCTGAAATGTTTATGACGTGAAGCAGAAATCCTGAGGAAGCTCCTGTAAAAATTTCAGATCATGGTGCACAATATTTTCAGAGATATGATCTGTGTAAGTTAGGGTTTTTGCAGGCTCCTAAACTTCATCTCAAAGAGGTGACCTTGGGAAAATAGTCATAACTCTCTCTCTGACTATCAGATTGGAATTTTGTAAAATGTGGTGGATAGTGCACGTACAATAGTTTTCTCTGTATCAATTTCGGAGCCGAATGAAGAAACATGGACACGTGGTACTCCGTTCAAGTTGGCTCTACTAAACCAGTCCATAATTAGGTCATTTTGAGAGATTGGGCATAAATTTGTTTTGAAGAATCAGAATTGGGTCAGACCTATGGAATTGGAAAGAAGACTCAGAAGAATAATATAGGACTGAAAATCACATATTGTGGATCTGAAATAACAAAGATAAACCAAATTCAATATCGAGATCCTAGAAGGCAAGAAAAATCTAGATCATGTGTTGTCAAGGGCTGCAAAGGACCAGAATTTCTAGGGCAGAAAAGCAAAGCAAGGTGTAGTAGAGGTAAGCTCCAGGTAAGTACATTATTTATATGCATTTTCATCTCTCAATTGCAATAGTTTATTTTTATTATAATTTGTTCTTTTTGTTTAGCACTGACATATGCTCTGCAAGCTGAGGTAAGTTTTCCTATTATCATGTCATGGGTATTTCCTTGAAGGATTTTGCAGGTATTATATATTCATCAAGATAAGAATCAATGCATAATATAATTTTCTAAAGAGTGAGAAAGAGTAGCAATAAAGGTGCAGAACATCAACAAGAAGTTTACCACATGAAGTCCTCACATGGGCATCACTGCATACAATCATTCTATAGGTATCATTGTACTGAGTGATTGTAAAAGCATCATTGTAAAATTTTTACAACTTTCTATCTACCAAGAAGTGAACAGGTAGTGTCGGGAGGTCTAGGATCATCATTAGGTATTTGTGTCATAGTTGGGGTTATGGTCTAGTGTGTATTATTCTTCTACATCATTCTATATCATTGTAAAGTGGACCATTTTCCCTGGTACGGGAGTCCATTCTTATTTTATTCTTCTATAGGATGGTAGGGTGGTGCTAGGCTGGTGCATGAAGTCACCAATAGGTTCAATCTTGTGAAAACTTCAGGGTGGTAGGGTGGTGGTAGGGTGAGTTGTAGCTCATTGGGTGTTGGGGCATCCGTTCAGTTGACTACTGAAGAATCTCGGGCATTGGAGTGTCCATCTAGTGGGAGCTGGAGAAGAATGATTTTCTATATTCTAGGAAGTTGAAGCTTTATTTTCCATTGGAGTTGAATATTAAAAAATTATTAGAAAAGAATTCAAGTTTTTGTCCCGGAGGGGGTTTCCACCTTAAAAACTATGTGCAATTGCGTTCCTTTTGTTTACTTCTATCATTTTACAAACACTGATAATAATTGAAGATTAAATAATTCTATGAAAGATTAATAATAATACTAATTGAAAGGAATACTGATTCACCCCGCCCTCAGTATTTCCAACAAAGAGAAGATCAAAAGTTTGGTAAGTTTGAATCATGTGTTGATGAAGGTATCTTTGTTGGTTACTCACAAAAAATAAAGTTCTATAAAGTATATAATCTAAGATGAAAACAGATAGTGGAGAGCATAAATGTTATATTTGAAAAAGATGGTGTTCTAACGAATAATGATGAGGATCTAGAATCTTTGAAACTTGAGACAGAGGCTGAAAAAGACCCTGAGAAAATTCTAGAACAGGAGACAACTGTCAATAAGGAAGAAGTAAATAATGATGATAAAGATATACAGGAACAACAACAAGAAGCTCCTCCAAAGAGAACAAAAGAATGGATTCAAAAGAACCATCCATGAAGTCAAATCACTGGTGACATAAATGAAGGTTGGCAGTTTCGTTCATCACAACACACTCACATTGCTTTTATAGAAAACTTTGAGCCTAGTATTTATTAGGAAGCCATCTAGAATGAACATTGGGTAGCAGCTATGAATGAAGAATTGGATCAAATAAATAATAATAACACCTCAGAATTAGTTCCACAACCAAAAGATAAAAATGTCATTGGGACTGAATGGGTGTTCAGGAACAAATTGAATGAAGATGGACAGGTTACCTGAAACAAAGCAAGATTGGTTTGCAAAGGTTATGAAAAAGTGGAAGGAACTGATTTCGATGAAACATTTGAACCAATTGGAAGAATGGAAGCCATTTGGTTGTTTCCTGCTTATGCATGTTCAAGAAAAATCAAAGTATACCAAATGGATGTTAAGTCAACATTTCTGAAGGGCGAATTAGAGGCATAAGTTTACATCCAACAACCTGAAGGTTTTCTACTATCATAAAAATAATACTATGTTTGCAGGTTAAAGAACACTCTATATGGTCTCAAGTAGGCTCTTAAAGCATGGTATGCTCATATTAATGGATATCTAGGTCAACAAGGGTTCAATAAAGGTACAACTAATATCAATATTTATGTACTGATAGATAAAGATAATTTAACAATCGTTGAGGTATATGTGGATGATATAATCTTTAGTAGTAATGATGACTGGCTAAGTATTAACTTTTCTACAAAAATGCAAAGTGAGTTTGAGATATCTTTACTTGGTGAGCTGACATACTTATTAGGGCTTTAAATATCTCAGCAAGAGAAAGGAATATTTATATGTCAATCCAAGTACATCAACGAAATTCTCAAGATATTCAAAATGGAAGATTGCAAACCTATCCTTACTCCCATATTAACATGTTGCAAATTGACCATAGACGACTCATCTAAGGATGTGGATCATAGGTTGTATATATCTATGACTAGTAGTATTCTATATGTAACAGCCTCCCAGCTAGATGTTATGCAAGCAGTTGGACAAGTAGCAAGATTCCAAGCAAGACCAAAAGAATCACATATTATTGCCATCAAAAGAATTATTCGATATCTAAAGGCGACAACAAAATACGGCTTGTGGTATCCCAAGGGTAACAATCTCATTATTAAAGCCTTTACAGATGCAGATTAGGCAAGAAGCTTTGATGATCGTACGAGTACTAGTGGAGCAACATTATATCTAGGTGGTTGTCTCGTATCATGGTTGAGCAAAAAGAAAACCTCAACCTTGTTATCTACAACGGAAGTAGAATACTTTGCACTGACAGCTTGTTGTACTCAAGTCCTTTGGATGAAATAAAGTTTGCAATATCTTCAAGTACAATTCAGTGAGCCGATTCCCATGTTCTGTGATAACACCAGTGCCATGAACATCTCCAACAATCCTATCATGCATTCGAAAACAAAACACATTGTAATCAAATATCATTTTTTTAGAGAACAAGTCGCTGAAAAAAATATCAAACTTGAATATGTTGGTACAAAATAACAAATCGTTGATATCTTCACTAAAAATTTACCTCAAGAAGCATTTGAATATCTTCGCCAGAAGCATGGGATTCTCGCAAATTCTCATTAGATTTTCTTTATTCATAAACTAAAGGGGGAATGGAAGTGTGTACATGTCCGTAGGATGGTTGTGTTTTAGGGGGGGTTACCCTTTGGCATTGATGTCAAAGTGTTAGAGAATGTTGTAGGAAGAGGTGTCATGATCGCAGGGGGAGTACTTATGTTTCCATAAATGCCAAAGGGGGAGATTGTTGGTCAGTGGTTGTCATTGATGTCAACCCAAGCAGCACCAGGGGCTACCCCGATATTGCATGGGAATTTTGAATTGAAAAATTACTCTATTCTGAGTCAAGGATATTTGGGATGGTTTGTAATTGTTGAGATGTTTCTATTGATATATGACACACCACGTAATTCTTCACGGTTTGAGAGATATTCGTGTTTGAAGTCAGTAACCCTAGTTAGTGGGCTAAAACCCCATGGGGTTGTGGAATGACACTAATAATTGGTTGTGGTAATTGAATAGTAAATAATTAATAACTTTTTAAGCAAGGAAAAGAAAAGGTGCAACAAATCAAAGCAAAGCAAGGTGCAACAAAATGATGCAGTAGAGGTAAGATCCAGGTAAGTAGATTTTGTATATTAATGTTCATATCTTAATTTCGTTAGTTTTTTTTTTTGTATTCTAATTTGTTGTTTTTGTTTAGAACTGACATATGTTCTGTAGGATGAGGTAAGTTTTTCTATTATCATGTCATGGGTATTTCCTTGAATAATTTTTGCAGGTATTATATATTCATAAAGATAAGACTCAATGCATGATCTAATGCTCTGAAGAGTGAGAAAGGGTAGCATGACAAGAGAAATCAAGGTGCAGATCATCAACAAGAAGTTCACCACATGAATTCCTCAAGTGGGCAACACTGCCTACAATCATTGTAAAGATATCATTGTATTGAGTCATTGTAAAAGCATAATTGTAAAAGTTGTACAAGTTTCTATGTGCCAAGAGTTGAAGCGGCGGTGTTGGGAGGTCTAGGATCATCATTAGGTGGTTGTGTCATAGTTGGGGTTATGGTTTAGTGTGTATTCTTCTTCTACATAATTCTATATCATTGTAAAATGGACCATTTTCCATGGTACGTTAGCCATTCTTCTTTTATTATTCTATAGGGTGGTAGGGTGGTGCTAGGATGGTGCATGAAGTCACCAACATGTTCATGCCTGTGAAAAATTCAGGGTGGTAGGGTGGTGCTAGGGTGAGTTGTAGCTCATTGGGTGTTGGGGCATCCGTTCAGTTTACTACTGAAGAATCTAGGGCCTTGGAGCGTCTATCTAGTGGGAGCTGGAGAAGATTTCTTTTCTAGATTCTAGGAGGTTGGAGCTTTCTTTTCAATTGGAGTTGAATATTAAAGAATTATTAGAAAAGTATTCAGGTGGTTTTGGTCCCGGAGGGGGTTTCCACCTTAAAAACTATATGCATTTGTGTTCCTTTTGTTTATTGCTATCATTTTACAAACACCGATAATAATTGAGGAATAGCTAATGCTATGAAATATTAATAATAATACGAATTGAAAGGAATACTGATTTACCCCCCCTCTCAGTATTTCCAACAGATTAGACCAGATTTTTGGTAGATATGGAAAACGAGATGTAGGTTATTAAATGTAATTGAAAGGCAACACAAGACATGCATAAGAGTTATGCAGATAGCGATAGGGAATTTAAGGAGTTTCACGTTGGGGAGAATGTGTACTTGCGCATCAAGCCCAAGAGGAACTCCTTGAGGATGAGATCATGTGTGAAGCTGGAAACTCGATATTGAGGGTATTTTGAGATCCTTAAGACAATTGTACCATTGGCCTACAAGCTTGCACTTCCTCTGACAGTGAAATTCCATGATTTCTTCCATGTTTCATTACTTCAGAAATATGTATAGGATGTTGATCATGCGATTTACTGGTCTGTATTGGAGGTGGAACTAGAGGGAGATTTACAGAAATAACCACAATGCATATTGCAACGGAAACAACTCATGCTCTGAAACAGAGAAATTGAGTAGGTTAAAGTGTAATGGAAGCACTTTTGACCCAATGAAACTACATGGGAGATGACTGAGTCAGATGCAGGATTTATATCGTTCATTATTTTTTGGTTCAAGAAAATGATTTTTCCCTATATGTATATGTAAATGCGTATGGATGTTGTTGTAGATACCATAGTGAGTTGTGTTAGAAAGCTCCAAAAAGTGGTCTATTTGTTTTGTTTTTAATGGGATTCCATTGTAAATAATGCATTGATTTGTGCTATAAATCTCCATGGGAAGTATGTTTTATTTTCAGCATTTTGCTGGTCATATTTGTCATAGAACACTAAGGACAGTGTTCCCCTAAGGGAGAGGGGTTTGTAATAACCCCTGTTTGATTTTCCATGTAAATAAAATAAAACCATGGTCATGGGACACATATTACAATATGAATGTTGGGAAAAACATAATGATGGGTATCACTTGTGATTACTTAATGGCTATGGAATTTGGCAAAGGGAAAGGGGCATTAATTGGAATTATTTATGAAAATAGAGGAAAATAGGAGAAAATGAAGGTGAAGAGACACAAATATGCATGAGAGGGAAATTAGGGGAAACATGAAGGAAAATAAAGAATATATAGGTCTTAATGATAAAAAGGCTTCTTAGGATTAGTTCATAGATTTTGTTAATCCAAATTTTGTCATTCTACTTTTGGAGCTCTCATTTAATTCTATCATTCTCTCACTCTTGCACACATAGAGAAATATTGGATCATTCTTGGGGTACTTGGGAATTTAGTTGGACTGGAGAAATAAGGAAAGGGAAAGCATGAAATAAAAAGGGAATAATTGGATTAACAACTACATCTGGATTTCTTTGCAGGTAATAAGTTTCATGTGTGATTTCCTTACTGATTTCTGAATGCATGGTATATAAACGTGATTTTTGGTTGCATGATGTCATTAACATGGAGTTTTCCTTGAATTGAAAATGGTTTTAGCCTTTCCTTTATATTTCCTAGATAGCCATGGTGTTGTGGGTTTTACACTTGTTTTTTTTCTAATTGATTCTCATGTTCCTTATGGTTTTAGCTTGGAACAAAGACTTTGGAAGCCCTTAAAAAACTTTGGTTGAGTTACTAGTTCTAGAGCCTAGGTTGGGACAAACAATCTAGAGCCCTTGATGGGTTGAGTTACTAGTCCCTGGAGCTGGGTTGGACAAATTCTATGGAGACTTAGAAGGTTGTGGGGTTAGGTACTAGATCATGGAGCCCTGGAACACTTGGGCAGAGACTGATATAGTTGGTGTTAATGATGTCCAAACATAGAGGTGGAATCAATTTGGTTGAGGGTTCAGGTGGTTTTCCCTTTGGAAGCCCTGGTTTGGTTTTGTCTTGGTTTATTCCATGAGATCCCACATTCATGCTTGGAATATGGTGCGGGGGTGATTGGTTGAAAGAGAGATTTGGTTTAGCCCAATCTATGGTAGGGAGGTACGTGGAAGTCCTGACTTGGTTGGAATTTTCATATGTTAATATGAGAAATTTTCCTATTGTGACATATGAATATTTGTAGTGATTATATTAGTGATATTATGGCTGAGTTTCCATGATCTCTATGTTGGTTATTTGTTAGTTACATGACATATGTTATCTATGTATCTTTTCATGATTTTCTTATTTATATAATGGTTGATGAATATATGGACTAATAAGTGTTGTTGCAGCTATGTGGAGAGGGAATAGAGCCTTCTTGGTGATTCCCAGATGAACCTCAAACTTTTATGATTATGTATGCATTCATGACCTCAGGATCGCAGACTCAGATCTTGGGACCGTAGGCACTGACATGAGGAATTCAATTCATAACCGATGGTAGCTAGGCTTGAGAGTGTGGTTGGAGGCTCACAACCACATGTTGGTAGTATCAAGGGTAAAATTATAGGTCTAGGTCAGTGAAATAAGGTTCCAATACAAGGATTTACTACCTGGGGTGATTCTTCAGCTCTTGGGTGTTCTATAGTCCCTGTAGGTTGTTAGTTTGGGGTTAGTTTGTAGGCCCCACTTCCTTAAATATAAATAGGAGGTTGGTTTAGGTCATAGTGACACTTGTCTCATGTTTACCCTGATGAGCGTATGAAATTTGGTAAATGTTAGAAGGGGTAATAACAAGAAAGGTATTGCATGGCATGCCATAAGGGAACCATGTCACCCTATCTACCATGTCATGAGCCTCGTCATACTGGATCCAAAAAAAAGTTCCAACCCCTTGTAACACATATTTTTCATGTTATAAGGGAATTCAGGTCTTCCATTCAGAACTTGAGGTGGGGGCATTCAACAGGCCCCACTATGTCAAGTATCCTTAGGAATAAAATCTCAATAGTTTCCCTTGGGGCCCCTATTGAAACCTATAAATTACCATGGTTATTTAATGGCCATAAGAACTTACATTCAATGGCCTAGATGTCTCATATCTAAGTGCTTGATCAGCGCACCTTGCACAATGTTGAAGAGGGTTTACGCCATTTCCTTCCAAAGTCATTTATTCTAGCCTTAAGGATTCTAGTCCTAAATGTAGTAATGTTTTATTAATGTATAAGGGCCTTTTCCGAGGCCTCTCACGCATAGTATATAGATATACAATGGTATATACAGGCCCTTCCGGGCTATCCCTCTTATGCTTGTACTAATTTGGCCCAAACTTAGCGTGTGAATGCATAATTGATATATATATATATATATATATATATATATATATATTTTATTTTATTTTCTAAGAAAAAAATATTTATTTTTATTAAAAATAAAAGACTGGCCCCAAGGGGTTTACAAGTGCTCCTTTCAGCTGTATATTCTTGCTTTTTCAAAGCTTTA
Organism: Pinus albicaulis; assembly: GCA_034641835.2. Taxonomy (NCBI): domain Eukaryota; kingdom Viridiplantae; phylum Streptophyta; class Pinopsida; order Pinales; family Pinaceae; genus Pinus; species Pinus albicaulis. Next base: position 755,257,729 of record CM076575.1, on the reverse strand, counting down.
TTGTTTCAGGTATTGCCTTTATATTAACCCTTTTTTCCAAAAAAAAAAAATGTAACATGGAGAGGCCGTAGGCCTTTTTCTCTTGCCTCCTACAATTCTGAGTAAAAAAAATTTGGTTTGATGATTCTCAAAATGTCCGTCTTTGGAATCGGTCCCTTCATGATTCAAAAAAAGTGGAAAAATGTCTTCTTAGTTTACCTTCTGTGTCAAACCAGAATTACTTCGTCAGTAGCAGAGGATACATCCATGATCGTCAAAGTGCCTGGAGGTAGTGTCAAGGATTGTTTTGATAATGCATCTACTTTAGTATTCAGTTCTCTATAAACATGTTTGAAGGATAGCTGTTGAAACTTTTGGAAGCAGCTGAGGATTGTGCGTAGGATCACCTTCCAGTGGGGGGCCAAAATCTGTATGTGTTGAAGAGCCCAATCCACTACCACTTTTGAATCACTGAAACACTGAATATTGTTGATTTATCTATCGATTGCTACTTTTAACACTGCCCACAAGGCCATTAGTTCAGCTTTATTGTTTGAGCCATGACCAAGCGCAAATTTGATGAGAATTTTTTTATCTGAACTGTGGTGGAGAGTGGCCCCTGCTCCTGCTAACGGGGGGTTCCCTTGGCTGGATCCATCGTAGAAGGCCCAAGGAATGTCCTAATTAATTTGCGATGGCGGAATAATCCGAATATTTTGTGGTTTTGGTGGACGTTTATGTTCTTTTGTCCACTGCAAAATTAAGGCCGAGTTCAACTCCTCCGGAATGGTTTCCCCATGAAATAATGCCATATTTCTAGCCCACCAAATGCCATATGTGAAGGATGGGAAGGTTGCATAAATTCTTACCTCGATATCATTCCACCATTGTTTCATCTGGGAGAGGACATTGTCTACCACACCGTGATGGGAAGAAGAGAAGGAGGCAGCAGCCACGTTCCAAACTGACTCTGCATAAGAACATAGTGGAAAAAGGTGAGGTCCAGATTCTGCATCCAAACCACATAATGAAAAACGGCTTGGCCCTTCCTATGCTCATCATTAAAGGTTTTCCCATGTGAGGAGCCTGTTGTGTAATGCCAACCATAACACAATTTTTTCCTTTATTGGGCCAGGGGCTTTCTAGAGATGTTTCCACCATTCCTCCTTTCCCCCTGTTAATGATTCTTCCATTTTTGTTTTGTATCCTTTGCTCATTGTATAGGTCCCAAATACTGCGCTTTTTGTCCATACCAATGTGTCATATTCCTCTTGGTCTAAATGTATGAAATTTTTTACAAGTAGGAGGAAAAAAGATGACCATTCCTGTGTTTCTATATGGTTTAGCCCCATAGATGCGGTTGATTTCCATCCTGGAGTTCCCCACTCCTGAGGAGAGGAATTCGCTGCATCCACTATTGTGTGAATATGATTTATTCTAAATTTAAGCCTGAACCCCTTGGATAGTTTGTAATATTCTCCTACCCCATCCCAAGGATCCAACCCTATTCTTACTTGAGTCCCATTGCCTATACTCCAAGCAGTTCAATTTCCAATCAACAGGAATGCTTGAATGAGTGCCTTCCATCCAATTGAACCACTTTTATATGTTTTGTTTTGTGTTTGAAACCATGTCATGATTGTGGATCCTGGTAAGTATTTGGAGAAAATTATCTGCCCCCATAAAGAGCCTGAACTCTCAACAAGATTCCATACAGATTTTGGAGCCAAGGATAAGCATAATATTGGGAGATGTTTTATACCCCAACCACCAAGATCCTTCGGTAGGGCTTGGGTTGTCCATTTTGTGAGTGGGATTCCCTAAGTCTTTTTGCTGGCTGTCCAAAGAAAAGAGAAGCATTTTTTCTGGATTTTGTGTAATATCCCTTTTGGAATAGCGGCAATTATGGCCCAATATATCGAGATACTTTGTAAGACTGATTTCAGGAGCACCAATCGTCCCCCCTAGAGAGGAAGCAATTTTTCCAATGGGCAAGGGTTTCCAATTGTGAAGGGTTTCGATAATTTATACCTTAAAGGTCTTGGCTTGAAAACCTTCACAAATCAAGGGCATGCCATTCAAGGAGGACTCACCTTAACCAACTTCTACACTGAAAAATAGATAATACTAGTTTCAGAACTTACCTGAAAGTCCCTCAGTTGATGTAGATCCCGTGGGGTGAAAATCCCCTGCAACACTTTGTGCTCCGAAACCTGTAAATCCACAATGAATGAACACAAATACCTACTTGTACAACATATATAGTTCCTAGATGTTAGTGAAAGCCATGTATAATATCATGAAAACAATATGAAATGTTCAATTAATGAGTATTACACATATATAAAGCAACATTAACACATAAATCTCAGGAACAAGATGGCTCTTCCTATTATGAATGACACATACAGTAATCAAAATGTGGAGAGATCACCTGAATCCTGCCATGGCCTTCAAGCATACCGTCCTGTGGATCTGTCCAGCCCTAGCCTCGTGAGAATTCTTCCAAGATGTGTGCACAATAGATGTCATATAGAATGATGAACATTTCAAGGAAACAAGGGTTTCCTGAATATATATGGGAAGTGTAGGAGGCACGGGAACATCAGAATTGAATAGGGCTCCAACAGAGTATAATATCTATATCTTTTCTCTCTCCCTTAGGCCATACCTTTGAAGGGCTTTTATACTCCCTCAAATTAGTTTTTGCAGTTAGAAGCAGTTGGGCCATGGGATGGGGTGGTTGAATTACAGAAATGACAATCAAACCTGCCTCGAATAAAGGGATTTTATATATTTTTTAATAATTAAAAAGGTATACATGGATATCTATGAATGGACTCGCGTATATACGTGGAAAATTCTGGGCAGAATCGCGTATGGGTTTTAAGATCCTGTTTTTGAGAAACATATTCAAGTCTAGAGGAAAGGGTGCCCAAGGCCAAAGTGTAAATCATTAAGTATATGAAGGTTAGAAATAACACTATAACAGATTCCCCCTAATATATGAGGTCAAAAGGGGTACATGATGGTCGAAATGTATTATGCGCATAGAAAGAACCTTGCAAGGACTAGAGAGGGCTTCACCAAATTTTGGCCTGCCAAAAAACCAGTGAGAGAAATCAGAGATAGCTCATTTCTAAGGCGGGCATACCCATGCTCAGTGAAAATAAAAAGCATGTACACATATGGAATATAGAGAAGATGCAAAATGTATACAAGTATAGCTGACAAAATGTAAAATACATAATGAATCATCTGACCACTGATCACTGCCCGGAAGTACAAGTCAAAATCAGGTCCAAGTATCACATACAGAAGACTGATCAATGATGCTGCAATAGATATATGATCATAAAAGTCACAAATGAATCTCCAAGTACCAGATCATAAGTGGTGGAACAAATGGTACACCATGCAACTCGGGAGCCAACATATAAGATGTTGTTGTGGTGAAACTACAACATATAAGGGTGTACGACATCACTGCCAGAAAACTAAAGAATCTATCTAAGTGAACAGAATAATGCTGATGCAAACCTGAGGTCTTCACCGATCACTATGGCACAATTCTACACAATGGCAATAAATGAGCTGAAGTCGGCCATGTGAGAAATCATTTGATTACCAGTCATTAATGTATACCATTAAAAAACGTGAGACTACCCACTGATAATGATAATGAGCATCAAGGTGCCCCAATACAATCCAACAAGTGAGAATAAATGAGTTGAAGTCGAACACTTGAAAGAGTCCACCAATCAAGAGGAAATGATGTATCCTCACTATTGATGGTGAAGAATCTGCCACTGATGATTGCAAACCCTAAGGTACTGACAAAAGGACTCTAGATCTTATTCCCAGAGCAATGACTCAGAGTCGATGGGAAAATATTTGCTGGAAGGAAGGCATTAAGGCATCCCACATCAATCCAGCACGAGTGTAACCTGCATGCCAAAATTTGGAAGGAATCAGACGAAGTAGAGTGATGTAACCAACCCGAAGTATGTTTCCAGCATGCACGAGATGAAGCTGGCACACAATAGAAACCCTCTAAACCAACCAATAATGAAAGTTGACAAAGAGGCAAGATATCCACCGATAGGGTCAAATGGAAATCAAGGTACTACATGAATCCCAGGTGTGATAATGTAAGCTAATGTCAAACACAAGGGAAACCACTCAATCAAAGACCCATGATGATGATCAAATGTTGAGCCCAAGGTCACCTATCAATGATCTAAATAGGGCCACGGTGCAACTCTAGGTTTGCTCTCAGAGAAATATGTCGTAGTCAATAAGAGACAAACCTGCCAGCAAGAAGTCAATGGAGACCTTCTCAAACTAGCACGAGCATAGGACTGAATATTTGATGTGATAGAACAAGACACTGACAAGAACGAGAAGGCCGACTGAAAAATGAGTCAAGAGACACCACAGATAGGCCGACTCAGGTTAACTTCCCTTGAACAAAAGCACGACTCATATTGACTATGGAAGCAGATGATAACTTTGTATAAGTTTGTTATGTAGGAGGCATGAACAAACCCTCCATATGATTGGAAGAGATAACCAACCGGGGGAGAACTGATGCATGTAACAAGGTTATTGCTTCTCCTAAGTCAAAACTAAAACCATCCCAAATGAAGGAAAGACATAGTTATTTATGCTTTGTTCAAGGTCAACAAAACTGACACTGTAGCTGCCATCAAAATATGAAGTAATATCCCATTCCCACTCTTTTTCACATATTTTTTTTTTTGTCTTTTTCATATTCAAAGCCTGAAAAAGAATAAAATAATACTATAGTACAATGGATAGAACGAGTATCATAAAACATATGCACTAGTTCCGGGGATATGAATAATCCTATGCTCAAGCAAGGTGGCAGAAACTGGTAAGTGATACTCAAAAGAGTGTTCCATCCATGGGTAGCAAGGTGTCAAGTCACGGTAGCTAAGTGATTGCATGGTTTAACTTGTACAAAAAGTCAAGGTCAACAGATGGCTTAAACATTGAGTCCAAATGAAGCTGGCTAAAGGCCAAGATAAACGAATAGTCAATATGCAATGCAGAATACATCAACAACCAAAAAGGGAGGCTCTAGGGTGATGGCCAGAAAAATGATAGCGAAGAAGAAGAAGAATGCAGATTCAATGTATATGTCATGGCAGAACTAAAGATGACTCCTGAGCCTACATATATTGCAACATGGGCATGCCATTCAAGGAGGACTCACTTTAACCAACTTCTACACTAAAAACTAGATACTACTGGTTGCAGAACTTACCCAAAATTCCCTCGGTTGATGTAGATCCTATGGGGTGCAAACCCCCTGCAACACTTTGTGCTCTAAAACCTGTAAATCCACAAATAATGAACACAAAAACCTAGTTGTACAACATATATAGTTCCTAAATGTTGGTGAAATCCATGTATACTATCATGAAAACAATATGAAATGTTCAATTAATGATTATTAAAAATATATAAAGCATAATTAACACGTAAATATCGGGAACAAGATGAATCTTCTTATTGTGAATGACACGTACAGTAATCAAAACATGGAGAGATCACCTGAATCTTGCCACAGCCTTCGGGCATACCATCCTCTAGATCCATCCAGCCCTAGCCTCGCAAGAATTCTTCCAAGATGTGTGCACAATAGATGTCATATAGAATGATGAACATCTCAAGGAAACAACGATTTCCTAAATATATCTGGGAAGTGCAAGAGGCACGGGAACATCAGACTTGAATAGGGCTCCAACAGAGTATAATATCTATATTTTTTCTCTCTCCCTTAGACCATACCTTTGAGGGACTTTTATACTCCCTCAAATTAGTTTCTGCAGTTAGAAGTAGCTGGGCCACGGGCTGGGGTGGTTAAATTACTGGAGTAACCATCAAACCTGCCTCAAATATAGGGATTTTATATATTTTTTAATAATTAAAAAGGTATACGCGGATATCTATGAATGGACTCGCGTATATACGCAGAAAAGTCTAGGCAGAATCGCGTATGGGTTTTAAGATACTATTTTTGAGAAAAATATTCAAGTCTGGAGGAAAGGGTGCCCAAGGCCAAAGTGTAAATCGTCAAGTATATGAAGGTGAGAAATAACACTATAACAGATGCCTCGTAATATATGACGTTAGAAGGGGTACATGATGGCCGAAATGTATTATTTGCATAGAAAGAACCTTGTAAGGACTAGAGAGGACTTCACCAGATTTTGGCCTGCCAAAAAACCAGTGAGAGAAATCAGAGAGATAGCTCATGTCTGAGGCAGGCATACCCATGCTCAGTGAAAATAAAAAGCATGTCCGCATATGGAATATAGAGCAGATCCAAAATGTATACAAGTATAGCTGAAAAAATTTAAAGTACATAATGAATCATTTGATCACTGATCACTTCTTAGAAGTACAAGTCAAAATTAGGTCCAAGTATCACATATAGAAGACTAATCAATGATGCTGCAATAGATATCTGATCATAAAAGTCACAACTGAAACTCCAAGTTACAAATCATAAGTGGTGGAACAAATGGTACAACACACAACTCGGGAGCCAACATATAAGATGCTGTTGTGGTGAAACTGCAACATATAAGGGTGTACGACATCACTGGTAGAAAACTGAAGAAGCTGTCTAAGTGAACCAAATCATGTTGATGCAAACCCGAGGTCTTCACCGATCACTATGGCACAATTCTACACAATGGAAATAAATGAGCTGAAGTTGACCATGCGAGAAATTGTTTGATTACTGGTCATTAATGTATACCATTAATGAATGTGAGACTACCCATCAATAATGATAATGAGCATCAAGGTGCCCCAGTACAATCTAAGAAGTGTGAATAAATGAGTTGAAGTCGAACACTTGAAAGAGTCCACCAATCAGGAGACAATGATGTATCCTCACTGTTTATGGTCAAGAATCTGCCACTGATGACTGTAAACCCTAAGGTATGGACAAAAGGACTCTAGATCTTATTCCCAGAGCAATGAGTTGGAGTCGATGGGAAAATATATTCTACAAGGAAGGCATTAAGGCATCCCACATCAGTCCAGCACGAGTGTAACCCACAGGCCAAAATTTGGAAGGAATTAGATGAAGTAGAGTGAAGTTACCAACCCGAAGTACGTTTCCAGCATGCACAAGATGAAGCTAGTGCACGACAGAAACCCTCTGAACCAACCAATAATGAAAGATGGCAAAGAGGCAATATATCCACCGATAGGGTCAAATGGAAATCAAGGTACTGCATGAATCCTAGGTGTGATAATGTAAGCTGATTTTGAACTCAAGGGAAACCACTCAGTCAATGACCCATGATGATGATCAAATGTTGAGCACAAGGTCACCTATCAATGATCTAAATAGGGTCAGGGTGCAACTCTAGGTTTGCTCTCAGAGAAATATGTCATAGTCGATAAGAGACAAACTAGCATGAGCATAGGACTGAATATCTGATGTGATAGAACAAGACACTGACAAGATCAGGAAGGCCGATTGAAAAATGAGTCAAGAGACACCGTAGATAGGCCGACTCAGGTTAACTTCCCTTGAACAAAAGCACGACTCATATTGAATATGGCAGCAAATGATAACTTTGTATAAGTTTGTTATGTAGGAGGCATGAACAAACCCTCCATATGATTGAAAGAGATAACCAACCGGGGGAGAACTGATGCATGTAACAAGTTTATTGCTTCTCCTAAGACAAAACTAAAACCATCCCAAATGAAGGAAAGAAATAGTTACTTATGCTTTGTTCAAGGGCGACAAAAACTGACATTGTAGCTTCCATCAAAATATGAAGTAATATCCCGTTCTCGCTCTTTTTCACATATTTAATTTCTTTTTCCTTTTCATATTCAAAGACTGAAAAAGAATAAAATAATGCTATAGTACAATGGATAGAACGAGTATCATAAAACATATGCACTAGTTCCGGGGATGGGAACAATCCTATGCTCAATGCAAGGTAGCAGAAACTAGCAAGTGATACTCAAAGGAGTGTAACATCCATAGGTAGCAAGGTGTCAAGTCATGGTAGCTAAGTGATTGCATGGTTTAACTTGTACAAAAAGTCAAGGTCAAAAGATTGCTTAAACATTAAGTCCAAATGAAGCCATCTAAAGGCCAAGATAAACAAGTAGTCAATATGCAATGCAAAAATACAACTCGACAACCAAAAAGGGAGGCTCTAGGGTGATGGCCAGAGAAATGGTATCGAAGAAGAAGAATAATGCAAATTCAACGTATATGCAATCGTGAAACTAAAGAGGACTCCCGAGCCTACATAGATTGCAGCATGGGCATGCCATTCAAGGAGAACTCACTTTAACCAACTTCTACATTGAAAACTAGATACTACTAGTTGCAGAACTTACCCAAAAGTCCCTTGGTTGATGTAGATCCCATGGGGTGCAAACCACCTACAACACTTTGTGCTCCGAAACCTATAAATCCAAAAAGAATGAACACAAAACCTAGTTGTACAACATATATAGTTCCTAGCTGTTGGTGAAAGCCATGTATAATATCATGAAAACAATATGAAATTTTCAATTAATGATTATTACACATATATAAAGCATCATTAATAAATAAATATCAGGAAGAAGATGGCTCTTCTTCTATTGAATGACACATACAGTAATAAAAATGTGGAGAGATCACCTGAATCCTGCCATGGCCTTCAAGCATACCATCCTCTGGATCCGTCCTGCCCTAGCCTCGAGAGAATTCTTCCAAGATGTGTGCACAATAGATGTCATAAAGAATGATGAACATCTCAAGGAAACAAGGGTTTCCTGAATATATCTGGGAAGTGCAAGAGCCACGGGAACATCAGACTTGAATAGGGCTCCAACATAGTATAATATCTATATCTTCTCTCTTCCTTAGGCCATACCTTTGAGGGCCTTTTATACTCACTCCAATTAGTTTCTACAGTTAGAAGTAGTTGGGCCACGGGCTGGGGTGGTTGAATTACTAGAATAACCATCAAACTCGCCTCAAATATAGGGACTTTATATATTTTTTAATAAGGAAAAATGTATACGTGGATATCTATGAATGGAATCATGTATATATGCGAAAAATTTTGGGCAGAATTGTGTATGGGTTTTAAGAAACCATTTTTGAGAAAAATATTCAAGTTTGGAGGAAAGGGTGCCTAAGGCCAAAGTGTAAATCATCAAGTATATGAAGGTGAGAAATAACACTTTAACAAGGGCTAGGGCTTTTAACTTTTTGGAATTATTGCAAGATTCATTCCAATTCATCAGCATCCACCTCTTTTTGTAATGTTTCATTCATCTCTTTTGTGATCATCCGAGGGAAAAGTTTTAAAACCTGAAGTATTTCCTATATAGGATAGCCCTCTGGAGCTGTGAAAGAAACCTTAAAGTGTTCAACCCCTGCTTTGGATTTTTCTTCAAAGGAGCATTCCCTCTCTCCATTTGGGGCTTGGATTTCCTAGATAGAGTTCTGGTTGCATCTCTGGGACGCAAACCTGTGAAAAAAATTCATATTTTTATCTCCCTCCTGAATCCAAATTTCACGGCTCTTCAGGCGCCATAAATTTTCCTCCTTCTGTAGGAGGTCCTGTCACTTCAGCTCCAAGGATTTCAAGGATTCTAATTATGCCTTAGAAAGAATCCCTGTGCAATTCCCTGTAGATTTGAGCAATTCCTGTTTTCTGGCCCAAAAATTTTGGTCCTACACCTTGGTCACCTTCTTTATACTAGCAATATTTTCTACCCATTGTTGCATAAAAGTATATGATTGAGAGGTGGCCATTGGAGTCCCGGAACCAGTCATTGGGGTCTTATAATCCTCCTCCATTAACCAAATCGGATTGATTTTAAGAGGGGGGGGGTTTGTTTAGGAGTATCCAAGATCATAATGATTGGGCGATGATATGATAAGCCTCTCGTCTCCACCCATGACTGAATTCTGAAGTGGAAAACCAAGAGGCCTTCCATTATAAGAAATCTATCCAATCTCTTTGCAACATCATCATCAATTTTGTGATTGTTTCACCAGGTGGGGAAAAATTTCAGTGGTTAGACGTACACCATCCTATGAGCTTCCATGAGAGACTATATGAAGAGGGCCAATGGATTAGATTTGGCCTAAATCCCCCAAACCTCCTTTTGTGATAGTGTAAAATTTAGTTCTACCCCTAGAATCAAGTTATGTGTGTTCGCAACTTCAGAAGAGAAAAGAGTCATCCAAAAATTTCTCTTTTTTATAAAGGGGCCATAAATATTAAGTAAGGAGAAGGTAACACCTATCTTAGGGTTAAAAAAGGAAGACCTTATATAGGTCAGGTGGCTATCAGAAGAGAGGACCAATAATGACGGGCTCCAAGCTGTAACAAGGCCCCCCGGCAAACCCAAAGCATCAATTGTAGAGAAAGTCCAGTCCTTTAACCATTTTGATAATAAATCCTGTACATGGGTACCAACCAACTTTATCTCTTGTAAGAGTAAAATGTTAGGGGAAACGTTCTAGACCAGCGGTTTGAGGGCTAGCTGAGAGGGAGCACCCCCAAGACCATGCACTTTCAGGGAGAGGACAATAATGAGGGGGGCCTGTTATCGCTAAGATTTTCCTTGAAGTGGTTGGAAGAGGAAAGGGGTCTGAGGTAACCACAAACCAACTTTTAGGTACAAAATCTAGCCAATTTGTACCTAGAGAGGGCTCTCTCTGTAAGATTTATCTTTGTTTTTAAAAGATATTAGGCTAGTTATGAAAGTTCAGGGATTTTGATTTTGTTTGTTTGGGTGATGAAATTCATTAGAAAAGAGGTATGACTGAGTAATTTTAGTCCATTGGGCTAATGGAGTCAAAGAATATGGCTTACCTGGATGTAGCTTGTAAACAAGGGATGGTTTCATAGGGCAAGGTAATCAAATAGGGAACAATTAAAGATCTAAAAAAAATGGAACGGACTCGAAATGGGTGAAGGGAAATTAAGAATCCTTCAATATTTTCGAAAGAGGGAAACTGAATGATTATTAACAAAGAGCAATTAAGATTTATTTATCAAATAATCAGAATGGATAAACTAGAAAACAGGAGCAATTAAGAATTCACTGTTTAAACTAGTTCAGAAGAAAACATTAAGAATAACAACGATTGAAAACAGATTGCACTTAAGCACTTTCTGAATTATTCCTTTTCGTTTATCATTCATATATTAAACATAAATGGTATAATAAACAAGTATAAAACTCTAAAACATAAGAGATAGATGACTTATTGATCCGTTTTCTGATTCAAGAATCTTGTGAAATTTTTTTTGCATCAATTCTTTATCCAGCTAGCCATACGAAATTGGTCCAACAACACTTTATTCCAAAATAATTAGTATTACAGCAAAGTCTAAGAATCCACCCCTCAATACTCCAATTGAGGGAGTATTTATACAAAGAATTATAAAAAATATCTCCTAACAAAATGAGATATAATCTAGGATGACTCATGGATATATTACAAGAAAATAGAGACAGATGGTATCGTAGATAAGAGAAAGGATAACCGATGTTGTGTTGTTTACTTATTTTGAGAATGTGCTAGAGGCAGGCCCTATGATTGGGCTAGCTGCTATCCTCTTTAGTAATTATGTGCTGGCTGCTCTGTTTTACTGATACTCTTTACCTGTACTGATACACTTTGACTTCTGTTTGATCTTTGTTTATCCTTTTTATCATGACTTACTATAGTAAATAATCAAAATTCATGCAAGGATAATATTTACAAAAAGTCTAACATTTCTTCCCACCATTGTATTTATGGTATTCTTGTTCTTTGAAGTTTCCTCAGAGTTTCATCAGTCTTTGTATATCTAAAGAAAGTAGGCTGAATTGGGAATAAGTGTTTTACCTCATGTTCGAGATAATTTTTTTTTTCCAGATTGTCATGAAGAATATTTCCTGTAGACAATGCTTTTGTTACTAATGAACTGGTTGATGAACTGGCCTCGTTTTCAGCATATTTATTCAATTTCTCAACATAGTTTTCCAGGCTCATAAGTTTATCCTCTGAAATTAAAGGACTTGGCAATCCTTTACTCTGCAAAATATTGAATCTCTCTGTAAAGGCATTGACTTATTCCTGCATATCAGAGCATCTTCTTTCTAGATTCCGCATCAGAGTTCTTTTAGTAAAAACTCTTTTAATCTCCAAAATTGTTCCTGTTCTGTCTTGGATGCCTAGTTCTTCAAGTTGATATCTGTTCTTGGTATTCAAAAATTGTATAAGATCATTGGCTTCTTCAGGCATGTTTCCTAATTCTTCTCTTGCCTTTAAAATTTCTTCCAGAGCCAATTTAATTAAATCATTCTGCTCATACATTATTTGGATTGATGGCCAGATATCTTCTATTGACTGAATGATGTTGGTTCAAATAATTTCTTTGATTTCTCCCAAAGGTTTCTCCAATGTGAGATCCATTTCTAATGCTCTCACCAATTTTTCTAATCTGTTAATCTCTTTTGTCTTTTCTACAACACTCATTTTTGAGAGATCATATTTTTTCTCTAAGGAGATAAATTGTACCTTTGTTTTCTGAAGCTCTGTCACTTGGAGTTTCAATTCCTCCATTGATTTTATTAATTCTTCAGTGCTTAAATTGGGAGTGTTGACCTGTGATAATTCTGTTGGCTGACCTGTTGTTGTTGCACCTGTAATTACTTTTGATGTAGATGTTGGAATGTTTGTCTGCTTTCCCTTTAATGCCTTTTCAAGTTCTTCTTCAGTCTCATTTAGTTGGTCATTCAGTTTCAAGAGAAAATCCATAAATTCTTCTTTAGAGTTTTTCTTTATGATTTCTGCGGTTTTTGGATGCCTTGAAGATGGCAACTTTAGTTGTTTCTTTAAGGCTGCAATATACTGTGGCCAGTGCATTGATTTCCTGCAAATTTTGTTGAGAAGTTCCAACTGAAGAAGGACCAATTCCTGGTCTTTGCACCTATCCAAAAGAATCCAGGTCAAGTATTTTCTCAAGATCTCTCATAACATTTTCAACACTGACCTGTTCATTATCTTGTTCTATTAAGGTCCCTTCCATCCATTCATCCATATTTGCAAATTGTTCAATTTCTGGAATTCTATGGTGAAGGTATGGTGACAAATTTTTTTTCATTCTCATATCACAAATAAAGCTGTTTGGGTCATAAGGTACCTAGTGGAAACTTTTTTGCAATTTGAGATAATCTTCTAGGATTATTTCAGCTTCTTTTCCTTTATCCCTAGAATTGCAGACAAAAGGACCTAATTGACTCTTGATTTTGAGTTGAGCTTTCTTCTTTGCATTACAAAAATGGACTATGTCTGAATTTATCATCTGTCTAAAATATTCCAAGGCAAAGAGCCTCATTGGAACATAATTTGTAGCTTGAAAGGACATAGCTCACTTCCATATATTCTAATCTCAGTATGATTCCTGTATAGGTACCAATCGCCTATCTTGTATTGCTTGGATAGTTGGAGAATTTTCTTAATGTCATTATTGACCCTAGGAGGAGAGATTCCTATTAATAAAGTTGTTGTAGGGTGCACAAATAGGTCAATGAACTCATTGTAAGAATAAGGAGAATCAGAGGAATTATGGAAGATTGCAGACCAAAAAATGAGAGACCTAGGATTTCCTTTGGCATCAAGTTTCATGACATGGAAAGGGAAACTCTCTGATTGATAGTAAAGCATGAGATGGTATATAACAGAGGAATATTTGAACACTTTCATTTTCTAATCTCATGAATTGATCATGGATTTTATCAGCAATATAGGAAGAAAAATCATATTTGACAGCAGGGGGCTGTCCAGGGGTAAAAATGGACCACAATACTAGGGTTAACTGATCAACATATTCGCTAGTATTGAAACCCATTACAGAGGATATCATATTCAAAATGAGTTTTCCCATATCTGTGAAAAAAGTATATCCATAAGGAGGTGGGCCTTTGGGTTGATGTTCTGGCAACATAAAAGTCTGACAGAGTCGAATTAAGTCTTCTTGGGATAAATTGGTTGATTTTTCAAGTAAATATCCCATGGAAAGGGGAGTCATGGCTTGACCAAGATGAAACTGTAAGATTTCATTGATAGACTGAGCAATTAAAAAAGGATGGTTTGACTCAGGGACATGACTGCTCCTTGATTGGGATCGTAATTGGCATGGCAGTAGTGAATTATTTTGGGAAAAATGTGGACTGAGGGTAAAAGATAGATTGGAATATTGGATTCCCATAGTCCAAAAATGCCAGAGCCGTTTAAGTAACTATCTCTGCATTGGCAAAAAATTCTGAGAGGACTTTCACTGAGGACAAGGTCTTTAATCTGGAAATCTTTATCTGCTAAGGGCAGATAGTATAAATCTCTGTGAGGGGCATTCAAGGTTGCAACATTCAAAGCCACGGGAATTTCCATTTCTGGTTCTTGTTGATTCAGAAAGGAATTCGGGTTTTGGTGAAAAAAAGGCACCGTCACAGGTTTAGGAATACAATTGCAATTCTGGGAATTGAGGAATGAAATAAAGACCAACTTGTTCTCTGTTTTTACTTTTTCCTATGGAATTAGAATAGAAACCAAGATTTGCAGAGTTCAACGAGAATTTGGGTAAATACCTGTTTTCCGGGAAATAAACAGCAACGAAAATAGGTGTGGGCAATGACGGATGGTTTCTGGATTGTTCGTCTGCAACTTTCCTCAGTCAAGGTGGTGGTCGACAGTCTTCATAGTTGGTTTTTGAAGTTTTTGCATGGGACACTAGTCGCTGTACAAAATAGTGAAAATGACGCATGTTGGTGTTTTTTAATTACAAAGTCTAAGGCTGGCGGGATTATATTTTTAAGTGGATGAAGTTAGCAAGTACGGTGGTTTTGTAAGCGGTAAGCGGTATATATCGCACTATTTTTGGGGACAGGCGGTTTTCAGCGGAGGGTGAGCGATTCCATATAATACACGACACGTGGCGTGGCACTGTTTAGAAAACCGCTTGGCCATCGCGCGTTATTGTTCGGACGGGGAGGCGCAGCGATATGGTTTACAACCGTAGATAGTAGACAGGTTGATCGAACGGTCGTCGGGAAAGAGAGATGATGAAAAGATAAAGAGCAGACCCTATATAATCAAACATAATTTAAATTACATCGGGGGCGATTTGATTGGTGGAATAGGTTGTTAATTAACCATGAGGGTTAATTAATCCCTTTTTTACACGGCAGGGTGTCGGGCTTTTAATCAGTTGGAAATTCAACTAATTAATCAAAACTAATCAGATTTATATGGTTATTTTTCAACCAAAGGGGCGGGATAATTATAATTGGGAATTTTAATAATTAAAATAATACGGGAAAGGGTTGAGTCATATAGGGAATTAAATAATAAAGTTAGAAATTAACATGAAAATGAAATAAAAGCGCTAAGTATAAAAACATTAGGTTCATGTAACTAACTTATGCTTGAATGAAAAGGGTTTTTATGAAATATTGTGAAATTTCCTTTATATGGTTATTTTTCAACCAAAGGGGCGGGATAATAATAATTGGGAATTTTAATAATTAAAATAATACGGGAAAGGGTCGAGTCATATAGGGAATTAAATAATAAAGTTAGAAATTAACATGAAAATGAAATAAAAGCGCTAAGTATAAAAACATTAGGTTCATGTAATTAACTTATGCTTGAATGAAAAGGGTTTTTATGAAATATTGTGAAATTTCCCTAAGTAAAATAGGATTTTACTTAGGAAAAGATTGTCTTGTGGGAGTGAATGAATGATTTATGAATGCTTTTAAGTACTTAGGCTTTTCCAATTATTGGGCCGAGGGTCCGGTCCCTCCAAAAGTCAAGGAAATGCCTTGAGCCCCTCTAATTTTCAAATGCCTTAGTACTTAGGGGAAATTAGTGAATTTTTTAGGGAAAAATGAGAAAGGAAGTTAATAATTTGATTTTTCTTTGCTTAAAATTCTTCCAGTGTAGTGTCTGCCTTTGCACTTGTGATAAAAGTAAAGATTTAACACATCTAGAGTCATCATCCATCACATGTAATTCTGCAACAACATATACCTACCCTGTCTACTTTACTCTACCATTTTTTCTTCTTTATTAGGGTGCACTTAGACTGGAAAACCCTTATCACACTTTTTCTTTTACATGTAGAAATCTATCTAATTCTAACCTTATTACATCCAAGGGCTTAGATTAAACTGTTGAGCTCCTTTTATTTACTCTACCTATCTACTTATTTGACAAGATTAAACAGTTTGGTCATATTTTATTCTCTATCTAAAACATAAAATTGAAAGATGAACTAGCCAAGCTTAAACTGTTTGACTGTTCATAAATTGTGGCATAAGATACAAGTTGCACACAATTTGTTTATTTATATAAGAGTAAAAGGTAGTGGCACTTAGACTTGCGCATTTTCTTGGTCTTTCTTTTGGTGGGGTTCATTTTCTTTCATTTTTTGGCCATTTTTGTTTTTTTTACCCTTTGATTTTTCTTTTAGGGTATACCCTCTTTACATTTTTTTAAATTTTTTGATTTTTTTTTTTTTTGACAATATGGAAAATCTTTGCAACAAGGAAAGATATGAACATATTACATAGCCCATCAAGTCAATCATGATATATGACACCTATTGGTATAGGAGTCTAACACTGGCTCCACTTGGGGATGGATTTTCCTGGTGAAAAGTCAAGAACAACAGGTCAGTTGCCCTCAAAATGATTTTGATTGAACTATGGAATCTTCTTCTACTTGTTGCTTTATTGTATGTATGACAGTAATACTTTTGAAGCTTAGGGCCTTCTCTTCAGGCTTCAACTCCAACAAGTTACTATCCACTCAAAGATGTGAAATTACAAAGGATATAATATATACATGTTAAAATCAGGATATCCTAATAAATAGGATCAAAGTAATGTTTCAACATTCGACCATTAACATAATATTATTCATATGGTTCATAATATTAATATTTGGGTTGTTAAATGAGATGATGCGCGCTCTGCTAGGGTTTTCAGGTTTCTCGTTCTGCAGAAACCCTAGCTTCCCTTGCAACCCTGCCAAACTCTGACGACGCTTCCACTTGTTTGCAGCAAAGCATTGTACGCAGCGATGGAACCAGAGATGGGGGGGGGGGCGGTCAGCCTCCCCCTGCTAATGACCGAGAAAAACAAGGAGAACCTGACCTGAGCATGAAAGACTCGGCTACTGCGCAGGAGACAGAGGTGAATAAGAAATCGACCTCTGAAACACAAACAGAAGTGTCGCAGGTCACGTCTTCGACCTGCAAGCCTATAGCTCCAGATAGACCCAAAATTGACCTTCCCAGTCATCAGCTTAATGCCAGGATTCATTACATGAGAGACCATGCACTCATCGGGAAATTTATAGGGTTTTGGCCAACTGAAAAATCCTTACAAGGATGGATTGCGTCCAAATGGAAGCCAAAAGGACATGCTAATCTGCAACTGGGCCCAAAAGGTTTTTTTACAGCTGATTTCAACTGTATTGAGGACAGAAATAGGGTTATGGATGGCGGCCCCTATTTCTTTAACTCGGCAGGGTTATACCTTCGAAACTGGGTAGAACGGTTTAACCCAGATCAAGAAAACTTCAACTGGGCTCCGGTATGGATTCATCTATACTCGCTGCCTCTAGAATATTGGGATGAGGATTCTCTTCAAGCGATTGGAAAAGGATTAGGAGAGTTCATTAAAATAGCAGAAGAAACTAAGGTCAGAAGATACACCTCCTACGCTCGCATCTGTGTCTACATGCAGCTGGACAAAGCACTCCTAGATGCGGTAAGTATATTTCATGATGATTACGAATGGATTCAACCATTGGACTATGAACATGTGCCATTTCGTTGCAGAAGATGCCATGCTCATGGGCATCTCTTCAGAGACTGCCCTCTAGTAGCTCAAACTAAGAGTCAAAGCGCTGGAGATAAGGAGGATGCAGATGGGTTCACCAAAGTTTCGACCAAGAGAAGAAATAACAAGAAACCCTCTCAATCCGGGCTTAAACCTAGCCCTTCCTCTTCTGTCCCCTCCACTAGCAACAGTTTTGCCGCCCTTGCCCATTACGATACTCAGAACGATGATATTCCTGCTGTGCCCATTACCTCGACTCTCTCTGACCCCCCTTCATCTCAGCTTAACCCCTCTGCCTCAGGTCCCTCTCAAGCTTCTCTGCCAACAGCTACCCTCTCAGATCTTGGCCCCTCTTCAAAGCAGAAGCAGGTGTCTTGGAATCCCAATCTCATGGACTTGGATGGACACTCCCTCAACCCCAGTCAGGACAGCAAAGACTCCCAGGAAAACACGCAGATCACCCTAATGGAAGAAGACTATGAAGGTTTTGATGTAGGGGATCTGGATCTTATAGGCCTAGAAGATGCTTGCAGAAAGAAATAATTTGACAAGATCCTACCTCACCAAATAGAATCTCTCGAGGTAGTCCTTACCAAAGCTCATCAGCACAAAAAATTGGGTATTCAGCCAGGCAGCCATTGGGAGAGTCTGAAGGTGTTGAAGGAAACTAGAAAGCGAGGTAGAAAACCTGAGTGGCAGCGCACCATCCAGATAGGAGTGATGCTAGTGGATTCAGGGCGATATCCCAAGTTGACCCGGTTCTTCAAACCACTCGCAAATAGTTCCCCATGAAGTTAATCTCCTGGAATGTAAGAGGGCTTAACGGCCAAGGGAAGTATAGGATGATTAAAACCATGATTCAAAAGGAGAAACCTCAAATACTATTTCTTTAGGAAACGAAATGCAACAGCAATCTGCTAGGCTCTATCTTGTCAAAGGCATGGCCCAGCAGCAGCTCGGTAGCAGTGGATGCCTCTGGATCCTCTGGAGGTCTTGCAATAGCCTGGGACACTCATTCCATGTAGCTATCCGATTTTCATGCAGCTCACAATCTCATACAAGCCACATTCCATCCTATCGGCACTAATATACATGGGAATTTGTCCAATGTTTACTTTCCTCAAGAGTAGACTAGCAAGGCAGTGCTCTTAGATACCATGGCGCATCTCAATTCGAACAGATCCCATCCCCTTTGGATTGTTAGAGGAGATTTCAATATGATCCCGAGGATGGATGAGAAAACTGGAGGACGATCCGGAAAGCAGTCATTTCAAGAAATTTATCAATAATAATTGGCTCATCGATATCCCCTTTTCCAACGGCATATTCACTTGGAGCAACAGAAGAGTGGGAGGTTAGCAAATTGCTTCAAAGTTAGATAGATTTCTAATCTTGGATAATGCTATACACATGGGGGGAGACATCACAAGCTCAATTTTTCCCTTTGCTGGATCGGATCACTGGCCCATTTTGTTACAATGGAAAAATATAGGGTCTCAGCTAAAGCGACCGTTCAGATTTGAAGCCTTCTGGTTGACACATCCTTCCTTCAAAGAAATGATACACGTGGCCTGGAGAAACTTCAAACCACCAAAGGGTTCAAAAATGTATCTATTTCAGCAAAAGCTCAAATTCCTCAAAGGTCAAATTAAACACTGGAATCAGACCGCCTTTGGAAATATTTTTCAGGAAAAGAAGGTCCTTGAGCAAAAAATGAATGAGGTGAAACAGGAAATCATCACTAAGGGATGTACAGAGTCCCTTGCTTCTAAGGAGCATGATCTTCAAAAACAGCTGGAGGAGCGATACAAACAGGAAGAGATCCTTTGGAGGCAGAAATCAAGAATCCGCTGGCTAAAGGAAGGTGAAAGAAACACCAAATTCTTTCATGCCTCCACCATTCAGCGTAGGATGCAAAACATGATCAGCCACATCATCAATCAGCAAGGGGAAAGGATGGAGAACCATGAATATATGGAATAGGAATTGGTAGATTACTTCAAGAGCATTCAGTAAGAACCTCAAATAAACAGACAGACGTCAATTGACCAAATCAAGCAGCTCATTCCTAAATTGGTCACTGCTGAGCATAACCAAATGCTTCTCTGACCTGTCTCCCCCCAAGAAGTGGATGAAGCTATGGTGCAGTTCAAGGATGGTAAGGCTCCAGGACCTGATGGTTTTACATCTAATTTCTTCTACCATTTCTGGGATCTTATCAAAGTTGAAGTCTGGCAGCTGGTTGAGGAGTCAAGAACCATGCACCGGCTTTTTCCCTCCTTCAATGCCACCTTCATTGCGCTGGTACCAAAAGAGGATCAGCCCAGCAAACCGGAAAAATTTAGACCTATTTCTCTCTACAATGTTATTTACAAAGTCATATCCAAAGTTATAGCTAACAGACTCAAACCGCTCCTCCCGCTCCTCATCTCTCCGGAGCAGACTGGATATGTAGAAGGGCGACAAATTCTGGATGGCATAATTTTAACTCATGAAATTATGCACTCATTAAAGGTTTGCAAAAGGCCAGGTATGCTCCTCAAGATTGATCTCTCCAAAGCCTTTGAAAAGCTGAATTGGAACTACATACAACATATCTTAAGTGCTTTTGGTTTTGATCAAATGTGGATCAGATGGATAATGAGTCTTATCACCTCCTCTTCTTTTTCCATTCTTGTCAATGGGGTTCCCTCTCCCCCTTTCTATCCCTCTCGAGGGATTAAGCAGGGGGATCCTCTCTCCCCTTTCCTCTTCGTTCTCATGGTCGAAGGCCTTGGCCGCTTAATACACAAGGAGGTTCATGCTCACAAGCTGCGTGGCATCTCCCTTCATGGCGCCCCTGTCACCACCCATCAACAATTTGTGGATGATAACATGCTCTTTGGTCATCCTTCTGTTCAGGAAGCCCGCTCCTTCAAAGCCATTCTCCACCTTTTCTCTTCTGCCTCTGGACTTTCCATTAATGATTCTAAGTCCCAGATTTTCTTCTTTAATACCCCTCCTCTCACTCAAGCCAATATCGCTCGTATCCTTGGATTTTCCATTGCCTCTCTCCCTGACAAATACCTGGGCGCCCCTCTCATCGACTCTGCCATCAGACACTCCTCTTGGATCAAGCTCCTTGAAAAACTGGAAGCCAGGCTTTCCTCTTGGACCTTCAGAGCTCTCAATTTGGCCAGTAGACTCACCCTCATTAAAGCTGTGCTACAATCAATGCCCCTTTACCTTTTCTCTGTGCTTGCAGCTCCTTCATGGGTTCTCAAGAAAATAAAATCTTTGCAACGCAATTTTCTTTGGGGCTCCTCTGGCAGGAATCGGAAGTGGGCTCTTGTGAGCTGGAACACTGTTTGCACTCCCAAGGACACAGGTGGTCTCAATCTTCGAGATCCCAAGCACAGTAATGAGGTTATGGCTGCTCGCATTTGGTGGAAATGGATGTCCAAACCTCACATTCCCTGGGCCAAACTGTGGACAGCTAAATATGCTAACAACAGACCCTCGGCAGATCTGATCAGGCTTGTTCCTGAGCAGCCAGGTTCCCTTATTTGGAATGTGGCCAAGCAACACTATTTTCTCATCCAACAAAACAACTTCTAGGAAATACACAATGGAAACTCAGCGAGATTCTGGTACGACTCTTGGCAGCAAAACCCGACTCTTCTCGATACTTTCCCTAGTATCAACATGGGAGACAACAGAAATGCTCTCGATGTTAAGGTTTGTCATCAGTGGACGCCTTCCAATAGCAATGGATTCAGACAATGGAAACTTCCTCAGCTAATTGCACCTCATGCTCAAGGCATTGATTTGGAAGCTCTCAGCAATGAGCTCCAAAGAAAGCAAATCAGAAGCTCAGAAGAACCTGACATTCTCAGGTGGGGTTACTCTACCAAAGGTATGTTCACTACGAAAGAGGCCTACTCTCTCATGCATCCCACGCCTCTCCCCCGTGATCCTCTTTGGGTTTTTATTTGGAACAAGTTCACTTGGCCTAAGATCTCCACGTTCTTATGGCTCCTCAGTCATAAAAGAATTCTTACCTGGGACAATCTAGTCAAACGAGGTTTCACTGGGCCTTCTCAATGCCCCAACTGCCTTCAAAGTGCGGAAATCTTCTAGCATCTCCTGTTGCTTTTCCCTCTGGCCAATACCATCTGGGAAAAATGTAGCTTTCGATGCCAAAGGATCAAACCCATGGGAGATATTACCAACATTCTTCGTACCTGGCCTAAAAGCCCCTTCTACTCCCCCCTCCTTAATGCTCTCTGGTTGCTTCTTCCTGGTCTTGTGTTTTGGTCTCTGTGGAAAGAAAGAAATAAACGTATCTTCAAAAATCAGGCTTCCTCTCTGGACTCCCTGTGGATCTCTTTCAGCAACAACCTTCAGGAAACTCTTGCTCTCCGCTCCTGGAATGAAGATGACTATCCTAAAAATCCCAAAGAAATCTCCATCTGGAAAAATTGGAATCTCCAAATTGCGTTCTCTCCTACCCTCAAGATCCATCCTAACCCTGATCTGCTTATGCAATGGTCCCCTCCTCCTGATGGTGTCTTCAAACTAAATTTCGATGGCGCCTCCAGAGGGAATCTCGGTCCTACTGGTTTTGGGGGTATTGTCAGAAACTCCAAGGGAGAAACTCAAATCATCTACTATGGCTCCATCGGATGGGACACTAACAACTCAGCTGAATTAGAAGGCCTATGGCAAGGTCTATGTCTTATTTAGCATTACAATCTCTTTCCTATCATAGCAGAGGGAGATTCTCAAGTTCTCATCAACATAGCCAAGCGGCTTCTTTGGGGCACTAATTCAGCGAAAGTGTCTCACAGTTGGCGATTAGCGGCCAGAATAAACAGGCTAAGTGACTGGTTAATGCAACACAGGGAAGTCTCCTTCAAGCATATTAAGCGGGAAGGCAACAAAGTTGCAGACCTATTGGCAAATTTTGGAACGGACAGCACTAGCACTCTTACTCATGGCCCTCTCAATAGTATCCATGATGAAGAATTGCTACAGAATTGCACAATGCAGGTGCATAAAGACTACTCCTTTCCGGATGCGGTTGATTAATGGCATGGACGGGACGTGCCTCCCTGCGCACTTCCCCATGGCGCTTGCCAGGGCAGCCCACATGGCTCCCGGCACCTGCATTAATGAACCTCTTAATTCTCTTGCTCGTGTGATTGTAATTCTTCTTGGTCCGCTCACCCTGCTAACGATTATGGCTGTGCTGCTTGTTATGGAAGGCATTTGAGATAGCTTTGACGATGCCACTAGTTCAGAGAGCTCGCCAACTCTGCTGCAAGGTATATGCGCTCCTGGTTCGACAGAGGCCAGTGTGAAGACCATCACGGGGAGGCGCTGCTCTTTGCATGCCTGCATTGAACCTCTTCCGGGTTTTCATTACTCTCAAAGTCCGCATTGCATGCTTAATTATCTCTCTCGTGCCGGGACTGACCTGCGTGGTGGGATTCTTGGCCGTTTTCCTGCTCTCCCTGCCATTCTCAGTATAGACCAACCCGTCACCCCTCCCCCTGCTATCCCTGCTGCTCCTCTCGGACCCGGTCTCCTTCGTCATTCTCCTGGCAACATGCCTCGTCTCCACGAAAGAATGAGGAGCAGACGAGGGCTTAGCCGAGGTCTCTGTCGCCCCCCTCCCAGTTCTGGCACCAGCTCTTTCTCCGCAGACGATGACCATGATCTCAATTTGAGCCCGCGTGTTGGAAGAGGAAGGGGTCGTGGCTGCTCCGGAGATGCTGTCAATGTTTCGGTGGACGCTGCTCCGCCCTCTCCTTCCCTTGCTCACGTGCCTAGTAGCAGCTCTCCCCCACCAGTCCCTCCTAGCAATGCTTGACCCACCATTCGGCAGACTTCGCAGCGTGAGGAGCTCAGGTTCGACTGCACCTCCTCCAATTCTATCCTCACGGCCTATATCACGGTTACCCTTCGTGAAGAAATTCCTAATCATGTTGTGCCCCATCTAGTTTCTCTGCTGCCCCCTCCGGGTTCTGGTCCTCCTAGTGCAGTGGCTGTTCCTACCAATTCCCCTCCCTCTCCACAGGAGCAGCAAAGAATCAAGGTGGCGCACTCTGGCGGGATGGATGCTCTCGACTCTAGGAAGGATGACAGCAGCGAGGCTTTCGGTTGTAGGATTATCGAGGAACCACCATCTCTGACTCATGACTAGCCTCTGCAAATCTCTTCAGGTTTTTTGCTCAAGTTTTGAAGATAATTCTATGCTTTGTAGCTTTGCAGATCAGATGAAAAAGTGGTTTCTGAATTCCAGCATTTCTTTTTATGTTTGTTTAGTTTATATCAACTCAAAACCGGTTTCCCTCACAAGGGCGGTTAAGACTTTATGTTTAACAGGACTGGTTTCCCATTCTGGGTAGTCCAGATACTCTTTGAACAGCTTGTCTATCAAACACAGTGCTCAAGCTTTCATAGCTGACACTGTGCCTGTTTTATACCAGTAATATTTATACATAATAGAATTAGTCATACTTAGAAAAAAAAAACATTCGACCATTAACAGACCCATCTTCATTTTCTGTACCATCCAAGTTTTTCAGAAAATATGTATTGTTTCCTTGTAAAGCATGGATAATATAAAGTCCTTTCCATAGGAAATCGAACTTCCCATGTTTTCCCTTATCCTCTCTTCTAGAATCCCATCTTAAAACTTTGTTTCCAATTTGGAAATTTCCTGCCTTGGTCCTTTTATCAAATAACTTCTTTAGATTTTCCTGCAATACTTGGGATCTCTGATATACTTCCTCTCTGGTCTGCTGCAAATTGATAGTCTGGTTTATTCTCCTTTGAATATCATTAGGTTCAACCTGAGCTTCTTGAAGTAATTTCATTACAGGAACTCCTAAAGATGAAGGAAATACAACCTCAATGCCATAGACTAATTGATAAGGACTCGTTCCAATAGATTTTTTGGTAGTGAGTCTATCTGCCCATAATGCATTTGTAAGTTTCTTGTGCCAATTTTTCTTGTTTTCCTCCAATAATTTTTTAATAATATTGATGAGACTCTTGTTGGAAGACTCGGATTGTCCATTACCTTGAGGGTAATAGGTTATGGAATGGCTTAAGGTGATATGATATTTGTTACAGAAACTTATCATCTTCTTAGATTTGAAGGCAGCAACATTATCAGTTATAATTTTCTCAGGACAACCAAATCTTGATAATATATTGGTTTCTAGGAATCCTATAATCACAGTGTCATTGGCTTGTCTGGAAAGAATTGCTTCTATCCATTTGGTGAAATAATCTGTAGTAGTGAGGATCCATTTGTGTTGGCCAGAAGAAGGAGGATGGATTTCTCAAATGAAATCCAGGCCCCATTTTTGGAATGGTTTTTCAGTGGAAATTGGTTTCAGGGGTAAGGGTAATAGCTTTCTTTTGCCTTCAAATATTTGACATTTATGGCAAGAAGTGACAAATTTCTTTACATTAGAGAACAAGGTTGGCCAATAAAATCCATCCCTTAGGATGTTGTCTGCGGTTGATTTACAATAAAGGTGTCCACCAAAGTCTCCTGCATGAAATTCATTGAGAGCCTTGTCAGCTTTGTCTTTTAACAAACAATTCAATAGAATACCTTCATGATTTTTCCAAAAAAGAACATTATCTAAAATACAAAACTTTGAATATGTCATCTTTAAAAACCTTTTCTTTGTTCTGGATAACCTTGGAGGAGCTTTCAAGTTTAATAATACATAAATTATATCAGCATACCATGGTGAATCTAAGAAGGCCTGGCTGATTTGTGGAGTCGCTATCTCCTGTTCGTCATCCAGTTCATTAATATCCGGGGCTTGGAAATTTGTTTCTGTCATGAGTTGAGCCAATCCCTGTCCCTTTATAAGCTTTGTAGGTTTGATTTCAATATCATACTCTAATATGGTAGCAATCCATTTACCTCTTTTGCCCTCAATTCCATCTTGAGTTAAGATGTCTTTGACAACAGCATTTGGTACATAGGCTATCATAGGGGAATACAATATGTAGATTCTAAAATCTTTAATGGTTTTTACAAGTGCAAAAGCTTGTTTTTCCATGATGATGTATTTTAATGATGCATATCTTAGTGCTTTACTAAAAAAGGCTATAGGTTTTTCACATCCTTGATCATCCTTTTGTAATAAAATAGCTGTTACAGTGTGTTCTGATGCAAATGAAAATATTATGAAGTCTCTATCAAATTGTGGACTGGTAAGAACTGGTGTTCTGGTCAAAGCCATTTTAATTTCTTCAAATGCTTGTTTGGCTTCAGTTGTCCATTTAATACTTGAATCCTTTCTTAACATGTTAGTAAGCAATCTAATAGTTCAGCTAAGCTAGATATGAATCTTCTCAAAAAATTGATTTTTCCTAGGAAAGCTTTAAGTTCTTTGACATTTCTGGGATGAGGTATCTGTAGTATAGCTTCTATTCGAGCAGGATCAATTCTAATACCATCTTTGGAGATGATATGGCCCAAAATTTTACCTTCTTCAAGACCAAATAAGGACTTTTTTGGATTCAAAGAGATACCATATTTTCTGCATTTTATGAATACTTGTCTGAGATGGTCCAAATGTTGCTGATCTGATTTAGAGAAAACAGTTAAATCGTCCAGATACATGACAAGAAAATCATGAATTTCTTTTGCAAATTTGATTTCCATTGCTCTTTGGAAGGTTTCTCCTGAATTTTTAAGTCCAAATGGCATTTTAACGTACTTGAATGTGCCCCATGGTGTTGTAAAAGCTGTTTTTTCCTGGTCATCTAGATGAACCAGAATCTGGTTGTATCCTGAGAATCCATCTAGAAGAGAAATCCTAGAAGAACCTACTACCCTTTGTAAAATGTGATCGATTTTAGGCAAAGGGTAATTATCCTTCAAAGAAACCTTATTTACATTTCTTAAATCAACACATAATCTGATCTCTCTAGTTTTCTTCCTAGTAGGGACTAAATTAGACACCCACTATAAAAATATAATAGGAGCAATTATCCCTGCTTCATACATTCGTTTGATTTATTTTTCAATTAAAAGTAGCAGTACAGGGTTGATTCTTCTGAGTTTCTGTTAAAGTGTTTTCTGATATTCTTTCAAAGGTTGTATGCTGAATTATAGAGGTATCATATGATTTCAAGTCTTCATAACTCTAGGAAAAGACATCCTAGAATTCTCTTATTAGTTCAACATATTTTAGTTTTTGATCAGGAGACAAAGATTTAGATAACTTTATCATTTTAGGATTTTCTTCAGTTCCCAAATTATATTCCTCAATATAAGCTTTCAATGGTTCCATTTTGGGTTTCTTTGGAATATCATTAGAATCGAAAAGATCTTCTAGAGGAGTTAATCCCTTAGGAAAATGATTATCTTTTAAATTAATGATCTCAGATTCTTCTTCTATAATCTCATCAACCTCCATTTGTTTGAGGTCCTGCATTTATTTTTTGGTAAACTTTGTTGGATGAAGAATTTTAATTTCACTTTCTTCTGAAATGTTTGTTTCTTGTTCATTTATTTCATCAGATTCAATGACTGTATCTTCATCTATGTTACTGTTAGAAAATTCATTCTCTAAAGTCAGGAAATTGTTAATCTGCTCATTGCTTGCAAACACTTTCCAGTTCTTAAAATTGTCTAGTATGGCTGGTCTATGTCTAATCCCAGTTGTGAACTAATGATTAGGTTCGAATGGTAATTTACAAGTGCTGGAAAACATTGCTAAGCTATGGGCATGCAAATTCTGTTTTCTTGGGATTTTCGCAAGCTGAGTTTGTAGAAAAGTATTGAGAATATCTACAACTGTTCCTCTATATTATCTCAGTCTGGGATCGTTTGTTAGAAAGTGTCCTTTGATATGTTGAATGATTAAATCAGAATCCCCTATGACAGATACTCTAATTGCTCCTAATCTTTTGACCAGTTTAAGACCTAGCAAAAGAGCTTCATATTCTGCGATATTGTTGGTGCATTTAAAATTTAATCTGTAGGCATGGCATTTAGCATGATCATTTTCAAGATTATGCACCCAAACTCCAGCTCCTTCTCCTAATTTATTAACGGAACCATCAAATTCTAAATGCCAAATAATTTCATGTTCGTAATTAATATCGGGAGTTTCATGAACTTTCTTAACAGTGAGATCTAGTTTCTTTCTTTCTTGTTGTTTTTCTTGGGTATCTAATGTTTCATTGTCCTCAGAGATTTCCTAGATTTGAACACTAGATTTTCCATTTATAGTTTGTTTTGGTCCTACTACTGGAGCTTCTAATTCAGTAGGAGGATCAATTTCAGCGTTGTAAAGAATAAATGAGTCCATATCAGAGTGTACTGAGTAGATGGGGAAATTTTCAGGTTTCTCCTGACTACTAACTACATATTTCATTAAATTTTCTCTCTATAGTCTCTTAGGTTGACCAAACACTGAAATAGTAGCATATGACATGTCCAATTGAAGGGATCCTTGAAGCTTTACACCCCAAGATCTAGATAATAGCATGCCATATTTTGGAGGAATATTTGCTACTACTATGTCCATCAAAATTGTTTTTGCAGGGTATTTAACTAGAGAAACACACAAGTCTTTGATTAATCCTAAACATCTCACCTGACTTGAATCAAAATAAAAGAGATCTTTGTAAGGTCTGGTGATATCTAGGTTCAATTTCTCCATTACAGACTTGGGCATTAGATTGTGAGATGCCCCAGAATCAAGCATGGCATTATGAAGTATTTTATCATGTATATTTAAACTCACATAAAATGGAGGAGTTCCTCCACTTCCTGGTTTTCCATTTACTTCAGGGCGAAAGAGTAATTTGGGCTGATCATCAAAAACGTTTACTGAGTGATGACTTTCAGTGATCTTAAGTGATCTATTGATTTGGCTTTGGTAGACATCATATTTAGCTAATTCAGACAATGGAAAAACTATTTTTATTTTGCCTACTTCAGTCTCCAGATTAAAATATTTTTCAGTCTGATTTCTTGTATTTCGGAAAGTTGGATTCTCTTTTTCTTTTGTGTTTTCAGTATTTTTCTCCTTCTCAGGAGTGAGGTTGTGGGTTGAAGTTGTTTTCGAGTCAACTTCTGGAGGTTCCTCTACATTTCCTTTGGGAGGAAGAGTATTGGAAAGTTGTTTGTTATTTAGTTGACTATCGGATACATCTTCAATTATTGGGTTGGTAGGATTAGGATCTGATCTAGAAAGAATATGTACAGGGGTAGTATTGGTTTTACCTTTGAGGGGTTGTTTTATAGCTTTCTGTTTACTTGTTTCCGGGACATCAATTCTTCTGCTCCTCAAATTATATTGCTTGTGGACTTCGTAAATGGCTGTGTCATATCCCTCCTTGAAGTCAAATGATTCTCCTGAATGAGTTTGAAAAGGTTCAAGAATGTGAGCTTCGTGATCCTCTTGGGTCAAAAAAACTTCTGGTTCGTTCTTGCGTTCAGTCAAGTTATTTATTTGAGCATCTTTTGTTGGTTCATCAGAAGTTGAGGCTTCAATATAATTTTCCTGGAATGGGGGCCTAATATTTTGGTCAGGACCAGTTTTTCCAGTATTTTGGTTTTGGTTCTTTCTGAAATTTGGATTCTTCCGAGTATTTCTTTGTTGACCATCCCAAGGAGATTTCTTTTCAATTGTTTCTACTCTATCTCCTAGCCTTTCCATCGCTTTAATAATAGCAACCAGTTTCTTTTCCAAAGCTGAGGGTTCTTCATTTAAAGGAATTCTCTTTTCAGCTCTGGCTCTAGCTCGTTTCTCTATTAGGTTGGCTTCAACACTAACAACTATACTTTGCATATCTTCTAAAGTTTGAGGACCTCTTTCCCTAAGCTGATACGCCATATTAGAATCAAATCCATCAGGGAATTTAATTAATACTGAATCTGGAGGAGGTCTAAGGTTTTGAGGAATAACATAGTAAACATCATTGAACCTGGTGCAGTAATCTTGCAAAGTCTTTTTTGGTCCTCTCTTTAAATTTCCAAAGTCTGATAAGATTTGAAGAGGATCTTTCTTCTTTTCCCATCTGTTTAAAAATGTTCTATAAAGAGCTTGTAATTCAGTAACACTATTTGCAGGGAGGGCTCTGAACCAGGTTCTGACTTCTCCAGTAATACTTTGGACAAATATTCTCATTCTTACATCATCAGCATCTATTTCATAAATTTCAAAATAATCAGTCATATTTTTAGTATGCTGTTGTGCAATGTAGGTACCAGAACCATCGAAAGGAGTGATTTTACTTTGGTAGTGCTGGGGCATAGCCCCTAGATTAGCTGGTAATACTAAAGGAGCATATCTATTTCCATTGCAGGAGGTAGTGATGATTGCAAGAGGTAGTGATGAAATAACAGGTGAGGTTGGTCTGTGAGTGGTGGGTGGAGGAGTAGAAGGGGTAATTTGAGGTTGAGATGTTTGATGAAATGTTGATGAACTTGGAGAGGCTGAAGTGATCACAGAAATATTTAATGTTCCTTCATAGGTAGGCTCAGATTGTATGGAATTTCACAAATGTTTATCAATATGTGAAGTAATAAATTCAAATTTTAAATCTTCAATAAATACTGGGTCTGGAACTAAATTGGACAACTCAGATTCAGAAAAATTTACAAATAAAGAGGTTTCAAATTTCTCATCAAAAGGTTCATCATCAAGGTAAATCCACTTCACAGGACATGATATTTATCTATAGAAAGGCCAAGAACTAGCAGAACTTTCTTGGCTTTCCTATCTCCTAAGAATCCTGGAGATCAGATTCGGATTTTCAAACACAGGTGGGGGATTTGGATCAGGATTAGACCTGGTGTAATGAGTCCTTTCTAAAGCCATGTTTCTAGATGATTCTCTTTTTTGGTTTTTTGTCTAAATGGAATGAACAATACAAATTCTACAATCTCTTTAAGAGGTTTAATAGTTTGGATTTAAAATTTCTTGAAGATTTATTTAACTA
The DNA here is from genome assembly GCA_034641835.2 of Pinus albicaulis. NCBI lineage: Eukaryota > Viridiplantae > Streptophyta > Pinopsida > Pinales > Pinaceae > Pinus > Pinus albicaulis. Next base: position 755,226,856 of record CM076575.1, on the reverse strand, counting down.
GAGGAACTGATCAAATGTTTGAAACCAAATGTTCAGTTCATAAACTAGACTGGAGATAGACTGAAGCATCATTTATTTACTTATGCAATTGCAGAGCAAAATAAGTTCAAAGGCTACCTGGCTAACTTCAAGCTCTGTCTGTAGTTTATAAAGTAAACAATATTAACAATAAAATTATTCAGTTCCCCAGTGGAGTCGCCACTATGTTATTGCTCAGATTTTCCTTGAAGTTTTTGGAAGAGGAAAGGGGTCCGAGGTAACCACAAACCAACTTTTAGGTACAGAATCTAGCCAATCTGTACCCAGAGAGGGCTCTCTCTGTAAGATTTAGCTTTGTTTTTAAAATATATTAGGCTAGTTATGAAAGTTTAGGGATTTTGATTTTGTTTGTTTGGGTGATGAAATTCATTAGAAAAGAGGTATGACTGAGTAATTTTAGTCCATTGGTCTAATGGAGTCAAAGAATATGGCTTAACTAGATGTAGTTTCTTAACAAGGGATGGTTTCACAGGGCAAGGTAATCAAATAGGGAACAATTAAAGATCTAAAATAAATGGAATGGACTCGAAATAGGTGAAGGGAAATTAAGAATCCTTCAATATTTTTGAAAAAGGGAAACTGAATGATTATTAACAAAGAGAAATTAAGAGTTCTTTATGAAATAATTAGAATGGATAAACTAGAAAATAGGAGCAATTAAGAATTCACTGTTTAAACTAGTTCAAAAGAAAACATTAAGAATAACAACGATTGAAAACAGATTGCACTTAAGCACTTTCTGAATTATTCCTTTTCATTTATCATTCAGATATGAAACACAGATGGTATAATAAACAAGTATAAAACTATAAAAAATAAGAGATAGATGACTTATTGATCCGTTGTCTGACTCAAGAATCCTGTGAAAAGTTTTTCGCGTCAATTCTTTATCTAGCTAGCCATGCAAAATTGGTCCAACATCACTTTATTCCAAAATAATTAGTATTACAGCAAAGTCTAAGAATCCACCCCTCAATACTCCAATTGAGGGAGTATTTATACAAAGTATTATAAAAAATATCTCCTAACAAAATGAGGTATAATCTAGGATGACTTGTGGATTTATTATAAGAAAATAGAGACAGATGGTCTCGTAGATAAGAGAAAGGATAACAGATGTTGTGCTGTTTCCTTCTTTTGAGAATGTGCTGGAGGCAGGCCCTATGATTGGGCTAGCTGCTGTCCTCTTTAGTAATTTTGTGTTGGCTGCTCTATTTTACTGATACTCTTTACCTGTACTAATACACTTTGACTTCTGTTTGATCTTTGTTTATCCTTTTTATCATGATTTACTGTAGTAAATAATCAAAATTCATGCAAGGATAATATTTACAAAAAGTATAACATTTCTTCCCACCATTGTATTTCTGGTATTCTTGTTCTTTGAAGTTTCCTTAGAGTTTCATTAGTCTCTGTATATCTGAAGAAAGTAGCTTGAATTGGGAATAAGTGTTTTACCTCATGTTCAAGATAAAACAAATTTTCCAAATTGTCATGAAGAATCTTTCCTATAGGCAATGCTTTTGTTACTGATGAACTGGTTGATGAACTAGCATGGTTGTCAGCATATTTATTCAATTTCTCAACATAGTTTTCCAGGCTCATAAGTTTATCCTCTGAAATTAAAGGACTTGGAAATCCTTTACTCTGCAAAATATTGAATCTCTTTGTAAAGGCATTGACTTATTCCTGCATATCAGAGCATCTTCTTTCTAGACTCTGCATCAGAGTTCATTTAGTAAAAAGTCTTTTAATCTCCAAAATTGTTCCTGTTCTGTCTTGGATGCCTAGTTCTTCAAGTTGATATCTGTTCTTGGTATTCAAAAACTGTATAATATTATTGGCTTCTTCAGGCATGTTTCCTAATTCTTCTCTTGCCTTTAAAATTTCTTCCAGAGCTAATTTAATTAAATCATTCTGCTCATACATTATTTGGATTGATGGCCAGACATCTTTTATTGACTTAATGATGTTGGTCCAAATAATTTCTTTGATTTCTCCCAAAGGTTTCTCCAATGTGAGATCCCTTTCTAATGCTCTCACCAATTTTTCTAATTTGTTAATATCTCTTGCCTTTTCTGCAACACTCACTTTTGAGAGATCATATTTTTGCTCTAAGGAGATAAATTGTACCTTTGTTTTCTGAAGCTCTGTCACTTGGAGTTTCAATTCCTCCATTGATTTGATTAATTCTTCAGTGCTTAAATTGGTAGTGTTAACCTGTGATAATTCTGTTGGCTGACCTGTTGTTGTTGTACCTGTAATTACTTCTACTGTAGATGCTAGAATATTTGTCTGCTTTCCCTTTAATGCATTTTCAAGTTCTTTTTCAGTCTCATTTAGTTACTCATTCAGTTTCAAGAGCAAATCCATCAATTCTTCTTCAGAGTTTTGCTTTATGATTTTTGCGGTTTGTGGATGCCTTGAAGATGGCAACTTCAGCTGTTTCTTTAAGGCTACAATATACTATGGCCAGTGCACTGATTTCCTGCAAATTTTGTTGAGAAGTTCCAACAGAAGAAGGACCAATCCCTGGTCTTTGCACTTGTCCAAAAGAATCCAGGTCAATTATTTTCTCAATATCTCTCATAACATTTTCAACACTGACCTGTTCACTATCTTGTTCTATTAAGGTCCCTTCCATCCATTCATCCATATTTGCAAATTGTTCAATTTATGGAATTCTATGGTGAAGGTATGGTGATTTTTTTTTTTCATTCTCCTATCACAAATAAAGCTATTTGGGTCATAAGGTACCCAGTGGAAGCTTTTTTTCAATTTGAGATAATCTTCTAGGATTCTTTCAGCTTCTTTTCCTGCATCCCTAGAATTGCAGACAAAAGGACCTAATTGACTCTTGATTCTGAGCTGAGCTTTCTTCTTTGCATTACAAAAATGGACTATGTCTGAATTTATCATCTGTCTAAAATATTCCAAGGAAAAGAGCCTCATTGGAACATACTTTGGTAGCTTGAAAGGACATAGCTCACTGCCATATATTCTAATCTCAGTATGATTCCTGTATAGGTACCAATCACCTATCTTGTATTGCTTGGATAGTTGGAGAATTTTCTTAATGTCATTATTGAACTTAGGAGGAGAGATTCCTGTTAATAAAGTTGTTGTAGGGTGCACAAATAGGTCAATGAACTCATTGTAAGAATAAGGAGAGTCAAAGGAATTATGGAAGATTGCAGACCAAAAAATGACAGACCTAGGATTTCCTTTGGCATCAAGTTTCATGACATGGAAAGGGAAACTCTCTGATTGATAGTAAAGCATGAGATGGTATATAACAGAGGAATATTTGAACACTCTTTCATTTTCTAATCTCATGAACTGATCATGGATTTTATCAGCAATATAGGAAGAAAATCATATTTGACAGCAGGGGGCTATCCAGGGGTAAAAATGGACAACAATACTAGGGTTAACTGATCAACATATTCGCTAGTATTGAAACCCATTACAGAGGATATCATATTCAAAATGAGTCTGCCCATATCTGTGAAAAAAGTATATCCATAAGGAGGTGGGCCTTTGGGTTGATGTTCTGGCAACATAAAAGTCTGACAGAGTCGAATTAAGTCTTCTTGGGATAAATTGGTCAATTTTTCAAGTAAATCTCCCATGGAAAGGGGAGTCAGGGCTTGACCGGGATGAAACTGTAACATTTCGTTGATATACTGAGAAGTTATTAGGAAAAGGACAGTTTGAATCGGGGACATGACTGCTCGTTGATTGGGATCGTAATTAGCATGGCAGTCGCGAATTATTTCGGAAAAAATGTGGACTGAGGGTAAAAGATACATCGGAAGATTGGATTTCGACAGTCCAAAAATGTCATAGTCGTTTAAGTAACTATCTCTGCATTGGAAAAACATTCTGAGAGGACTTTCACTGAGGATGAGGTCTTTAATCTAGAAATCCCTATCTGCTAAAGGCAGATAGTCTAAATCTATGTGAGGGGCATTCAAGGTTGCGACATTCAAAGCCACTGGAATTTCCATTTCTGGTTCTTGTGGATTCAGAAAGGAATTCAGGTTTTGGTGAAAAAAAAGGCACCGTCACAGGTTTACGAATGCAATTGCAATTCTCGGAATTGAGGAATGAAATAAAGACCAACTTGTTCTCTGTTTTTGTTTTTCCTATGGAATTAGAACAGAAACCAATATTTGTAGAGTTCAACGGGAATTTGGGTAAATACCTGTTTTTCGGGAAATAAACAGCAACGAAAACAGGTGTGGGCAACGACGGATGGTTTCTGGATTGTTCGTCTGCAATTGTCCTCAGTCAAGGTGGCGGTCGACAGTCTTCACAGTTGGTTTTTGAAGTTTTTGCATGGGACACTGGTCGCTATACAAAATAGTGAAAATGAAGCGTGTTGGTGTTTTTTAATTGCAAAGTCAAAGGCTGGCGGGATTATATTTTTAAGTGGATGATGTCAGCAATTACGGTGTTTTTTTAAGCGGTAAGCAGTATATATCGCATCGTTTTTTGGGACAGGCAGTTTTCAGCGGAGGGTGAGCGATTCCATACAATACACGACACGTGGCACGGCACTGTTTAGAAAAATGCTTGGCCATCGCGCGTTATTGTTTGGACAGGGAGGCATAGCGATATGGTTTACAACCGTAGATTGTAGACTGGTTGATCGAACGGTCGTCGGGAAAGGGAGATGACAGAAAGATAAAGAGCGGGCCCCATATAATCAAACATAATTTAAATTACGTCGAGGGAAATTTTATTGGTGGAATCGGTTGTTAATTAACCATGAGGGTTAATTAATCCCTTTTTTATATGGCAGGGTGTCGGGCTTTTAATTAGTTGGAAATTCAACTAATTAATCAAAATTAATCAGATTTATATGGTTATTTTTCAACCAAAGGGGCGGGATAATAATAATTGGGAATTTTAATAATTAAAATAATACGGGAAAGGGTTGAGTCATATAGGAAATTAAATAATAAAGTTACAAATTAACATGAAAATGAAATAAAAGCGCTAAGTATAAAAACATTAGTTTCATGTAATTAAATTATGCTTGAATGAAAAGGGTTTTTATGAAATATTGTGAAATTTCCCTAAGTAAAATAGGATTTTACTTAGGAAAATATTGTCTTGTGGAAGTGAATGAATGATTTATGAATGCTTTTAAGTACTTATGCTTTTCCAATTATTGGGTCGAGGGTCCGGTCCCTCCAAAAGTCAAGGAAATACCTTGAGCCCCTCTAATTTTCAAATGCCTTAGTACTTAGCGGAAATTAGTGAAATTTTTAGGGAAAAATGAGAAAGGAAGTTAATAATTTGACTTTTCTTTGCTTGAAATTCTTCCAGTGTAGTGTATGCCTTTGCACTTGTGATAAAAGTAAAGATTTAACACATCTAGTGTCATCATCCATCACTTGTAATTCTACAACAACATCTACCTACCCTATCTACTTTACCCTACCATTTTTTCTTCTTTATTAGGGTGCACTTAGACTGGAAAACCCTTATCACACTTTTTCTTTTACATGTAGAAATCTATCTAATTATAACCTTATTACATCTGAGGGCTCAGATTGAACTGTTGAGGTCATTTTATTTACTCTACCTATCTACTTATCTACCAAGATTAAAAAGTTTGGTCAGATTTTATTCTCTATCTAAAACATAAAATTTAAAGATGAACTAGCTAAGCTTAAACTGTTTGGTTGTTCATAAATTGTGGCATAAGATACAAGTTGCACACAATTTGTTTATTTATATAAGAGTAAAAGGTAGTGGCACTTAGACTTGCACACTTTCTTGGCCTTTCTTTTGGTGGGGTTCATTTTCTTTCATTTTTTGGCCATTTTTATTTTTTTTACCCTTTGATTTTTCTTTTAGGGTATACCCTCTTTACATTTTTTTAAATTTTTTGATTTTTTTTTTTTTTGACAATATGGAAAATCTTTGCAACAAGGAAAGATATGAACATATTACATAGCCCATCAAGTCAATCATGATATATGACACCTATTGGTATAGGAGTCTAACAGGCAGGATTACCCAAAACTTTTGTAAGTGTTGCAGGGAGTGTTCATAGTTGAAACTTACATCCCAATTCTAAAGAATAAGGCATGCGGGACCCCAATTCCACAATTGATTAGTGAGCTTGAGTGTATCCTCTGCTGATACTACTTTGAAGAGAAGTCAACCTCGCGAAAGCTGGTGAAAGGTTGGTGTATACCCTAGAAGAGGCCTCTAGTGTTCATTTAACCAATCTGTTCTTGCTTCTTTTGATGCCATGCGACCGTAAAAACGTCTCGCAAGAGATTTCTACAGGTAATTTGGCACTTCAGGGATCATGATATCCACCCCAACAGTGAGTTTTTATGTTCCAAATTTCGCTCGAACGCTCTTTTTTCTTCGATTTTCCTTGGAGCCACTTACTTGAGTCGAGACACCATCTGTAGGGATATCATGTTCATCAGCGAGATGTACTAGAGAGCCATGATGCAACGGAGAGGGTAATGGATAAGTATCATCAATTTCAATGCCATGGGGAGAGAAAATCACTGAAATATTAGCCCGACGCATAAATTCGAATTGTCCAGGGAGTACTTGATCGGATTGTAGACAAAAGTTGAAATCCACTTCTTCCTCGCTCATGGTGATGTAGGGATGTACAACGTGGCTGAAAGGTACGTGTGAGTGTAGGTAGAGAGGATAAGGGCAAGACATGAAATAATGGAAGACGACAGAAACGTCGGAGGATGGAGGACTAATGAAGAAAGCTAAAACCCTTCCCTAGGAAAAAACTACCCAACCCCCCGAAGGCATAGAAAGGGAGGTCACATGCAAAGACCGTAGGGACTGAAAGCTGTAGAGCTATATATATAAGCTTCTTTGTGGTTAGAAGTTTATATATATATATATATATATATATATATATATATATATATATATATATATATATATATATTCAAATATATATCTCCTAAGGTTATGGATAGATACTGGTCCAATAGCCCATAAATTTTAATGTGGGAATTCATTTTATTAAGAAATATTGATCTATCCCTTCATACATAGGTCATTTAGACCAATTTGTAGACTTAGGATGGATATTGGAGTAAACCATTCCCTAAAGAAAACTTTTATGGAGAACTTGTATATAGGAAGTCACATTCCTTGTTGTTAACATGAGAAAATTTTCAACACTTTGACCAAATATTCAAACATGTCTATAGAAGTAATTAATCATTAATAGAGATTACCCATGTTTTCATCGTTAAGAAACCTTAGGTTAATTTAAAGCTTTGAAATTTCCATAGGAAACAATTCATTTCCTAAAATATTTACATAATATATTAATGTTCCTTATATATACATGAAACAACACCCCTCAACATTATCATTCCATTGTTATCACAATAAACAGAGACAAGATAATCACATTCCCAAATAAATAAGAGAATAATTATATTATAAATAGATATGACAACTACTATTGGGACTCTAACTCTCCGCCCAACCTTAGACAAGCTACAACTACATTTAATTATAGACGTCACCCCCGAGCCATATTCCAGTGCCTGAGGTGGAGTGCTTTTGAGTGGAGACTTAATCAATGTTTACAACTGAAACAATATCTCACAGAGTCACCCTTCCTTCTTACATCAACTACATAAACTTCCATTCAATATCTCTAGACTTTACAAAAATTATTAACACCCATGCTAGGATACCATAGTTCAAAGAGTCTTAGCTAAATTTTAGCACAGAGAGTCGAATTCCAGGGATGGTTAATCAATGGATAAAATACTGCTAGGTTAAGATATCACCTTTACAATTAATTCGTATGTGATTCAGGAACTAGATCTTTAGCCCCATGGAAATTCCTGGTGGTTCATCAACCATCCCAAATACCTGAGTGTCTCTTCCCAATCTAGTAGGTTCATCAATCCAAAAGATTCCAATGGGTTCTTCATCCTTTAGGAAATCCACTGTGCTCTATAATGTTTTCACTCAATAAGCCTCTCTGAGGGTTCCTCAATTGGTTCACATTCTCTAGAGCTTGCTTACTATGATTCCAATCATTGCTATCTTGTTACACCTATGGGGCTTGGAGGAATTTCTCCTAGTTTTCACAAAGTTTTGTTCCACTGTGCATGCCTAAGAATTTTCTCTCGCTTTTTGAGTTACTTTTAATGCCCCCTCAATAGAATGACTATCCATATTCTTGGAGGTTCAATGCAGATCAAATGCCTTGGACATCCAACCCATTCCTGCCTTTAATTTTTGTCCTTTTTTGCTTTTTGTTAGAGATAAAACACAAATGGGCATGTCCTTTTATTTTTTAGTTATACATAATCAACCCATTAAAATTATTAGCCAACCCATGGTTGATGCATTTAATTTCACCAATTCATGAAGCATTATCCATCCCCAAGAAACTGAAATTTGTGTCCCTTTCTCTCAGCCAATATATATATTACGATTAATTATAATAAGGAAATTTTTTAACCAGGGGCTATCATAGACCCCTCCCCCTTAGGGGAACACCGTCCTAAGTTTTCAATAACCATATACAAACACCACATGCTTAAAAACCAAGTGCAACTAATATGGTTCTTTATACACACAACTCTATACAACATTTACAATTTATTTACATTTTCATTACTCAAAAAATAAGAAAGGATATGTAACACACATTTGATTAACCATTTTCTACTTGGCTTCCTCGTGCCCAAAGTGCTTCCATTTCAATTTTAATTTCTCTATTGCTTGATTCAAGAGCATGAGATACCTCCAACCTAGGATGTATAGAGGTTCCGGTTGGAACTCTCCCTCTAGACCTACCTATAAGACAAGCCAATCGATTACATGATTAGCATCATGCACCTATATTTTAAGAAAATGAACATGAAATACATAATGAACTATCACTGATGGTGGCAATGCTAACCTATAGGTCAGTGGACCTATTATTTCAAGCACTTCAAATGGACCACAAAATCATGGTGCCAATATGACACGTGACCCAAATTGTAAGGGGATATTTTTGTGTCTAACACATAGGTAAACATGTTCCCCAACATGGAACTCTTTGTGCACTCTATGCTGGTCTACATAGCTCTTTTTCCTATCTTGTTCCACCTTTAAATTCCTTGTAATGATTTGTATTTCATGTTCCATGTCCTTCAAAATATTAGACCAAATGAGGACCCTATTCACTGGATAATTCTAGCCATCAATTTTTTTCAAATTTCCAATGAATTTATATGCCATTTCTCTCTTTTAAAAAAGAAGAACATTCAAGTTGCTTCTAAGTGGGGTTTGTATTAAGTTGATCCAATAAAAAAATCACATATTTTTAAATGGATGTAAAGCTACATATCAAAGAGCAAAGGTAACTTACTTTCAATCAGTTAAGGCAGTGATTCTGGGATTTATGAAAAGGGGACCCTTTTGTAAAAAAATTGCATCTTCTTTAAGAGTAGGAAAATCCTAATTTTCCTACATCATTTTGGTATCAGAGCAGTTAAGCTGTTTTGAAGTATTGTAGAAAATGCCGTCCAGAAGAGGAGCTGGGATAGGTCGAGGGAGACCTGCAGTAAGTGCAATTTTGCTAGAGATCCGGAATTTACGCACGAGAATGGCTACCATGGAAAATACTCAACGGAGAGCAGCGGATGGTGCAGTCGATAGTGTCGACGAAGAAGAGACCACTGACGAAGAAGTGGAGGAAGAAAATGAAGTAGCTAAGGTCATGAAAATGCTAGTCAAAGCCAACAGTCGACCAAGAATAGAAGTACCTTTATATGACAGAAGTCTTAGTGTGGAGGTGCTAATGGACTGGATCAGTTCATTAGATAAGTACTTCGACTATGAAGAGGTCGATGACAAGAAGAAAGTAAAGTTTGCAACCACGAGATTGAAAGGCCATGTAGCCTTATGGTGGGACGAATTGCAGCTATCGAGGGAGCGAAAAGGGAAGCCCAAAATCAAGCAATGGGACAAGATGGTAAGTAAACTGAAGGGTAAGTTTTTTCCGCTGAAGGATTACCAATTAAATTTGTTTAGACAATTGCAGAACTTAAAACATAAAGGGATGAAAATCAAGGAATATACTGAAGAATTTTATAAGCTGAGTATTAGATTTGGCCATGTTGAAGATGATCTAGAAAAGGTAGCTAGATATATAAATGGTTTAAGGTATGAAATACAGGATGAGATTAGCTTATTGAATTTAAAGTCGATTGAAGATGCCTATCAAGCAGCCTTGAGGGTGGAGGAAAAATTGTTGCGCAAACAAAACCAGAGGAATAAAGGTAAGAATCCGACAAAAGAAGGGGGGACATTTGAATCCAAAATTCAACACTCTCAGAATGAGGTAGGGAGTGTGAGTAATAGAGCACCACAAAGAGGAGATTCTGGCTGTGGAAGGTTCATGTCCAGGGGCAGAGGGAGAGGAAGAGATGTACGGTGATATATATGTGGTGAATGGGGACATATGCAATGGGATTTCCCTCATCAGAAGTCGGCAAACCCACGTAATGTGAATGTTGCTGAAGCCAAGGAGGATATTCCTCAACCTGAAGCTAAAGAGGAAGCACCGAAAGCTAGAGAATCTTTGTTGTTGAAAAGGGTATTACTTGAAGAAGCTAAGGAAGCAAAAGAACTAGTTCAAAGAAATACTTTATTCATAACTGTATGTAAGTCCAAGGGTAAGTGTTGCAAATTGGTAATTGATAGTGGTAGTACTGAAAACCTTGTTTCTACAGAGATGGTGGACAAGTTGAAGCTGGAGAGAACAGTACACCCCACTCCTTATAAAGTATTGTGGCTTCAGAAAGGCCATCAAATTTTTGTAACTGAACAATGTAAATTTGACTTTCAAATTGGTACTTATAAGGATGTTATTTTATGTGATATAATGCCGATGGATGTATGTCACATATTTCTTGGAAGGCCTTGGCAGTTTGACCGAAATACCATACATGATGGCAGAAGAAATACTTATACTTTGGAGAAAGATGGGAATAAGCATACACTACTGCCGTTGAAAGCTGAAGCTGATAAAGAAGCACTTAGAAATAGCGTTACGTTGATGAATGAGAAGATCCTGTTGCAGGAAGATGAGAAGGGTAAGAAGATGCATTTTTCTAGTGTTGGAAAACCCAAGGTAATATTAACTTCTACAAATTTAGAATATTTACCTAAAGAAATTCAGAATTTATTGAATGATTGTGCTGATATTGTTGTGGATGAGTTGCTGCCCATCAGGAGTATTAGTCACCATATTGATCTAATACCTGGGGTCAGTTTTCCGAATAAAGTAGCCTACAGGGAAATGCAGGAAAATGCCGAAGCTGGAAGACAAGTGCAAGAGTTGATGGATAAATGGCTAATCAGTGGAAGCCTTAATCCATGTGCTGTGCCAATAGTACTCAGTTCGAAGAAAGAAGTTGAAAGGCGCATGAGTACAGATTCTCGAGCCTTATATAAAATCACCATCAGGTTAATGAATGAAGGTTTGGAGGAATATGTAGTCTCTAAAGAAGAGTTGAAATTGAATCCGAAGAAAATCCAAGTAGTTTTGAAATGGCTAGCTCCTAGAAGCATATTTGAGGGAGATGTCAAAAGCAGATGGCAGGAATGCAGTAGCAAAGACAAACAATGAGCAGATATGAAGAGGTAGAAAAAGGTATTCCAAACAGGTGACTTATTCATGTATTGCAGATTGGTACCTATACTAAAAGCCAGAAGAAGAACCACAAAGAGATGCCATAACAGACGAAAGCCCAAAGCAAGAAAAAGGAAAAAGAGAGTGCTAAAGAGAACCAGGAGTCAGACTCATTATCAGTATTTGATCAAGTGGAATGAGCAACCAGTAGAAGACGCCAGCAGAGCTACAGAGAATGGGGATCAACTGCAAACTACTACAAGATCAGTTTTCTTCCCCGGGAATCTGATGTAGGAGCATCAAGCAACTAGCCAACAATGTGACATCTTGGTCACATGTTGTGGCTAGTTAGAAATAAAAAAGACTTATAAATAGTTTAAATAATATATTTTATTAAATTTGTTATTTATTTTAGGAGAATTGTTAGTTTGTTTTATATTTAATTAAATATGGCATAATAATAGAATTGGTTTCTTTCCCTGCGTGGAATAGAACCAAAATAGGGATAAATTCTAAATAATAGGGAGGTATTAGTTTGCTGAGAAACTCTAGAAGAAATATATTCTGAGAAGAGTAGTTTCTCATATTTGTATAAATTAGAGAAGCTGGAGGTGTGAAGTGTGTGTGTGAGAGAGAATCTGAAGTATGTATTGAATTACAGAGAGGGGCAAAAAACGCTTATAAGCCCATGCAATATTATGTTCATCCATATATTTCTGAATGTAATTCGATTTCAATATGTTTTGTATGAGTGACTGACATATTGCAGGTGATAGGTGCAGAGACAAACTGACAGCGTGTTATGTAGAGGCAGATCCGGATGAGCGGAGCTGAAGTTGTGATTAATGAGGTCGATCTGCGTCTGTGGTGAAGTGTAAACATTCAGCAAGAACAGATTGCGTTGAAGCAGTGAATAAATCACCTGAAGCTACGTTTGAGAGGACGGTAACAGTCTTCAATTTTGAATTATGTGGATCTGGAATGTATGTAGGAGAAAACAAACCTCTGCATAGGCTTGGAACGCTGCCAGGAGCAGAATCCAATGTGAGCTTGGTTCGTGTGATGAAGAACTGCAACTGCAAAAACCGTGTTGATAAAACTGAGCCGGTGTTGAATGGCATTCAGTAAGTGTGATGAACAGCGTTTAAAAAGTGGAAAATTTGTCAGATGTAGCATGCTTGAAGGTAACACGTGGTTCAAAATTTGTGAATGAATGTTGTTGATTATACGTTGAGTAGACTCGTTGTTGCAATCGCTATGAATATGATGGTCTATCGATCTTTGTTGTGATAATCGATTGAAGTTTGGGATCATTGCTGTGATAATCAATTGAAGTTTGGGTTCTTTGCTGTGAAATCGATCTGAATGTTAGAACATAGATTTATTTTGCGTGATGGTTGATATGAATGTTGGGTGTTTGCTATGGTGATCGATTGTTATAGCCATCAATTTTTTTCAAATTTCCAATGAATTTATATGCCATTGCTCTCTTTTAAAAAAGAAGAACATTCAAGATGCTTCTAAGTGGGGTTTGTATTAAGTTGATCCAATAAAAAAATCACATATTTTTAAATGGATGTAAAGCTACATATCAAAGAGCAAAGGTAACTTACTTTCAATCAGTTAAGGAAGTGATTCTGGGATTTATGAAAAGGGGAACCTTTTGTAAAAAAATTGCATCTTCTTTAAGAGTAGGAAAATCCTAATTTTCCTACATGAAAAATTATGGAGGAGCTCTTAATGAAAATACTATAATGGCCTACCATTCCCATAAATGACCCATTTTTAGCCACATTCTTAAGGGCTAACCATTCCATGATGGCCTTAACCTTATCTAATTCAACTAAAAATCCCCATTTTGAGACAATGTGTCCTAGGTAATGGATATGTGTTTGGAATAAATCACATTTACTAATTTTTGCATAAATATTATTCTCTCTCAGAAATTGTAGTACTATAACCAAATTCTTTTCATTTTCCCCCTTGATGTTTGAATAGAAAAAAATTCCATCAACAAAAACCACCACAAATCTATCTAGGTAGGGGCACAACACAATATTCATCAAGCATATGGATGTTGCAGGGGAATTAGTAAGCCCAAATGGCACTACCACAAACTCGTAATTCCCCTACCTGGTTCTAAATGATGTCTTATGGATATATTCATCTTTAATATCCTCTTGATAATAACTTTATTTCAAATCAATCTTCGAGAACATTTCGGCTCCCCTTAATTGATCGAATATATCATCATTGATTGGTAAGGGATACATATTATTGGTGTTCAGCTTATTCAATTGTCTAAATTTAATGCAAAACCTAAGTGTGCCATCCTTATTCTTCATGAATAAAACTACTTCTCCCAATGGAGATATAGTTGGCCCTGTATAGCCCTTGTCCAAAATATCTTTGAGTTGGAGCTCTAGATCAATAAATTCTAGAGTAAGCACACTATACGAAACCTTTGATGCTAGATTTTCCCTTGGAATTAATTCAATAGAGAACAATTAAACCAATGTATGTCCTTAGGAAAGGCATTTAAAAAATGTTTTAAAACATGATATTTCCTCATAACATCATTGTCATCATTCCCAACATTGTAGTTAGCTTAAGAAATGTTAGATATTTTCACAAAAAATAAAATACATCCTTTTATATAACTTATGTTAGCTTGCATAAATGAAATTAATCTCATAGAAGTAGGTTTCAGTTTTCCCCACAATATTCTATGCTCTCCATATCCATCAAGGAATTCTATGGTTTTCTCAAAACAATTAGCCTTGGTGTGATGCATACACAAAGAGTCCATCCCTAAAATTATGTCATATGGTCCGAGTGGAAACACATTGAAATTGGAAACAATCGACATGCCATTTACCTCAATTGGGCATGCCCTTGCTATGTTCTCCACTCTACTTCTCATCATGTCGCCAAATGAGCTAGCGAAGGCTTAGTATGTGATTCCTTTTTCAATAGTACTTAGCAGAGTGCCTCTTTCCATAATGTATTCACCTAAAAAATTACGCCTCTTTCTATATCTAATATAATTTTCCCCATTAGTTCTTTATTATTATCCCAAAGGACTTCACCTATCGCTATTACTAAACACCAACTCATGCTTCCTCTATCTTTGTAAGCCCGACAGGATTTGGAGTATGACTGCATTGAATTCTACTTGTTTTTCTTATGCCATGACAAGCCTTTCATTATCAGCATTGCAACTCCTTATTTAAGCTCTTAATATCCTTAGTGTGTCCATCCAATCAAGATAGTCTACCCCTCCTCATAGCTCAACTTATCTTTCCTCTTGAACTATTTTTTCTTCTTCATATCCATGTTGTGATTGGTCAAAACTATATTGCACCATTCCTGTCCTCATCTCTTTGAATCTGAGTGTATTCTTATGTGCTATCCCACATACACACACATACTGTTAGGTTTAACAAAATTAAAATGCATAATAGGCATAAACACCTTGGATTTTTGTTGGAAATCTAACTACAATATTACACCTCAATTAGTATATAAGTATGAATAAATCCATATCAATCATCAGTACAATGGTACATGCATATGCTCATCACAATGAAGATTTACCATCTGAAAATTATTTTAAAATAGGATATTTTTCTTAAAACATCAGTGTTGTCATTCCCAATGTTGCAATTATCTTTATTGTTGGTAGATATTTGCATAAAAAATAAAATAAATCCATTTTGTGTCTTCTCTTGTCTTGAAAATCTAAAATTAATATCATAGAAGTAGATTTTATTTCTCCCCATAATATTTTATGCTCTCTATCTCCATCAAGGCATTCGATGGTATTCTCACAATAATAAACCTTGGTGTGATGCATATACAACCAGTCCATCCCCAGTAGTGTGTCATATGCTCCAAGTGGTAGCACAATGAAATTGGAAATAGTTGGCATGCCATTTAGCTCAATTGGGCACATCATTACTATGTGATCTACTCTTCTCATCCTCATGGACAACTAAGCTAGAAAAGGATTAGTATGCACTTCATTTTTCATGAGTACTTTGTATAATGTCTCTATTCACAGTATCTTCACTTAATAACCTGTGCCCTTTTCTATATCCACTCTCATTCCCCCCACTAGTTATTTCTTATTATTCCAAAGGAATTCGCCTATCCCTATTACTAATCTCCAACTCATTCTACTTCTAAATTTGTAATTCTTATAGGCTTTGCAGTATGGCTAAATTGATTTTTTTTTCTTGTGGCCTGACAAGCCTTTCGGTACTGTTGAATGTATCAACTATGTGCAGAACTCTAGCCTTCTACATTACCTTTACGATACATTCAACACTACCGAGATGACCTGGCCCCTTTAAAATGTTGGGGTTACGCGGATAGAATTTGAGGCTTCCTTGATCCAATACGATGAGTCCATTGGCCCACCTTGCAACATCCTCATAGAAATAAAAATCCTGGGAGTCTCCATAATGCCTCAAATCAAAACCTCTAAGGTGCAGGATGTTGGGTTGACCTCATCAAAATAAAATTTCGAGGTGACATCGGATGATGTTGTAGCATCCACATGGCATCCTTTAAAAGTCTCACACATCATGTGATTTGAGTCCTCTTGGACCCATGAAAAGGCTAAGACAAGGTTCCATATGGCATGTTACAGGTGCAATAGATCACCCTCTCTTCCTTGTCATGTGCCTCATCATCCTAGTTTCGACCACAATTCCCAAGCCCTTGTAACATGCATTTTTCATGTTATAAGGGAATTTGGGTTATTCATTCGTCGCATAAGCTAGGGGCTTCAAACCAGCACCACTATGAAAAGTTGCCCTACAAATAAAATCCCAAGAGTTTCCCTTGGGGCTCCTATTGAAACCCCCAAGGAAATAGTTCCAGGGTTATCCAAAAGCCATAAGTGCTTACCCTTCAATGACCTAGATCTCTCCTCTCTATGCGCTTGATCATCGCACCTAGTCACAGGATCAAAGAGGGTTTACGTCATTTCTGTTCGAAGTCATGAGTTCTAGTCTTAAGGATTCCAACCTAGCTCTTACTAATTGTCAATCCATGTATAAGGGAATTTTCCCAAGCTTATGATGCATAGTATATAGATATAAAAGGTTATATGCAAGCCCTTCTGGCCATTCCCTCCTGAGCTTGTACTTCTTGATGAACCCTTAGTTAAACTGAGAGGGGGGGTGAATCAGTTTAATACATTCATGGACATTTAAAACTTTTTTTCATCTCATTTACACCTTCATTTCATAAGCAACTTAATACATAAAGGATCAACAAACATAATGGTGTGTACAAAAAGTAATTAAATAGATTAAAACATCACATCAACACTTAAACATCAAGCACATAGACAACAGATACAAGTGGAAACCCATAAAGGGAGAAAACCACATATTATTATTGTTTTGATGCAAAGGCAAGCTCCAACTCCCTCTCACAACTGATTTTCTGTAGGCTCCAACATAAAAGAGGCTACTACCCCAGATTATGCAAGCTACTACTTGCAAGGAATCTCCAACTCCCATCTACTTTCTGTAGGCTACAACCCACAGGGGCTCCTACCTCAACCATCTACAAGTGAACATCTATCAAGCTACAACTTGATATGGAAGCACCAAATCCCTCACACTACAATAAAATCATATGCTGATTTACCTGGATATCAACTCTATTTTTCTCCTTCTTCAATGCTGCCCTTCCAACATTCAAATCTGATTCATGTCAGCTCTAGATCTGTACAACATCTCTATCTGGTCTCTCTCATTCTTATGCTCTCTCACCACTTAATGCATATTACAATAACATCATTTATAGAGATCACTTCATGGCTGTTTTCATTCTATATGGGAATATGAAGTGAACATGCATGACTCTTTCCTTCCACACACTCATTTCCTCACTCAGCACATTCACGATGTTACAAAAATATATACACTCATTTCAGTATTAAAAAGGACTTTTTCTTTGCCTTGGAGACTTGATTTTGCATCACAAAAAATATAAAATAATTAATAGATTTATAGTTACAGTAAAATATTTCACTCAGCCCTTTCAGCTTCTTAGACTTGTTGTGTGTTTGTCCTCTTATGCTTACTGTCCCTTTGTCTTTTGTGTTTCTGTAGTTATATTTCAACTGTGCTGCATGACCACCTTTTTTCCCGACTCGACCCATTTTTTGCACTATTCTGCATGAGCTCTGGGTTCTTTTTCTTACCTGAGCCTTTTCTTGCGCATTCAACCTTTTCTTTTAACACACAACCGCATCTACATGACACTTTTAATCTTGGCCGGCTTCTTTAACCAAACCTGTGGATCTGTGGGTTATGGCCCACATAACTCTCCTTTTACATGCAGCGGAATACGACTTCAGAGCTAAATACAACATACATATATTAGCGATCAAACAACACTACCTTAAACCAGACTACACATAAAACCAAATCTCTTGCATAAATGTGGAACTTCCTGCTGGAGGGTCCCACAATACCTTGAACCATTCACAACACATCGCATTTTGGAAAACTCACCAAACAACCTTAACATCGAACTTATCATTCTGCTGATACGAAGTTGCGTTGTAATCTCCACTGTAGATCTTCGCCGGATCTAACAGTCTTGCTATATCTCTTTGTCTTATCGCAATCGCTCTCCCACATGTTTAACTCTTATTGATAATGCCAAACCATATATTCTGCGATGTGTGTTAGTATGAAGTGATGACACATGGATCTTTTTGGCTCGAGGGGTCCTGACCTAGGTTCAGAGCTCAAGGTTTGCCAACAAACCCCTATACTACTGGACCTTTCGGCAGTGACTTGCTTGCGCAGGTCAAAGTCTCACCTGAAGTAGCATGGGTGGGTACTAGAACCAGGTTTCCGCACCCTGAGAAAGGATAGGTAAGGCAAGCAAAGCTGCGTCCAGCCCTGTGATACCCAGATCGCCTCTTTCTGCGGAGGTTCGATAGGTCTCTTTTTTCATCCACGTGCACTAGATCTATAATTATATACTTCTATGAAAGTAGTGCAATATTACATAAAATAGAACAGAACAGATCCAGATACAACAAACACACTTACACAAATCTTTCGCATCTTGAATACAGGATGCGCATAATGTAGTAATTACCAATGATTCGCACAAACTATACACATAGATTTAGTTCTCAAGCAACCTTTATTATTCATCAATTCCTTCTTACAAGACCCATCCCAGCCTATGCACATAACAGCAGGGTCCACACAAAGCTGGAATCTGGATCTCCGCGCACATAGCCAACAGGAGTTATTTCCTAAAAAACCCAAACAGATATCTTAAACCACAATTTGCATCAATAGCTCTTCATTTCCTACCTTACAATTCAAAATGTCCTCTATTTATAATAATCTAGCCTAAACTTTCCTATGGTTCGCAAACCATGGTTTTCGGACCCCTGGCTTACCCTTTTGCCCAGTACAATGATTTTTTGGCTTTGACCCACCCCAAAACCCCTGCGCTATAATCAAAAGTATTCAAAATTGGACTAATTTCGCAGCTCGTAGGAGGCCCTGTTCGAACAGTCCCCCAACACAATCTTGTGACTTGTCCTGAGTCACTGTGGTGGTGCGGTTGCTATCTACGCATGCAAGGTATTGAAAGTGATGATGAGTGGAGGGAGCACTTCTTGACTTTGGGCAGCAGCTCGTTTCACAATATTGACAAGCTTCAGGGAGGCAGGGCCTTTTGGAGCCGTGGTAACCTGCTCCAATATCCCGTGGAGGCGCGTGATGGCATTATGAGCACCCTAAGATATCTGGAAGGTGGTATCACCCCATGGTTTCAAGTGCTTTCTGACGACCTGCTTGGTGCGGCGAAGATCCGCAATCGTGTCTATGAAGGTGTTGCAGGTTTTTAACAGGGCTAGATGCTGCGCAGGGATGAGGGAAGGAAAGGTAGCTTCGACTAGATCGAAAGAAGCTTCCATCTGTCGTAAGTCTTCCTGGACACACTGAAGCATGGGGTTGAACCGAACCACTATCCAGAGCTGCATAGTCACCTCAAACCACTGAGTGCCAGAGTAAGTTGTTCCTTAATAATATTTTTTTCTTCTGTGATCAATGCAGCCTGTTGTGCCCGAACTTTCGGGAGTATTTCACGTTGCTGTCGTGCAGTCCAATCACGTTTACGGATCTCTTGCAACACAACGGTGTATAAATCTTGTAACACCTCACAGGGTAGCTACACCAAGTCTATTTGTAGGTCCATAGATGTCAAGGTGTGGTCGCCAACCATGATAGTGTGAGGTAGCGAACAAATATGTCTTTCGCTGGTCGGTAGTCTGGAACTGCGGAGAAGTCGCAACGTATCCCTATATAGCTTCGTTCCTCCCGTGCACAGGACTAGCTATGACTTAACTGCATTAGTTTCGGTGTCGAACTGTGGCAATTGCGTACCCTCCTTTGTGACATCGTCCGAGGCCATCTAGCTAGGGCCTGCAATCGTTCCAAGGTTGTAAGGGTTGGGAATTCTCATCATGCAGTTGTGGTGCCCCTCGGCATGAGGTTTAAAGTCAATTCTCTCTGCAGGGAGCCCAAGACCAATCATCTTATAAATCTCGGCATCCCCAGACCCTCTCAACACGATGTCTACAGGCGCTGAACTGGTAGGTGCCGAAGCGTTCGGTGGGTTAGGGATTTCCATAGCAACAAAAGGACAGGATTTCCAGAAAACGTTAACGATCCCAATAAGCAAGTAGGAGAATAACAGAGGTAGGGTATAGAGACAATATGGAGACCTAAGTGAAGTTATCTTGTTGACCTTATACTATCCAGGGCTATCCAACGGTAGAGTAAACCTCACTTGAAACTTACCATCGATCGTACAGAACAAACTCACCATAAATTTCCGTATTGATGGCCAACCGCCCATTTTTTGTAACGGTAAGGTTCCCTTCTCACCAAAATGCAGTGGTATGATGGTCGTTATTCGCACCTGAGGGCTTTCCCATAGATTTACAGATTTTGGATGACGCCTGCGTGCTGCTCGCGTACCATGAATTAAAGCTGATGCCAGGTGTTTTGTAATGCGGGCCAGGTACCACTCCAACAACTTAGCCACCATACCCCTTGACAGGCATGATTTTCCCTTGGTAAGGGCGTCCGAGTGTGGCAGAGCTACGTCGAGCATCCTTGTGCCATATTCCACCTTAAATTTTTGCTGAAAATCAACCCACAAATTCTCCCAATTGCGCGTGCACTGGTGCAACTCCGCATCTAAATACCACACAGTCGGACGCAAGCCTAGGTCATGGATAACCAGGTGAAATTATTCGTTTGGGGTCTTGTCGCACCATTGTGTTTCCCATGCCAGCAAATATCTACATGGGTCCCATGACCCAAGGAACCTTTAGATCCATCTTCTAGCTGGGGCTCCAAATCGCAGGATCATCTTATCCCGACACTCCTCCCAAGTGTGGAATTTTGGCCCATGCGTATCCCACCAATGCGTAGGCGCTACGTGTAGGGCTAGCGGAAGTGCCCCTAGCCTGTGTTCCTTGGGAAATTTGGCTTCGAATGCGCGTAAAAACTCCTTAATGTCACCCGCATCCTCAAGGTAGGGTAGGTCTCTTACCTCGGCGGAGATGCAGCGGAAGTTCCTTGTGACCTGAAGACTTCGTAGTGCCGAAACCTCATGCAACCGGCCTTGCCAATTCTCCAGTTCCCCATCAGAGTCGCAAAAGCATTTACTGTCCTTTTTCCAGCAGAGTACTCCTTCCACCGTGGGGTTAATCTAGTCTTCCTCCTGCATAGTCAATTTGTAAATGTGATCTATTTCTTCCACGTCGCGTGTTGGCTCTGTATACCATGCACCTTTTGTGGGATCCAGTGCTACTATTACGCACGTACTGTTATTTTCAAACACCATTCTGTGCTTTTTGAGATTGATGACACCCCCCATATATATAGCCCAGTATAGTCCTAAGAGTGCAGGGTAGGGATCTGCATCTTCCCCAATTTCTATTACTTCAAAGTCAGCTAGGACATTTACCCCTGCGGTATCTACCATGAATTTTGGTAGCGTCCCTAGAGGGATGATATTTTGTTGATTTTCCATGCACAGCTGGATGGTGGACCATTCCAATTTAGGCTCTCCAAGTCGTTGCCATATTTTATTTTCCAATACGTTCGCATCTGATCCAAGGTCTAAAATAACTTGATCCATCTCGTAGTCACCAATCTACGAAGTCAATTGCATTTCTCTTTCGGTGTGTTTTTTATATCTGTATAGGTTATGTACATCCTTGGTCCTAGAAATTGGATCGGGCTGAGCTGCGCAGCTATGCATTAATGCTTGAAGGTTCTCTATAGCCTGTGGGTTACGTAGCAGCTTTAGACATACCTGTAGAAAGGGCTCAACCCCCTCCTCTATCTTGAGGTGTGTCGGCATCTCCGCAGTAGCTGCTATTGTTTCTTGTCCCTTGCTGATGTTCGACCCTTCCTAAGAGGTCGTAGGATCCCTGGTAGGAACTTCCTTTGCTCCCTGGATGACCATCCCACTGTGTGTTATGACTTTCACACTCGGGTCTATGTTTCTTAGCTCAGCTTTAACTCTTTGCACATTCTGCGTAGGGGTGGGATGTTTTTCCTGCATCTTGGCTATTAAAATTGGGCAATCTTCAACCACATGGTCTAGCTGTCTAAAATATTTGCACGATTGATTGGTGGGATTTGGGCAGTCCCTGGTAAAGTGTCCCACCTCCCCGCAGTTATAACAGATTAGATACCCACGTCCTCGTCCTGTGCTTCCTCCCTGACCTCCTCTGCCCCTTGCTGGAGAGCCTCCGAAGCTCACGGAAGTTCTTGGTGACACAGGGTCTGATTGTGTCCTATATAAGTTCCCACGATCTATCATCAAGTCGTAAGTGCGATAGTTCTCTCATCATGTCCCACCGACTGCCAGAACCTGCACCATTATTGCTTCAGTTCTGGGACATACGCACCTAGGTCAGGGCAATGTTTCGTATCATGCAGCCCCGCCACACGGCAATCATCGCACCACAGTGTAGGTCCGCTCAAGCCTGGTCGTGACAGGATGGGTTCCTCACTTGCTCCTAGGCGTACCAGACTAGGTCCTCCTACCTATATGTAATCTTTCAATAGAGGACATTGATCCTTCATATGGCTAGGTAGCTGACATCGTATGCACCATAGATCTGCGCGGGCTTCTTTTCCTCGCTCCTTTCACAGGTTTTGAATTTCCATGTGCATAGCTCCAAGATGCTCTTGAATTTTCTGTACTCCTACCTAAGTATCTTCTCTAGGTGTAGCTTCTAGTTTCATAGCAACTTCCACTTCTTTTTCTTGTGACTCAAACGTTTGGTGACTCATTGGCGTACGCAGGTGGGGTAACAACATAGCGATGAACCATTCCGTATGTTGTCTATCATCATACTCAAACCCTCCTTCCCTGATTTCTTTCTTCAATTGCTGATCAACCTCCCACACAGATTTAGACACACCTTGCTTGAAGTCCTTTACTTCTGTTACCAACTAAGAGTAAGATTTTGGCTTCCAGAACTGATGCTTCAGAGCGTCTTTGATATCTTGAATAGATGCACTCCCATTCTGGGAAACGTATCGCATATACCAGTCCAATGCTTTGTCCACGAACGGTAGGGACAGCTGCACCCTCTTCACCGTATCGTTTGTCACATTTTTCAGAGTCTAAACAGAGTCTGCAACAAACCAAAATCGGTCCATATCCTCATCCCCTACCACCTTGAAGGTAGGTAGTCTCAGGTGCGCAGCCATATCACTGTCCGGTTGGGGTGGTGGTATGGGTGAGTTCTTACCTTTGTGGGGCCTGGGCGGCAGTGTAGCCGGGGGGTCTTACGCAGTCGGTTCTTGCAAAAGGTTATAGGTATATCTCCCCCCATCGAGGTTGGTCTGATAGTATTTACCACTGTGAGTCGCGCTCTCATCTAGATCTGAGGTCATTCAGTCGGTATGACTACACAGAATGCTCTTTTCACACAGTAATATCTTAATCAGCAATGGTAGTGTCTTTAGAAATTTCCCCGGAACCCTTTAAAGAATCGTCGTTCGGCCTCACAATAGGAGACAAACTGATCAATGGAAAATTCTGTCACAAATCCTCCTAGTACACTGTCCACCCAGTGATCTACTGTGCGCGTGATAGTATTATCAGTCCTCTCCAGCTGCTGGATCAGATTATGTTGGGGGACTGTTGGAACAGGGTCTCCTATGAGTTGCAAAGCTAGTCCAATTTTGAATACTTTTGGTTATATTTAGTCTAGCGTAGGGGTTTTGGGGTGGGTCAAATCCCCGAAAGCATTGTAATGGGAAAAAGGGTAAACCGGGGGTCCGAAAACCGGGTTTTGGGGTGGGTCAAATCCCCGAAAGCATTGTAATGGGCAAAAGGGTAAACCGGGGGTCTGAAAACCACGGTTTTTGGACCATAGGAAAGTTTAGGCTAGATTATGATAAATAGAGGATATTTTGAATTATAAGGTAGGAAATGAAGAGCTATTGATGCGAATTATGGTTTAAGATATCTGTTTGGGTTTTTGGGGAAAGGAATCCTACTGGCTGTGTGCGTGGAGATCCAGAGTCCAGCTGTGTGCAAACCCTACTATTGTGTGCGCAAGTTGGGATGGGTATTGTAAGAAGGAATTGGTGAATTGATGAATAAGAAAGGTTGCTTGAGAACTGAATCTATGTGCACTGTTTGTGCGAATCATTGGTAATTACTACATTATGCGCATTCTGTATTCAAGATGCGAACGATCTGTGTAAGTGTTTTTGTTGTATCTGGATCTGTTCTGTTATGTTTTATGCAATATTATGCTACTGTCATAGAAGTATATAGTTATAGATATAGCGCACGTGGATGCGAAAGGAGACCTATCGACCCTACGCAAAAAGAGGCGATCTGGGTATATCAGTGCCAGATACAGCTCTACTTGCCTTACTTATCCTTTCTTAGGGTGCAGAAACCTGGTTCCAACACCCACCCATACTACTTCAGGTGAGACTTTGACCTTCGCAAGCAGGTCACTGCCAAAAGGGCCAGTAGTATAAGGGTTTGTTGCAAACCTTGAACTCCGAACCTTGACTCACTCGTCCTTCCAACATTTCTGTAATTCTACGAGCCTAGCCAGTCACTCCTAAAGCTCAATTGAAAATTTTACAAAGAATATTTCGTAGCTTTCTGTAAGAATGTACCTATTTTTCCACCTTTCTGCCGTTAACTTCTCATTGCGATTTTATTTTACCACAAATTCCTGGATCTGATTTTCGAACCACTCCTCAATTTGCTTCCTTTCAGGCTTCCAATACTCTCTTTTCATTAATCAATCCTTTTCTCAAAATTCTCCAGGTCCCCTGCAATGGAACCATTTTTTGGCTCGAGGGGTCCTGACCTAGGTTCGGAGTTCAAGGTTTGCCAACAAACCCCTATACTACTGGCCCTTTCAGCAGTGACCTACTTGTGCAGGTCAAAGTCTCACCCAAAGTAGTATGGGTGGGTGCTGGAACCATGTTTTCGCACCCTGAGAAAGGATAGGTAAGGCAAGTAGAGCTGCGTCTGGCCCTGTGATACCTAGATCGCCTCTTTCTGCACAGGGTTGATAGGTCTCTTTTCACATCCAAGTGCGCTAGATCTATAATTATATACTTCTATGACAACAATATAATATTTCATAAAATAGAACAGAACAGATCCAGATACAACAAACACACTTACACGGATCTTTCGCAGCTTGAATACAACATGTGCATAATGCAGTAATTACCAATGATTCGCACAAACAGTACACATAGATTCAGTTCTCAAGCAACCTTTCTTAATTACCAATTCATAAATACCTTCTTACAATACCCATCCCAGCCTATGCACATAGTAGCAGGGTTCACACATAGCTGGACTTTGGATCTCTGCGCACACAGCCAGTAGGAGTCCTTTCCCCAAAAACCCAAACAGATATCTTAAACCATAATTTACATTAATAGCTCTTCATTTCCTACCTTACAATTCAAAATGTCCTCTATTTATAATTATCTAGCCTAACATTCCTATGGTCTACAAACCGTGGTTTTCGGACCCCTGGTCTACCCTTTTTCCCATTACAATGATTTTGGGGCTTTGACCCACCCCAAAGCCCCTACGCTAGACTAAATATAATAAAAAGTATTCAAAATTGGATCAATTTCACAGCTCCTAGGAGACCCTGTTCCAACATATCCTCCCTCATCGCATCACATCCTTCTTCCATCCTTCCGACATCACATCGCAAACAACTTACCATACCGTGCAAACTCTTAACAATAACCTCTAAAATCTGCGATGTGTGCTAAGGCGCAGTACTAACACATGGCTCCTCCCTCTTCGCAACGCATCCTTCCATCCTTCTTAGATTGCATCACAAAAAACTTACCCTACCATGTGAACTCTTAACGGTATCCTCTAAAATATGCAATGTGCGCTAATGCATAGTGCTAACATGTGGTTACTCCCTCATCGCATCACATCCTTCCATCCTTCTCGCATCGCATTGCAAACAAATTACCATAACATGCGAACCCTTAATGGTAACTGTTACACAGTAATTCGTCACCGTCCCTACTATTCCCCGTCCCGCATAATGGAGGACCCATTTTGTGACCTGTAAACATTGTCATGCCTTGAAATCATCATCAATGCATTCCTCTAAACATGAGCTTCAATTTCTCTAAAGACATCTCCTTGCAAAAAACCATGAAAACATCTCCTTTTGCATTGGCGTGGGCAGACAATTCATCACTCGCACCAATGGGGAAAATCCTATAAAGAGGCCGCGCCAACTGGCGCTCTGTCCCAGAGCATCAGTCGCGCCAGCCAATTTAAGGAGTGTTTTTTAAATAAAGGTGGCGGAAGTTGTGTTTCAACAAACTCAGAAACCATTGCCTATCTTGAGTTGGGAGGTTTGGCTGCGGGAGTTCCATGGAAGGGAAGTGGTTTGCCACATCCCATGGAACCTTCCCTGATGATAGGGCCAATCCCACAATAATAGGGATCCCAACTCCCTCCTTCCCCATCTATAAAAGCTTGCCTATTGCCATTGCAAGCTAGTCTTGAAGTGCCTAAGCTTTGAATCTCCAAATTCCCAAGAGCCTTTGTGCTGTAAGAGCCCTCTTTCTTCCCTTAAGGCCGACTCAAGTAAGGAGACTATCGTCGAGAGACTCTAGAGAGGTTTGCCCTTTCCTTGGCGAGCTTTGCGAGACGTGAACGACTGGGGACCCTTCCGAAGGAGACCGCGGCGTCAGAACATTGGTTGTACTCTCTTTCGATTGTTATTTAATGAATGATTACGGTTATGGTTCCACTCTGTTTTCACTTATGTTAATACGAGTTATATCCTTTCTGACTGATATATAGTTGCATATTATGGATTTTATGCTTGTATTCGTGTTGTTTCTTGCATGTGCAGGTGTCGATCCGCGGAGATCGTTGGGGGATCGTGATCTGCCGAGGCTGAGGAATGGGAACGCTCTCTTCTACGGATCATAGCATTGGATTCCAGGTAGGCCTCCATCTTTGGTATTTTATTCGTAACTAGGAACTTGCGCTGTAACATTTGATGATTGTTGCTAGACCCCTGCTGGGCTAGTAGGGATCGCTTCTGTCCGCAGAGGGGATTTACCTCCTCAACAATTTGGTGACTCCGCTGGGGATTCGTCTAGTTTTCACTGTCTCGTTAGGATTGTCTCGTTTTGATTGTTTTATGATTTTCCTTGCTTGGTTAGCCTTCAGGGCTGGGTTCTTTTGCTGTTTTTGCTTCTTGGTTTTCTTAGTTTACATTGATTTGCTTCTGGAGTAGTTATTTTTTGTTTTTGGCTGAGAAACTCGACTGGTGCGCTTTTTAGCCCAATAGTCGCACCAATTGGCGCATATTGCTTTTGTATAGCCCGCGCCAATTTCTTGCTGGCGCCAGTTGCAGCCTTACAGTCGCGCCACTCCTGTAGGGTTTTTGAGTTTTCTTAGTTTTGAGCTCTCTAGGTCTGGTCAGTGTTTTTCTTCTTGATTTTCCGACTACCTAAGTGTGTTGGGGTCCTGTTTGACTGGGAATTTGCCTTCGTCCTTTGGCTGTTTGCTTTTATCTATCGATTTCACGATTTAAGCCCTAGGGCATCTAGTGGCTTTGTGTATCGAGCCCTCCTTGGGAGTTTTGGTGTTTCGTTTATCCAGTCAACTCTCTGATTGCTCCTCCGCATTCTTTTAGTAGTTGTTCACTGTTTTGTTGCGATTTTTGGTTGATTGCTCGTTTCTTCATTCAAATTTTGTTTGGTCTTGCTTTGGGCCTAGATCACACGGTCCATTGGAGCCTTTGAGTCTTTTCTTGGTTTTGAGAGACTTTGGTCGATTTGAGATCTGATTGCTTGTGTCATTGAGTGAAATTTGTTTGTTTTTCTCTCTCAATATCGTTTCTCAAGTTGCTTCTCTTTTATTTTCAGTTTGTTGAGTGCATTTAGCTATCAAACATTGAAAATTAAAAAAAAAAAAATCTCTTTTGCTTTTGGTTGATTAGTGCAAATTGAAAATTTTCAATTTTACTAGTAATTAGTGATTGGAATGAAATTTTTTTGATTTCATTAGTTGCATTAGAGATCTCATTGTTTGTCTTCCGATCATTTTGTTTGTGTAAAGACTCTCAACTCTTCTGTAGCTAGTTTTCATCGAACGAAATGGTGTACTGTGGCATGTAGCTTTGCATTTAAGAGTTTTTGAAACAACACATTCGTTAGGGCCTGAAAACTGAAACCTAATTGAAGATCAACTTTAAAATCTATTCAATTAACCTAACGCAGCATTGAAATCTAACGAAACATATTTAGAGGTCTAGGCTAGAGACGTGTTTCGGCATCTTTAAACCTAGCAGCTGTCATTCGCCTTTTGGCTTTAGACAGCGCTAGCATGGACTTGTGCTCCCCATACCATCGCGTATATAAAGGGAGACCCCTATAGGTTTTAAATCCTTTATCCACAGGAAGCCGAGTCTGCCGCCCTATACCCGTGATACACCGAACACAGTATTCGGGGAGATTGCCTGCATGTACGGAAAGTCCTTGGTTGATTTCTTCTTCATTATTAAAACCAAGGTGTATATTGCAGTTCACGGTTATTTGGTACACCCTTTGTGCCTAGTATTCCTGAGCAGTCATTTGGTCTTTTCTGACTCCCTAAATTTGAAAAGACCGTCAAGTGCTTGTCCTTTCATGCTTGTGTCAAATCTGAAAGAGATAGAGTCATATTTTATCGTTTCTTGACACTTAAAACATGAAACGGTGAAGTTTATTATTTTTCAATGTGGTAAAAATTAATCACCCATGATTATACGCCCTGTTAGATATTGCTTGTTGACCATTTGATCATGTGTCTTGACTCTTTTTCAGCCCGTGTGTGTGTTTGCTTCTTTTTCTTTGGTCGTTTGCCACAGTGGCGGAACCTTCGGTTTCGTCTACTGGTAGTCCTTACACGGACGATTCTTCAGAGGCTTCCCAATCCTCTGCTGAACCGCAGCAGCCTATTGTTTCCGAGTTTCCTAACGGGGGACCGGTTCTTGCTGAGCAACCCTTTGGAGGACCATTTGAGTTCAATTGGCCCTTTTCGGACCCTGTGTCTTAATTGAGATTAGGAGCCGATTTCCTTTCTCTTACATCGGGTTCGCCTTTTGTTGCTGCTTTATTTCCTCCTAGTCCTCGCCGTCTCTTGTGAGATTTAACGGCAGGATCAACCATGAGTGATTCTGGTGAGGAAATCCCAACGTCTGGTGAAGACTATCAGCTCTTCCCATGAAGATTGTTTCAGGGAGACAACTCTGAGCTGGCTGACATGTCAACAGCCAGTCCCTCGTTACCACAGGGATACAGATCTTTGGGTCAGATCATCTCCACCGCAGCCTCTATGGGAGTGTTAGCTCCTTCTCCAAGGCCAGCTGCTACTACGCTCGAGGTGTCTCCTCAGACGCCCGTTACTTCTATTCCCATCCGACCCACTGTCTGTGTGGCCGCCTCTTCTCCTGTTGTCACAGCGTCCGCTGCAAGGGCTGTGCCAACTCCTGAAGATGTTTATCTAGCGACTGCTATACCGGAGAACATCTCTCCAGAGGAGTATCGGTTGTCTTTGCAATAGCCGAACGCCGAGGTTGGACCATCCAAAATTTTCGCACTATGCACAGGATGGTACTCCCTTGTATGCTTTCCCAGGTCAGTATGATGAGCACGGGGAGATTTTACCTCTACCCGCTCCTGAGGCTTACCTCTATGCTCAAGGTTTACCTTATAACCAGGCTTATAACCCGCAAGGACAGCCTTTCCAAGGCCAACCTGCGGGCCAACCTAGCTATCTTTATGATCCACAGGGGCAGCCCATGCAAGGCTATCCTGTCGGCCAACAAGGGCCATCATACGGTCCGCAAGGACAGTATTATAGCCCTTCCGGTCAACCTGTTCAGCCTCAGCCAGGATATCAACCAGGACCGGTCTATGGTCCTGGGGGGAAAATCCAGCCTTCTTTACCTATGCAACCTCAGTATCCTGTTGTTTCTAACGTTGCATATCAGCTGGGACCATCCTATGGTTCCGCTTCGGGTCAAACTGGTTTTCAGCAAGCACCTGGCCCTGTTCTACCACCAGGCCAACCGGCCCATCCAGTACAACCTGGTGTTCCGCCTCCAGGCCAACTGGCCCATCTGGTACAACCTGGGGCTCATTCACAACCAGGTCAGCCTGCTCAACCGGCGCCACTTGTCTATCCAGATCAACCTGTTCATTCAGGGCAGCCCTCTCAGTCGTGTCAACCTGTTCACTCAGGGCAGCCCGCTCATTCTATTAACCCTGCTTAGCAGCCGACTCATTCAATGCCGCAACCAAATCAACAGATGCGCCCTACTTATCAGGCTCCGCAGGGTTCCACTTTTCAGCAGCCTACTCATCCTCAGGGTGGTTATTATCCTCATGGTCAATATCAACCGAATTATAATCACCCCAGAGGCTCTCAGTATTATCCTCCTCCACCCGGTTTTACCTATACTCGGCAGCCAAATCCAAACGCTGCTTACACCAGGCCGACGTATAATCAGGGCCCCTACCCTGGTTATCAGGCCCCACGCTCTGGTTACCAGCATCCAAATCAGTCTGGTTATACGACCTACACCCCCTATGGTCAGAATCCTATGGGACAGAACCCATGGGGGCAAGGATATTCACAACCATTGTGGAGTACAGGTAACGGTCCTCATCTTGGGTCTGGCATGCCGGTCAATCCGCCATTGCCGTTCCTGGCCACCTTGGAGTTGTCGGATGTTTCAAAATTAACCAATGATCCGATTTTGCATAATCCTTATTGGCCTCTAGTTCCTACCAAGATACCAGGTGATTGCCCCAATTTTAAGGGTAAAGCTAGGGAGGACCCCCAAGCGCATGTGATGACGTATCATCGTTGGTGTTCATCTAACTCTTGGGTCGATGATTCAATTCGTCTGCGCTCTTCCGCATACTTTAACCGGAGTTGTCGCTGGGCGGGTACATAATAGAGTTATCCCGCGCGGCATTTCAACATTTCACCCTTAGCCATGGCTTTCCTCACGCATCTTCGCTATCGGCTCATGAAGCCGGACACCTCCCGTGATCTCTCGAAGCAGGACAAAGCCACTCACATCTCTGATCACATTCATGAGTGGCGGCGCCGTCGTAGACTGATCAAGTTTCACATACCTGATCAGATACTGACTCACTGGTTCACCACCTCCTTTGTGAATAAAATCACTCAGGATATTGCGATGGGAGCGTGTGTGACAGAGGAGCAAGCCATTGCGCGTGCTCAATATCTGGATCTTGTATATTATCAGTCCGGCACGCTTTATGATATCTTTTCTGATGCCCTGCGGTCCGGAACCTCTAAGGCTCCACCTACCCCCGCGGTGGATGGTGTCATTGGTTCTGTCTCCCAGAATTCGAAGAAATCTTCGAATGGGAAGCAGAAGTCTAATTCTTCCAACAATGCTCCTGCTAATCCTGCCCCCTCCGATTTTTGTAAAACCGCGGAAGTGAATGCCGTTCAGACCAATCCTACGGAGAAAACTTCCAAGGGGAAAAAGAAGGGCAAAGGAAAATCTAAATCTGATGCCCCGAAGCCAGAATCTAAATCTCGCACTGAGGATGGCTCTCAGCGTAAACCGAAGTACCCTTGCCTCATTTGTGAAGGGGACCATTATACTAAGGATTGTCCACGACGAGCCGAGGTTAGTCAACTTCTCAAGGGCCCAAAAGGGACTCTGGCTATTCTAAAAGAGCCATTTCCATCTCAGCAGACCCAGATGGTCGAACAACCGTCACCATCTGCACTGTTTGGGTCTCAGGTTTTCATGATGAAGAGTGTTGCACCTATCTCTGTCGCTACGCGGTCGAAGGATTACAACGAATCACGGCAGGCACCAGGGAAGGTAGTTGCAGATGGATCGCCTCCCCTACCTGCCTCCGGTTCGTTGGAAATCGAGAAGCCTACTCCTGAACCCGTTGTGAAGCCACCTTCTAAAGGTGTCCTTCGAAGATCTTCTTATAATCCCAATGCTCGTGCCGCTCAACATTACAGCATTGTTGAGGATTTGGCACAAGCGTCGTCTGCTATGTCTGTGCTAGAAGTTCTTCAAAGTTGTCCTTCGCAACGAAAGGCTTTACTGTCTACGATTGGGGGCATCGATCCCGCCGACTTGAGTCTTCTCACCTTCGGTTTAGAGAATTTCACTCCCCGGCTTCCACATCAAATCGCTCTTATTATTCAAGTCGGGATTAACGGTCTGAACATTCATAGGGCCGTCGTGGATGAAGGTGCATCTACCTACGTTATGTCCTCCGCTTGCTGGAAGGCCATCGGCTCTCCAGCCCTTTCGTCATCTCCCAATGCCCTTGAGGCATTTGATGGTCGGGAATCCAAACCCCTGGGTGTTCTCGAGAGTCTAGCGATCACATTACAGGGGAAAAATGTCAACGTGGAAGTGGAAGTGGTTGACGCTAAACTCAACTACAATATACTTCTTGGTCGTAGCTGGACTCATGCCATGCTCTGCGTGCTGTCCACCGTCTTTTGATTTCTTAAGTTCGCTCACGAGGGCAAAATTGTCACGGTGGATCAGTTGTCATTTTTCACCTCTACCTCTGAGAACAACGTGCCATACGTGGATCAGATTCTGAATCCCCCCGATAGTGTAGGACCTGGTCTCTTCAAAGACTCGGTCCTCATGGGTATTTTTCCCGCACCACCACTGCACACCGCTCAAGTCAACATGATGTCCAGGTCCGATGACCCCTGGCTTATTCCTACGCCTGAGCAGGTGTTTGAGTTTGGAGAATCAATGCCCTTGATGCCAGTAGAGATCAACTACTGTGAAATTGTTGCCGCATCTGATCCTCCACCTCCTCAGCATGCTCCTTTGAGCATGGCTCTCGACGTCTACTCTCAATCCCCCTGGCTTGGTCAGGCCGATTCACCTGATCCTCTAAAAGAGACTTTTCCTTCCAATGAGGCTATCATTGAAACTATGTCTCTTGAGGAGCTGCCTTGGGGCGATGGACATCATCGCTCCTCTTTTATGCCTAGCTTGGGGGCAATGATTGACTGTCTGGAGCGTTATGCTACTCAGGTTCCTACCCCTCCTCTTTAAACGCCCATTTTGACGCACGAAGTTTTTTCGGAGGGTAACCTGAGTAACATTACTCAGACCATCCCGATCAACATCTCCATTAAACCGGGGATCATTGAGAATATTCATGTGGGTGTGACTTGTTCTCCCGATGAGATTCAAGTCTATACTGAGCTTTTCAAAGAATTCAGAGATGTTTTCGCGTGGTCCTATGAGGAAATGCCAGGGATTGATCCCAGTATTGTAGTGCATGAGATTCCAACCTATCCAGGTGCGAAACCCGTGCGCCAACGCTTACGCCCCATGCATCCTCGGAAAGCCGCCGCCATCAAGGCAGAAGTTGAAAAACTTCTGAACGTGAGCTTTATTTATCCCATCCCCCTCACAGAATGGGTGTCTAACATTATCCCTGTTGATAAAAAGCAGGGTACGATTAGAGTCTGTGTTGATTATCGCGACATCAATCGCGCTTGTCCAAAGGATAATTATCCCACTCCGTTTATAGACCAGATCATCGACGAATGTGCCGGAAGTGAGATCTATTCCTTAATGGATGGTTTCTCAGGATATAATCAGATCAATATTGCACCTGAGGATCAACACAAGACCACATTCATCTGTCCGTGGGGTACTTTCGCGTATAAAAAGCTCTCGTTCGGCTTGAAGAACGCTGGAGCCACTTTTCAGCGTGCGATGTCCTATGCTTTTCATGACATTCGCCATATCGTTCAGCCTTATCTGGACGACTTGCCAGCCCATTCGTCTAAGCGAGAGGACCATCCTGAGCATCTCCGCCAGATATTTCTTCGTTGCAGCCGCTACAACATCAGGCTCAATCCTCATAAATGCGTCTTCTGCATTGATTCTGGCCGTCTTTTAGGATTCATAGTCTCGAAAGACGGAATTCGCCTTGACCCTTTAAAGGTCGAGGCCATTATAAATCTCCCATCACCCTCCTCCCTATATCAGTTATAGAGTCTACAAGGGAAAGCGAACTTTCTTCGGTGCTTTATCCCGAATTATGCCGAGGTGGCCAAAGGATTCACTCGTTTATTAAAGCAGAATGTTCCCTTCCATTGGGATGAAATCACTCAGAAATCCTTTGAGAAGCTGAAGACGTTGCTTGTCAATGCTCCGTTGCTTCGTCCTCCGGACTACCACCGTAACTTCACTTTATATCTAGCCACCACATTTAGCACCATAGCCATGGTCTTGGTGTAGGATGACGATGAAGGTGATGAACATGTTGTTTATTATCTGTCACGGAACCTTCTCGATCCAGGAACACATTATGCTCATGTCGAGAAGTTATCATTAGCAGCAGTACACGCTGTACAACACTTTCGCCATTACATCCTTTTGCGTACGATAACAGTGGTTTCAGACTGCAACCCTATGACATATATTCTCTCTAGACAATTACTGGGGGGCAAGTACTCCAAATGGATTGTGATCCTGCAGGAGTTTGACTTAGAGTTCACTACCGCTAAGTCAACTAAATCACTGGTCTTCGCGGATCTGATATGCTCTCTCCCTACAGACTCTGCTCCCTCACACTCTAAAGACCATATACCGGACGAAACGCTTTTCCTCATCAGTACTCGTGACCCTTGGTACGATGACATAATAGTGTATCTTCAGACCTCGAAATTTCGGTCTGAGTTGGATAAAGCTGCCCACCGTCGGATTCGGCATCAGTCCCAGCCCTACCGTATAGTAGGAGATACCTTATACCGCATTGGAGTAGATTCGGTGCTCCGGTGATGCCTAACTTTGGAAGAGGCTGAGAAGGTCCTAAATGACTGCCACAGTGGTGCCTGTGGTGGACATATGTCCGGGTATGCTACTGCCCAGAAGATTCTGCGAGCAGGTTATTTCTGGCCTTCCATATTCAAAGACTGTATCACTGCAGTCCGTAAATGTCATCCATGCCAGATATTTCAGCGCAAGATGCGCGCGCCGCCTTTACCATTGCATCCCGTTATTACCGTCAGCCCTTTTGCGAAATGGGGCATGGATTTTATGACGTGTAACCCTCACTCGGCCGGGGGGCATGCGTATATAATTGTCGCCGTCGACTACTTCACCAAGTGGGCCGAGGCGATGCCTACACTAGCTGCTGACGGGAAAACGGCTGCTCAATTTATATTCAACCACGTTATTGCACGGTTCGGGGTTCCTCAAGCCATCGTCACTGATCACGGTACTCACTTCCGAGATTATATGATGGTGGAGCTGACTTCAACGTTGGGCTTGCGTCACGACAGCTCGACACCATATTACCCTCAAGCGAATGGTCAGGTTGAAGCAGTGAACAAGGTTTTGGTCACTATGCTTCAGCGAACAGTTGGTATTCACAAATCCAATTGGCATCTCCAACTGTTCTCAGCTCTCTGGGCATACCGAACATCCGCAAAGAGTGCAACTGGGTTCACACCATTTCAATTGGTGTATGGCCTGGAAGCAACTCTTCCGGTTGAATGCGAGATTCCTTCGTTAAAATTAGCTGTGGAGCTTCTACCTAATACTTCTGCTGAGGAAGAACATCTTCTGTATCTGGAACGGTTGGATGAAACCCGTCGTCTGGCTGCTTTGGTTATCGAAGCACAAAAGAAGAGGGTCAAAACTCATTTTGATCAATCTGTTTCTCCTCGTTCCTTTATCGAAGGAGACCTCGTCCTCCTGTACGATCAAGCACATGACAAGCTTGGAGCCGGTAAGTTCCAGCCTATGTGGCATGGGCCCTATATAGTAAAACGCGTTTTGAAAAACGGGGCTTATGAGCTTATAGATTATGAAGGAGTTCCGCTGGCGCAGCCCAGAAATGGGCTGCCTCAAAAAGTACTATGCTTGAAGTGATTTCTTGGTGTGGTCTGTATACATAGGTGTGTGTTTTTCATTTGTGTCCATGTATGGTGTGGTGTGCCTTGTAAACATCTTTCTGCTGATCGAGTCTTCCTGGTTGTGCAGATGTCTATTCATCCATTTGTTGGTTTCGCAGATGGTGCCTCCTGCAGTACCAGGAATCTATCTTCAGCAGCCTGGGTAATCTATGATCCTGCTGGTGAGTTGGTCAACCTGCGAGTGTGTCTAGGACGTACTACAAACAACATCGCGGAATATAGTGCTGTGTTAGAATTATTAACCGAGGCAGTAAACCTTGGTATCCGTGAATTGCTCGTGTATCTAGATTCGCAACTTGTAGTATTACAACTGAACGAACACTATTCGGTAAGAAACCCGTCCATTTTATGTCTATATCTGCGTATTCGATTACTGGAAAGGAATTTTGACTACATTACATATCATCATATACCCAGGCATTTGAATACATTAACAGATGCAGTAGCAAATTTAGTATTAGACAGACACTTGCGCAATTTGTAAATCATCATCACATGTAAAGAAAGATCCATCCAGAAATAGATATGCATATATATATATAGATATCGAAATGTTTACATAGAGTGTGTCACATAAAGTCAAAATATACATAATTGTTTTAAGTACATCCGGAGACGATATGTCTCTCAAAAAATAGGTGTGGTATAATCCCTAAGAGCTAATCCGCATGGTGCTCATGATAACATGTAACTACATGCACTAAGCATCTCAGGATTCAGTGGATCCGACTTGGAACTCCCACCGTATGACGCTGGTATGCCATCGGTACTTCCGCCAGCCGAGCATAGTCCGGGATCCCTCAGGAAATGCCCTCGAGATTCTGGATCAACTCCTCTCCTCTTGTGCCCTCTCCCTCAGGATCAGGGGTGAGATGAGTCCTCCGTGAGATTGGAGACATCCCAGCTGGTCTCTCAGGTCCCACATCTGCATACATATATAAAATGTGTTAGGACGAATGTGTATTAACAAAAAAAACATAAAACATAAAAATTAAAAAACATGAGGTCTTACCCAACTCCTCGTCCCAGTCGTCTCCTTCTGGCAGTGGGAGATCTGGGTCTCTGGTGAAGTCAGTTCCTGCATATGGCCAGTCCTCCACTACAATCAACTGGCACTGTAACCACCTAAAGAACTCCGGCCTCCAGGACATCTGTTGGCCGCCTCCAGCTCTGGGCATTAGCGCTGCCCAGCGAGCCATTCTTGGCTCTCATGGTATCGGATCCGCTACTATGGCCCCTTGGCCCTGGAAGATTAGTAAGCGTTCTAGAATGAACGATACCACGATGGAACCATAGCCAAACTGTTTCAGTTTAGCTTGCTTGCATTTTGTGAGCTGTCTTTTCATGTTTATTGTTACTGCTGTTGCCCAGTCAAACAGTAAGGGACTCATGCATTCTGAGGCTAGCAGGAGTTGGGCCTTTGTGGCCTTGTGCGGTGCCTGCGATCCTGCAGCCCGCGTGATGGTATGTAGGACAACTCTCAATTCCAGATTGGGGATAGTGTGGATATCCACCTTTTTGCTTCTTGATCCCATTTGTGCTCCTTGGCACACTCATGCCATCACTTCTTCCATATTCTCACTAGATGGTCTACTTCTAGTCAAGACGGGGATCAGACCTCTGCGAGACAATCTGGTGATGAAATACGCATCAGAAACCTCCAGCTCCAATACCTGATCTCGCAACTTGAACACTTGTTCATGTTCGTCCCAAATACTGATCAAATACTGAGGAGATCAGGCTGAGCTCGTAGACAGGGTGTAAGGAAGAACTTCTTTAGCCCACAGTTTCTGAGGGCATTCATGCAAGCCTCACTTTCTATGGCCTGTTCATCCTCTTCTCCATGCTCTCTTTCTTTCTACTCAATCACCATTTTTCTTGATTTCCTGCATCCACATGGTCATTAACCCTTGATTAGATCTCTGGTAGGCTTCAAATTTCATTCAATTTGGTTAAAATCTCGAATTTTTAGGCGGAATTTTTGGTTCGTGGCACGAGCCCTTTGCATAAAAAAGCCCATTAGCGCGGGTCCGTGCCCGATACCCGCGCCAATGAGCGCGGCCCTAAAAATTCAAAAAGTGGCCACAGAGGGCTGATACATAAGGGAAAACTATTTAAAAATGGATTGAAATGAAGTACAGGGAAGCGCCTCTTACCTGTAGTAGACGAGAATCTGAATGGTCAACCGGATCTGTCGCAATCGCCGTCAGAAGTTTGCACTCCAAATGGACCACTGCTGCTTTTT
Source organism: Pinus albicaulis (assembly GCA_034641835.2). Taxonomy (NCBI): domain Eukaryota; kingdom Viridiplantae; phylum Streptophyta; class Pinopsida; order Pinales; family Pinaceae; genus Pinus; species Pinus albicaulis. Next base: position 755,188,328 of record CM076575.1, on the reverse strand, counting down.
ACCAAGGTAAATAGTAAATGTAATTTTATTTTTACCATTTTGGCATATTTATAACTTTTTCGACATAAGATGAGTTTTAAAAGTTATTTTTATCGAATATTTTAATATGTTATGTCGAAAATGGGTTTTACGCTTGCTTGGTATGTGCAGCAGCAGGTTTTGGCGACTTTAACGATGGAAACGAGTTGTATTTTATACTTTTTCGGACTCGGTAAATACACGAAAAAGTCACTTTGGAGTCATCTTTCAGCTCTTTTCTGACTCTCTAAACATGAAAAGATTTCCGAGGCCCTTGTCGTTTCGATCTCGTTAAAATGGACACGAATCGACATTCACCCAGTAGAAGTTTAACCCTTTTTCGGGCTGGGATGGATCGATTACGAAAAAGGAATACCCTAGCCTATCGCGACTAGGAGGTTTTCCCGGATATTGTTTTCTACCTTTTCGGATCTGGGGAACTATTTACGAAAAGGGACCTGTGGAGTTTTCTTTTCAGCTGTCTTTTCAAACTCTCTAAACATGAAAAGACGCCGAGTTCTTCCTTTGTCAGACTCGTTAAACCCCGATGACATTGGATTTCGTCGAAATGACGTTCTCCGAGTTTCTCCTTCCTAGGACTCGTTAAATGCACTAGGATGGATTCGCCCGAAGGGCGGACTTATATCACAAGCATATGCTATCCCCTTCAAGCTTGTTATCAAAAATAATTGGGGTACTCGCCAGAAATGGTGGGGGGAAAATGGAACCATCATCGTTGTCGTCGGCAGTATGTCGCTCTTGAACATGGCACTTGTCTGCATTCGTGTCGGGTTGGGGACATCTCATCTCATTTCTTCACTTTGCCTCCGTGGGTTTGGATAATCCCTTTTGACCTCTCATCTGCTCATTGCCTCGTCACCATGACCTCTGATCCGTTGATGTCAAATACTGCCAAGTCCACTGTTGTGCCATTTATATGTTCAAGAGAAGTTGGCCTCTGCGAATTTCAACCTTCCTCTGATTCTCATATGATCCTGATTCACAACAAAAACATCATGTTCCTCTGTCTCGTATCGATGATGTGGGAAACATTATGGCCCACCTTCGATCAAGGTCGCTTCCTATCGACTTCAGCTCATTATCCAGGAAGCTGATCTAGAGACTCCTTTATGGTACCTTGGAGCCTGCATGCCTCAATGGCAGGTTCTTCGCATTCGACGTGGGGTTTTCATCATTGGCCTCCGATCGAGTGATTCTGCGGGTGTTCGACACCAGCTCATTGATTCACACGCCATAGATTGTACCTGTAGTACCTTGAGGGCCATTGTCATTATTGGTGGCTCCTCTCGCGTCTGTTAACAGCTCTCATCATTGGCTGGTAATCAAACGATGTTCTTGCATGTTCGACTTCAGCTCACATATTCGCATGCTTGAACTTGTACTTTGTTTGGGTCGAGATGGAGCGCAAGACCCTGGATTGTGTCTGTTGTAATCTAGGCTGCGATTGTGGATTATTATCATTATGTACATGACTCACTGATTGGATGGCTGCGACCATACCTGAGTCTATTTATTTGATCCTTGCTGGATGGCTGCGCCCATACCCTGGATCTGGATTATAGTGTACTCTGTTTCGGATGGATGCGCCCATACCGCATATACATCATGTACTTGAGACATCACTTGTATTTTTCTACGCAGGTTTTCCGACGACGGGGCTTCAGTTGAACATGTTCTCGTAAAGCATTTCACCCCTCTCTCTCTCGGGCCTCATACTTTAGGGGGCATCTGTTACACAATAATTCATCACCGTCCCTACTATTCCCCGTCCCGCATAATGGAGGACCCATTTTGTGAACTGTGAACATTGTCATGCCTTGAAATCATCATCAATGCATTCCTATAAACATGAGCTTCAATTTCCCTAAAGACATCTCCTTGCAAAAAACCATGAAAACATCTCCTTTTGCATTGGCGCGGGTAGACAGTTCATCACTCGCGCCAATGGGAAAAATCCTATAAAGAGGCTGCACCAACTGGCGCTCTGTCCCAGAGAAGCAGTCGCGCCAGCCAATTTAAGGAGTGTTTTTTAAATAAATATGGCGGAATTTGTGTTTCAACAAACTCAGAAACCATTTCCTATCTTGAGTTGGGAGGTTTGGCTGCGGGAGTTCCATGGAAGGGAAGTGGTTTGCCACATCCCATGGAACCTTCCTTGATGATAGGGCCAATCCCACAATAATAGGGATCCCAACTCCCTCCTTCCCCATCTATAAAAGCTTGCCTATTGCCATTGCAAGATAGTCTTGAAGTGCCTAAGCTTTGAATCTCCAAATTCCCAAGAGCCTTTGTGCTGTAAGAGCCCTCTTTCTTCCCTTAAGGCCGACTCAAGTAAGGAGACTATCGTTGAGAGACTCTAGAGAGGTTTTCCCTTTCCCTGGCGAGCTTTGCGAGACGTGAACGACTGGGGACCCTTCCGAAGGAGACCGCGGCGTTAGAACATTGGTTGTACTCTCTTTCGATTGTTATTTAATGAATGATTACAGTTATGGTTCCACTCTGTTTTCACTTATGTTAATACGAGTTATATCCTTTCTGACTGATATATAGTTGCGTATTCTGGATTTTATGCTTGTATTCGTGTTGTTTCTTGCATGTGCAGGTGTCCATCCGCAGAGATCGTGGGGGGATCGTGATCTGTCGAGGCTGAGGAACGGAAACGCTCTCTTCTACGGATCATAGCATTGGATTCCAGGTAGGCCTCCATCTTTGGTCTTTTATTCGTAACTAGGAACTTGCGCTATAACATTTGATGATTGTTGCTAGACCCCTGCTGGGCTAGTAGGGATCGCCTCTGTCCGCAGAGGGGATTTACCTCCTCAACAGTAACCTCTAAAATATATGATGTGCACAACGCGCAATGATGACACGTGGCTGCCCCTGATTGTAGCCAAATTAACTTGTGAAGTCATCTTAACCATTCATATTTCGCCTTCACTTCTGCGATCTAATCCTGGCCGTCTGTCACCTTCTTTGGAAATCTTCTAAGTGTTCTCTGCCTTAGTCGATTTCTATTTTTTTATACTATCGCCGCTTTGCAACACTAGTTCCTCCACGCTACTCCTCATGAGCTTGTTCTATATTCTTCAACGCGAATCTCTCCTAAGCTTGTCTTTGTTATTAAATCTTATCCCAAGTTATCACACTCGACATACAACTTTTCATACTGATGAAAGCCAGAATTTAGAATGTAGTCATTTCAACTCGCACATAAGTTTATCTACTTCCAACTTAGCTTTGGCTAATGCTCTCTTTGCATGGCCTTCTCTTCCTATAGAGCCTTCTCTATCTCTCGGCTCTCACCTCTCTCTCTTGGCCTAATCTTCTTTGTTTAATTGGCCTCTTCCTCTCGGCTCTCAGCTCTCTCCTTTTCTGCCTTAACTTCCTTTGCTGCCTTTTCTTCTTTGGTGCCTTTGATGATGGTCTAATGCTACTCCTTTGTGCTCCTTTTCCATGAATGAAAATATTTCCAACAATCTCCCCCTTTGGAATTGATGGCAGCGCTACCTCTAATACTCCAATCCTTCCTCCAAGACTTCCTCCCCCTTTCATTTTGAGAGGTGTATTTCTTCCTCTGCTTACTTTTCAGAAGAGCCTTTCTTCTTCTGCTTGCCTTTTCTCCCCCTTTGATATCAATGGAAAAGGGTTGCACATTTCCTAGTGTAGTTTCTATCCTTGCATTACTTCTCTTTGAGTTGTGTATAGGCCTTCTTATTCTGACTTTATACTTTGTTGCTCCACGATTGCATGAATGGAGGGCATGTTAGCATAGAATGTTCTATACTTATATCCCTTACTGCTTGATATTGGTGATATGTGCTAGAATTTTGATCTACTTCTGTCATAATACTCTGATCTTGAGGACCTGTACCATACAATACTTTGTAGACCTTTACCAACTTCATAGATCTAGCTCTTCTGTGACAACTTTTATGGGATTCTCTCCCCCTGGAATGATGCTTTCTTGTCTGATATTGACTATCGCTTGTCTACTGCACTATTTCTGTTCCTTATATTGCAACCTTTACTTTTGTATTTCCATCATCATATTTTTTATTTTATTTTTATCATATCAGAGAGTATCATCTATCGAAACTAACCCTAGTTTGTCTATTAGATATTCGAATCGTTCTCTAGCAAGAGATTTTGTGAATATGTCTGTTGTTTGATCCTTTGTTGGTACATACTCCATCTTTACTTTTTTCTCTGATACTTGTTCTCTGAGGAAGTGGTACTTTATTGGGATGTGCTTGGTTTTTGAATCAAGTACTGGATTTTGATATACTTATTGCACTTGTATTTTCACATTTGATAGAGATAGGTTCATTGATGCTTACCTTGATGTCTTGGAGAGTTTGTTTCATCCACATTACTTGTGTGCAACAAGCTGTTGCTGCGATGTATTCCGCTTCTGCTGTAGATATATATAAATTTTTTTACTTCTTGCTTAAACATGCCACCATACTTTCTCCCAAATAAAATGCACCTCCACTTGTGCTTTTCCTGTCATCCACACAACTGGCCCAATCTACATCTATATATGTTGTCAATGTGAAGTCTTTTCCTTTTGAATACCATAGGCCATAATGTGCAGTTCCTTGCAGGTATCTAAATATCCTCTTGATTGCTAGCAAGTGATTTTGTATTGGTGTTGCTTGATATCTTGCCACAAGTCCTACTGCCAACATAATGTCCGGTCTAGAGGTAATTAGGTATAGAATAATTCCTATCATAGATCTGTAAATTCTTTGATCTACATCTCCGGATCCATCATCAACACATAACTTGCATCCAGTGATCATGGGAGTTGACGTAGGTTTGCAGTCTTTTATTATAGCACCTGTATCCCTTAATCTTGGATGCATATCCCAAAAATATTCCTTTATCAGCTCTTGCATAATACTTCCCCAATTTTTCATCATTATTATTTATGAAACATTTGCTACCAAAGACTCTAAAGTGCTTGATTGATGTCGGTTTCCCATGCCATAATTCATATGGAGTCTTATTAATATGGAAAATCGTTGATTATCATCATGAAATACGATTATGCACCTAGTGCATTTGTTCTTGAAGGTCTGCATAGGTCCATCTGTACAAGCTGAAGAGGCTTACTTGTGGATAGTTGGTCTTTAGCTTTCAACATTGTGTGAGTTTGTTTTCCCAGTTGGTAGGACTTACATATGGTATTTTGTGGCTTCTTTATTGTAGCAAAATCTTTGACAACTTCCTTTTTGCTTAGTTTGATGATGTGGTCAAAATTTATATGACCCAATCTTCTATGGCATAGCCAAGATTCATCAAGTTTGCTGATGTGGCATGCTTCATTCTTTTCTTCTAATATATAAACATTACTCTTTGCTCTAACACCTTTTACCAAGGTATTTCCTATGGTGATTGACCTTACTTCACAATATTGGGCTCTGAAAAGGACCTCACAGCCTTTATCACACATTTGACTAACACTTAAGAGGCTGGATTTTAAACCGTCTACAAATAGTACATCCTGAGACTCTCCTCTTCCCTTATTTAGGTTGACTGTTCCTTTTCCCTTGATTTTCCTTGCTTTATTATTACTGAATGTTACATTCCCAGATTTCTTTTCATCAAAAATTACAAACTTTCTTTGGTCTCCAGTCATATGTTTTGAGCACCCACTCTCCACATACCATTGATTGTTCTGATCTTGAGCAATTAGAACTAGATCACATTTATTTATTTTCCTTTTCCATTGCATGCAACTGTTTTCTCTATAACCTTTCTGAGGAGATGGATCACAGTCTTTTAGAGGAAATTCGTTAGACTTGTCCCCATTTTTATGGAAGCTAAAACATTTGATTGTATTTATGAATCCATCATTGTTCTTAATTCCCCTTGATTTCCATACTTCATGCTCTGTATATACGCTCTGCACTCCATGGATTTATGGCTGATCCCTTTATAGAAAATAAATACCCATGGAAGTAGTATCTGTCTCTAGAAAAGATATTTGTTGGAGGTAGTATTTTCGTTTGTTTCATCTTTTGCTGGTAGGACTGGATTTTCTTTGTCTTACAGTATGCCGCAATATGTCTAGGTTTGTGCCATGCAAAGCAAGTGACGCTTCTCACAGGGGGAAGGAACCTCCTTTGACATCTTCTGAATTTTTTCAATTCATCCTTAGGAGGGTATGAGTCTTTTGTAGTTGAATGTTTCTTCATTTCTTTCCTTGTCACTTGAGGTTGCTTCTTTTTTCTGCTTGTTTCATTATATAACATGGTCTTGCTGGTTTCTAATGCTATGGATCCCTTTTTAGCTGCTTCATTATCCTTTACAACTTTTACAAAAATGATATTCTTGCTATCTTCTTCCTTGGATTTGCTGGTTTCTCCTTCATAGCTTATACCAACCTTTATATGAGGAGGTATTTGAGCACTTGTGATTTTATCCAAATGTCCGGAGCTTTTCATTTGAGAAATATTCATATTTAATTCAATTTGGGCCTTTTCTAATTTCTTCCTCAGGCTTACCACTTCTTCTTATAGTTTTTCTCGCTCCCGATTTTTCTCCTTTATTTATCTTCTTAGAATATCCTATATTTTCCTTGATTCTTCTAGTTCAATCTTCAATTTAATAAGATCTTATGAATCTAGTTCTGTCTTTTCATCTTTCAGAAGAATATCTTTTTGTTTCTTACTCTTAATTTTACGTCTGTCCATTTCCTCCAGGGTGCTAATTAGCTCCCCCTCAATATCTACCTCACCTTCTTCTTCAAATTCTCGGAGATCTTCCTCGAGCTCTTCCTTGGCCATCAGAATAAATTCTGATGTTCCTTCTTCATGGGGGGATTCATCTGAGCTCTCAGATGCATTGCTCTCTTGTTGGGCATATAATGTTCTTATATTAAATCTGTTCCCTTTCGGCCTATTGCTGAAATTGGTTTTCTCTTTCCCTCTTGACTGATTCTCCATTTTCTTATGATGACATTTAGATGCATAGTGCTCCACTCTTCCATAGTTAAAGCACTTAAATGAAATTTACCTTTATACTTACCTGTGCCTTTCTCCAATATTCTGACAAATTTGGCCTCTTCTTCATTAGAGAAGGAGCATGTACCTTCCTTCTCTTCTCTACATTTATTTGCCTTCAAGGCTACCTCCCTCACATTTGAATTCCCCTTTGGAAGTCTCATCTCATAAGCCATCAAGTTTCATAGCAATTGGTTGATGGTCAATGTTTCCCAGTTTGTTGTTTCTTCTATGGAAGAAATCTTAGGGTTAAAACTAGATGGTAAAGATGTCAATATATTTTGCACAATTATACATTCCTTGATTTTTTCTCCTAGAGCGTTCATGTTATTCACAAATTCCGCAACATTTAAGAAGAAAGTAGCTACATATTCATCTTCAATCATTTTTACATTTTCAAAATGAGCTCTATAGGCTTGCAGTTCGGCCATATTCACCTTTTTATCTCCCTCATGGATATTTTATAATGTATCACATATATCTTTGGTAGTATCACTGTGCATTACTTTGATAAGTTCTAACTCACATAGACTACTCAAGAGTGCATTCATGGGTTTTGCATTAGCTATGAAATTTTGTTTGGATTCTTTGTCTGTGTTAGTATCATTTGGAGCATATCCTTCTTCCACAACAACCCAAAATTCTATTCCTAGAGACATTATCTATGTCCCCATTCTTATTTTCTAGTAAACACTGTGGCTTTATTTGTTGAGCATCCTTCTAGGTTAGCCATTTTGGGGACCTAGGATCTCCTTCTAGTTGTTAAACTAATACAGAAGGAACTGGCTCTGATACCAATTGATGACCCCTTAGTTAAAATTAGAGAGGGGGAGGGGGTGAATTATTTTAATACATTCATGGACATTCAAAATTTTTTATTCAACTCATTTAGACCTTCATTTCATAAGCAAATTAATACATAAAGGATAAAAAAAAAATAATGTGTGGAAATCAAGTTATTAAATAGATTAAAACATCACATCAACACTTAATCATCAAGAAAATATACAACAGATATAAGTGGAAACCCATAAAGGGAGAAAACCACATCTTATTCTTGTTTTGATGTAAAGGCAAGCTCTAAATCCCTCTCACAACTGATTTTTTGTAGGCTATAACCTACAGTAGGCTACTACCCCAAATTCTGCAAGCTACTACTTGCAACGAAGCTCTGAATCCCATCTATTTTCTGCAGGCTACAACCCACAAGAGGCTCCTACCTCAACCAACTACAACTAGAAATATATCAAGCTACAACTTGATATGGAAGCACCAAATCCCTCACACTACAATAAAATCATATGTTGATTTTACCTGGATATCAGCTTTGTTTTTCTCCTTCTTCAATACTGCCCTTCCAGCCACCTTCAAATCTCCTTCATGTCAGCTCTAGATCTGCACAACATCTCTATCTGGTCTCTCTCATTCTTCTGCTCTCTCACCATAGTTCAATGCATATTATAATAACATCATTTATAGAGATCACTTCATGGCATAATATGAAGTGAACAAGAATGACTCTTGCCTTCCACCCACTCCTTTCCCCACTCAGCACATTTAGGATGTTACAACAATATATACACTCATTTCAATATTAAATTGGAGTTTTGATTCGCCTTGGAGACTTTCCTTTCCATCACAAACAATATAAAATAATCAATACATTTATAGTTACAATCAAATATTTCACTCAACCCTTTGAACTTCTTAGACTTGATGTGAGTTTGTCCTCTTCTGCTTGTTGTCCCTTTGTCTTTTGTGTTTCTGCAGTTATATTTCAACTGTGCTGCATGAATTCCTTTTTTCCTAACTCGACCCATGTTTTTGCACTATACTACACTAGCTCCGGGTCCTTTTTCTTACCCAAGCCTTTTCTTGCGCATTCAACCTTTTATTTTAAGTTCACACAGCCGCATATACATGACACTTTTCTTCTTGGCCGGATTCTTTAACCAAACACGAAGATCTGTGGGTTATGGCCCACATAACTGTCCTTTTACACACAGCAGAATACAACTTCGGAGTTAAATACAACATACATACATTAGCGATCCAAAAATGCTACTTTAAAAAAGACTACACATAAACTCAAACTAGTCACAACACATTGCATTTCAGAAAACTTACCAAACAACCTTAACAACGAACTTATCATTTCGCCAATGCGAAGTTGCGTTGTAATATCCACCGTAGATCTTCACCAGATCTAACGGTCTTGCTATACCTCTTTGTCTTATCGCAATCGCTTGCCCGAAAGTTTAACTCTTATTGATAACACTGAACCATATAATTTGCGATGTGAGCTAGTGCACAGTGCTGACAAGTGGCTCCTCCCTCATTGCATCGCATCCTTCCATCCTTCTCGCATTGCATTGCAAACAACTTACCATACCGCGCGAACTCTTAAGGGTAACCTCTAAAATCTGTGATGTGCAGTAATGCGCAGTGATGACACATGCCTCCTCCCTCATTGCATCGCATCCTTCCATCCTTCCCGCATCGCATTGAAAACAACTTACCATACCGTGCGAACTCTTAATGGTAACATCTAAAACCTGCGATCTATGCTAATGCACAATGTTGACACGTGGTCGCCCCTCATTGCATCTCATTGCAACCAACTTAAATTGCAAATTCATCTTAACCGTTCATATTTCACCTTCACTTCTGCGATCTAATCCTGACCGTCTATTCACCTTCTTTGGAAATCTTCTTGGTGTTTTCTGCCATAGTCGATTTCTATTTTTTTATACTGTCACCGCTATGCAACACCAGTTCCTCCACGCTACTCCTCCTAAGCTTTTTCTTTATTCTTCAACACGAATCTCTCCTAATCTTGTCTTTGTTATTGAATCTCATCCCTAGTGATCACACTTAACATACACATTTTCATACTAATTAAAGCCAGAATTTGGAATTTATTCCTTTCAACCTGCACATAAGTTTATCTTCGTACTACTTAGCTTCGGCTAATGCTCTCTTTGCATGGCCTTCTCTTCCTACAAATCCCGCTTTGTCTCTTTGCTCTCACCTCTCTCTCTTAGCCTAATATTATTTGTTTAATTGGCCTCGTCTTCTCGACTCTCCCCTCTCTCCTTTTCTTCCTTAACTTCCTTTGCTTCCTTTTCTTCTTTGGTGCCTTTGCTAATGGTCTAATACTGCTCCTTTGTGCTCCTTTGCCATCAATCAAAATATTTCCAACACTTATTTGGCCCAAAATTAGCCTGCAAATGTATAGCTAAACTATTTTTCTCACACACAGACACAGACACAGACACAGACACATATATATATGTTATTTCTCCTGAACTTATGGGTAAATATCAACCCGATAATCTATACATTTTAATGCATGAATTTGTTTGACTAACAAAGACTGATTTGTCTCTTGACACACAGGGAATTTATAGCAATTTGTACACTTAGGAAGTATACTATAATAAACCATCCTCTGAAGAAAACATTCATAGAGAACGTCTATATAGGAAGTCACATTCCTTTTTGTTAACATGAGAAAATTTTCAATAAAGGGACCAAATATTCAAACATGTCAATGCAAGTAATTAATCATTAACACTGACTACCCATATTTCCATGCTCAGGAAATCCTAAGTTAATTTCAAGATCAGAAATTTCCACAGGAAATGAGCTATTCCCTAAAATATTTACGCAAGATATTGATATTCCTCATTCATACAGGAAACAAAAATCCTCACCATTATCATGACATTATGTCGGCACAATAAACAAAGACAAGATAATTAGATGCATAAAGACATAAGAGAATACTAATCTTATAAAGAGATTTGGAAAGTGAGTTTGGGACTCTAACTCTCCACCCAGCCTGAGACAAGTTACAACCACATTTACTTGTAGTTGTTACCCTCGAGTCATATTCTAGTGGTTGAGGTGGAGTGCTTTTGAGAGGAAATTTAACCAATGTTTATAGTTGAAACAAGATGTCAGAAGGTCACTCTCCCTTCCTCAATTAGCTACACAAGCTTCTACTTAGCCTAAATAGAAGAGAGAATTTAACCACTAGCTACACAAGCTTCCACTCAATCTAAATGGAAGAGAGAATTTAAATAAATTCTCTTTAACCTTTATTACTTTTTTATTTAATGCTTTATTTTATGCATCTCTCCCATTTTGCACTCATTTGTGAACACTAGAAAAACTAAATATTTAAATATTTGCACTCATTTTTAACTTTATTTTAATATAAGGCTTAAATAAATTATTTTAATATCCATTATATATATAAATAATGTTAATTATAATAAAATATTTTAATGTTTAAATGGAAAAAATAGCTAAAAATAAAGAAATTCAATTACTTTTTAATAAAAAGAACTATCATTTAATTCTTCATATAAAATTGATATATGACATTTAAAATATATTTATATGATATTTAAAATATATTAATAATAATAAAATATTGTCAATCCCTCGCCATCTTCACAAAATTTATTTCCATTGTTTTTGACAATATAAATCATAAATCAAATATCTGAATGTTTATGTTAAGTAAAATAGTTTAATGTCTATCATTCATATATATATATATATAATATAATATATATTAACAATAATTAGAAAATATTAATTAACTAAATCAAATATCAAGTAAAATAGTTTAATGTGTGTCATTCATATATATATATATATATATATTAACCATAATTAGAAAAGTTTAATTGATTTTATTATTCATTAGTTAAGTCTTTTTTAATATATTATTTTATCAATTTTATTTAAAATTAAAAAGTTAATTGGACGTACAACCTTCCATATCTTAAGCCATATATTGCTCTAAAACATTGCGCCTTAAGAAACAATACTCAACATATTTTTTTTTTTTTTTTTTTTTTTTTTTTAAAACATATGCTCCATAATCCCCGCCAATCACACCGAGAAAATCTATGTACATCTCCCTGTCAGCTACCTTGACCGTCAATATTGTAGTATTTTCTATTCCATGGATTTTCCAACATACCAACGAAGTATTCAACATATTCAGAAAACTCTATATCAATCCCACCTGGAAAATCTAAAAGTATGTATCTCATCACTCACAGTTTATTCGAACCCCTAATTTAACCCCTGAGTGAACGTCGGAAACATTGATGTTACCCAACAGCTGTGAGAAGGGTACTGGGAATATCATGCCCATTCTATGATAGCTGCTCCCTGGAAGAAATTGATAGAAATTGATTGCTATGTAGCTGCTCTCGTTTGTTAGTGCGAACAGGGTTGTACTTGACTTTACAGCTTAGATGGGCCCCTTATTGCTCTCTGAAGTTGCTTCAGTTTTCCCATCATCCTCATTTTACCCCATATGAGCTGTGTATGCATATTTGATAATTTCTGAAGGCATCCAACAGTGGTAGCATACTATTCAGACGCTGGCTTTTCCTCAGGTCACTCAATTCCAACCACAAGGTGTCAGGCCTTCTGTGTTCCAGTATCCCTAGGTAGAAAGTGGGTCACTCAAGAGTTTAATTTATTATGTCCCTGGCATAGAGTGCGTCACATGAGCTTGACAGAGTACTTCAGTTAGGCAGAAGCGGGCAGATGCAAACCCTCTTGATTCACTGTAACGCATTGAGCAAAAAGTGAAATTCAGTAACGCAGAGTAAGATAAGTTTTGAAATATTATTACACTAGTAAACTGCAGAGGTGTTACACTGATTGCAGCACACTTACATATTCTACACCAGTATTTTGTCATAACAATCATATTCTAACAACCAAAATCAACATAACAAAATATAAATATATAAGAAACCCTAGATAGAAGATTAACAACCTAAATTGCATAAGGTATAAGTGTTTACTATCATGGTGCATAACAAAATATAAATATATAAGCAAACCCTAGATTGAAGATTAACAACATAAATTAGAGAAAGCTAAAGTGTTTACTATCATGGTGCCAATTGCAGAAACCAAAAATCTTAATTTGCTAGCAGAGCCCATAATTGACATATAGGCCACAGGTGTAAATTTCCATGTACACCATAAAGGTATACATTTGGATAAATAAACTGTAGTTCAGTGGCCCATTGTTCCCCAACAACATGAATTCTCACATGGAATTTGCGTGACATCCACGTGAACTTTCACGTGTACCAGTGACAAAATGTTTTTGGGTTTCCTTGACACACAGGATGGGCAAAATTTGTCAATTTTTAGCAAAGGATATAGTGGTATTGGTGGCTTTATGGATTTATGGATTTAGAACCTAATGCAGTAAGGGGATAAAAAATGGGCAGGATTAGCTCACCCATCACAACCAACCGGGATCGTTGTAAATGACTGCATGAATTGACCTGCGCATCAAATTGGCAGGGTATATTGTCTTTTATATATTTATTTATGATAATTCTAATTTTATGTAAACATTAATGCATTAAACACTATATATTTTTAAAAAATATATAGTAAATGTTTATATTTATATTATAGTGGGAAAATTTATTATAATTTAATTGTTAAATTAATGGTAGAGACAATTATTACTGACTATTATATATTTTTAAATAAAATGAGGAAATCTATCACAACATAGTTGTTAAACTAATAGTAAGAGCAACCATTACTAACTGTTATTTCAATGCAACCTAACTCATTACTTTTATTCAAGGAATAATCCAAATCTATAAACAAGATCAAAACAGATCAAAAAATAATCCAAATCTGTAAAAAAATTCCGCTCCTGCCAAATACCACTGCTTCTTGAATCTGTTTTAAAAAAACTAAAATATTTGAACTTCTACAATATTTAATATAAATATATATTACTATTCATTCTTTATAAAATATAAAATAAATTATAATATTTTTAAATTATTTTAATAAAAATACATATGTTATTTTATTAAATTATTTTAATAAAAATTCATTTCGTTTTATATATTTTTGTCAAAATGTGAAATTTGCACTATAAGTTTTAAACAGATTTTAGTTTTCATTTCTATTTATTATTATGTGTTTCCCAGCCATAAAAAAAACTTTGGGTAAAATAATTTGAAACAGCAAACACTGGCTAGTTTAAAAAAAAAAATTGGATAAAAAAACTTGCCAATTTTTGTTTAAAAAACAACTTTGGAAAAATTAATTTGTCACAGCTAAAATAACAACGGGGCATGTGAAGTTTGCAATAAGAACGAAAATTCAAAACTGTGGTGAAAAATTTGGTTAACGGAAATTGCCAATTGTAAACTTTGATTAAAAAGCCAAAATTAAGTGAATCATTTTTTATAAAGGGAAATTAATAATTAAGTGAATCTTTTTGATAAAGCAAAATTAATCTTACTATAGTTCTTGGGCTGCTTTAGGCAGCGACTAATAAGTATGGATCAGAGATAAAATTCCGAAGGCGTTTTGACTGTTAAAAACAATCAGAAACAACACACCGATTGCCAACTAACAGGGGTCGACCTGGATGGAATTTAACGTTGTAAACAGGCCTGCAATGGAATTTAACCTTTGAGAGCACGTTTTTTAGTTTTATAAATGCATTTGATGGTGAATAAATACTCTGGAACGTTAACAGGGACAACACTGACTGGTTAGATCCAAACATTTAAGTTATCCGTTATAGATTGCAGTGGTTTGTTATAAATTGTAATGGCTTGTTTACAGGCAGAGGCTTCCACTACAACTGGTAATAGCCTATTAGGTAAAGTATGTTTAAAGTTGTTTGCAAAGGACAATCTATTTTTAATAGATATAAATCATTCTTATTTAAATAGTAAGTTTATTAGTCCGTCAGGTGAAATCTTGAGAATTTGCAAAACATTTTGAATTTTATTTCATCATAATTTTGCTATTTGATAGACAATTATTTTTTTATTTTTATTTAGAGAAGTGTATTCTAGAGCTTAGTAGTTATAGTATTTGTTGAAATATAATTGAAAGTAAAAAAGTAGCTCAGTATTTTGTCCAAGTATAATTGAAAGTAAAAAATCTCAATAAAAACAATAAAAGTGCAATAAAAATAATAGAAGTGAGATGTGTAATTTATTCAAATGTTTAATATAAAATTAACATTTTGTATTTGAAATATTAATAATAAAACAAATTTAATGTACATCCCAAATATAAAGTTAAATAATCTTCACATATATTTAAAAATATTAATAAAAAAAAATATTTAAAAATATTAATAACAATTTTTTTTTTTAATACATTTTGTTTATAAATAAAATATTTGACTTCCCATAATAAATAAAATATCTGAGTGTAGATTGTTTATATATTATATAGTGTTAAAAAAACATTATGTATATATTAAGTAAAGTAATTGAATTTTTTTTTTATGATTAAAATATTTCAAATAAATTTATTAAGTTATATTTTATTTTCTTTTTAAAGATTTTTTGGTCAAATTTATCTAAAATTTAATAAAGATTTGTTGGAATTAGATTTTTTGGAATTGCAATGTTAAGCTATTTAACTACCCTCACTCATATTAGCCACTATATATGAAGCAAAGAGAAATTTGATATGCAAATATTTATTCAAATTCTACACAATAAAAGTAATTTGCACCTCAAAATATTTGATACTTGATAGATCCAATAGATTAATCTAGACTAGTTTTCAAACTCAACCAATAAACAAGAAAAAAATATAAATATTACAATATAGTTATAAAGATGGAAGACGGTAAATTTAGAAAAATCCAATACTATGATAATCTTAGAACCTCTAGCATGTTTCTCATTATTAATGAGAACCATTACAAAATATCCTTAATACCTTACAGTAATAAGTAAATTGCAAAATCTGTAATAATAATAGAAAATAATGATAGTTGAAAATAAAAACCATTACAAAATATAATACCTTACCTTAAATAAATAATTGGTTTAAGTCTCTTACAGTAATAAGTAAATTTGGAAAATATGTAATAATAAAAAAAATAAACGCTGAACAATTTAATATTTACAGTTTTCCATAAAATATAAAATGATAAACATTAAAAAAATAATATTCATAATATTTTATAAAATTTAAAATAACAAGCCTAAAATTAAAAAATAAAGTTTGGTCCTAAATGATAATTAGTTTAGTTGTAAAGTTCTTACCTATTGTCATAATGATCTTCAATCTTCTAGGTATTTAACAAAGAGTTTTTATATATTTTATACTTGTGGATTTGTGAATAATACCACCAGGAATTGATACCTTCAATGGAGATAAGAATTTATGGGCCCATATCAATGTCGGAAGCACACATTAAATGCTGTCCTTTTGTCAATGCGTTCATCGATCGAAAAAATATGGAAAGATGGACCGTGAGCTAGAAGATAGTTAATATTCTTCAGGTAACTTTTAAATATTTTGATGGCAATAAATCTTATTAGTGCAAATCTCATTAATTCATAAGCGTTCTAAATATATTTGTCAAAATGTTAAAAGTGCAATCTAATTTTATTCGGATTTCATTTTGTTTTTTAGCCTGACTCGAATGCCCGTAATAATAAGTTTGGATCGGAGATAATTAAGATTCCCAAGGCACTTTGACACTTATAAACCATTAAATTTAATGTATAAGTCTGTTTTCAAATTCCTATCCTGATTCCTAGTATCGTTTCATTATTAAGCATCAAAGGACCAAGATGGACCATGAACAAAATATCAAAGGACTTGCAATTTAATTGTTCTTTGTATTTTAATTGAGAAAAGTTAGCTTATGAAAGCTATTTTGCACATTATTTTTATTGGTAGGTTAGTATTTACCAGAATTTGCACCGGTGACTTTTTTCAAAAAAATGTTATTTATGACCACATTGAACATTAACCTTTTTTCAAAAAATGTTTTCCCGTTATCCTCATTTTTACCTATATGAGTTGCTTAACTTTTCGCCCCATCATCCTCCCTGGAAGTTTCTTATGTTTTCGCATCATCCTCATTTTTACCCATATGAGTTGTGTATACATATTTGTTAATTCCCGAAGGCATCCATCTATGGGAGCATACTGAACATTCCTGAAGGCATCCATCAGAAGTTGGCTTTTGCTCAGGTCACTCCATTCCATCCACAAGGTGTCAAGCCTTCTATGTTCCAGTCTCCCTAGGCAGATAGTGGGCCGGTCAAGAGTATAACTGTAGTTTGACCAACCCTCTTCATTCACTGGAACGCATTAACTAAATGTGAAATTCAGTAATGGTAAGTGAGATATGTCTTGAAATATTGGTACATTAATAAAAATATTGTATTGATTGCAACACACTTACATCTTCTACACTAGAAGTATAGAGTGAGAATAGTCATGTTCTAACTACCAAAATCAAGATAACAAAATATAAAACTGTAAGCAAACACTAGACTGACGATTTTGTTGGAATATTAATTGCAACTGTATGCAGAATCACGAAGTTATTCCTGAAGGGATAGAAAGACGACATAGTTAAGTCTGAATTAAATTGTTTGAAGGTGAGTGACAGCAAAGGCGGTGTGTTGTTATTCGCACTCATCACCTGCATTGATGCTTCACCAACTGCATTCATCGCAGAGTCAGCGATGTTCTGAAAGGAGGCAGCAAAGCATGCATAGGAGAAGCGGTTCTGGGGGTCTTCCATTGTGAGCCGCGAAGGGTGAACACAACCCCGCAGGCTAGCTCTGATTCACGATTAGACGTGATATCGCCTACCGTTAGATTTAAACAATTTTAAATCTAACGGCGGGGATTGGTATCGCCACCGCATTAATGGCTGACATGCACTTAAATATTGTCACACTCAGCTGGAGGTGATGTCACTCACCTCTGGTCCCACCTCCTCTTCAATCAAAGCAGTTCTCGTAGGTAAAGAAAACCCATGGGAAGATCCTCCAAATAGCCGACGGAAAATACATAAAGGGATAAGGTTTTAAACCTTGGCATTAAAGTTTTGATTTAAGTTTTAAATCTACGGCATGAAGATTAATTTATGTTTTAACTATGGTTATATATATTAGAAATATGAAATAGTTATAATATATATATTATATTGTAAAGTTCCATATATATATGTGCCGTGAGCATTAAAAAAAATAGTGAGAGCATTGTTACTACTGTGTATTTGTTACTCTTTGCCCGAAGGCTGAAAACAGAGAAAAGAACAGAGAGATTGAAGAAGGAAATTCCTGAAGTGCTGTGTGTGCAACAACCAGTGAAGTTTCAGCTGTGAATCCAGAACTTCGTTCTGAAGAATTTTATTTTGTAACAGAGTTTGATTAATGAAATAGAAGTCTTTATTTCATCTCTCTGTGTCTCGAATTTTATTTTAATTTTATCTCTGTGTTGTGGAAGAGGAATTGTTATTTATTCCTCTGTTTGTGTTAAGGAATTCTCCAGAAATTCCAACATGGTATCGGAGCTAGTCTAGGCACTCAGTGAAAGAATTAGAGTTCGCTCTTCACTGCAAAAGCTGTTAGAAGTTTATTGAAGCGGATTTCTCCAGCAGAGGAAGCTTTTGTTTGTTTTTTTTTTTTCATTACATAGTCAAGGAAATTGTCTGGTTTTTTGTTTGGTTTGCACAGTTACGTTGGTAGCAGCAGGCACCAGTCTGACAAATCCCCAATTTCCACAGTTTAACGTGACGAACCATGATTATTGGGCTATCACTATGAGAGCCCTATTTGCTTCACAGGACATATGGGAGCTAGTTGAGAATGTCTACTCAGAACTAGCAGATGCAGTAGTGTTAGCTGCTTTGACAATGACAGAAAGAGATTTGTTAAAAGATAATAGGAAGAAGGACTCAAAAGCCCTCTTCTATATTTTTCAATCTGTACATGAGAGTATTTTCTCAAGGATTGCAGGAGCAACAAAATCTAAATAGGCATGGGATATTCTCAAAACAGCCTATCAAGGCATGGAGAAAGTGAAGACAATAAAGTTGCAAATGTTGAGAAGAGATTTTGAAACTCTCTGTATGAAAGAGTCTGAAAATATAGGCTCATTCTTCACTCATGTTATTGGCTTGGTTATCCAGATAAGATCTCATGGAGAGATGCTTGAAGACAGAAGAATTGTGGAGAAAATCTTGAGAAGTCTACCCTCAAGATTTGATGACATAGTAGTGGCAATAGAAGAGACAAAGGATCTCTCACAATTTACAGTGGATGAGTTGAGTGCATCCCTGATGTCTCATGAACACAAACTGAACAGATGAACAGATTCCTCATTGGAACTAGCTTTCAAGACTCAAATTTCTTTTGGCTGAGGCAGAGGTCAAGGCCGAGAAAACAACAAAGGAAGAGGTAGAAGCCAGAACCGAGGAAGAAAGAGCCCTGCAAGTTCGAGTGGAAGGGGCAACAATCAAAACCAGAATGAAGGCTCAATCCAACATCAAGCTCATGGACAAAGGTATGATAAATCCCAAGTCCAATGTAATTATTGCAAGAAATATGGGCACTATGCAAATAAATGTAGGAAAAATAAAAATGACATGAATAATAGGAAGAATGCTAATTTTGCAAAAGAAAATAAGAACCAGATTAATGTGTTGTTAACATGTAATGTAGCACAAGATAGACAAGATGATGTATGGTTCTTAGACTCAGGTTGTAGTAACCTCATGACTGGAAACATAGCAATTCTTGCCAATCTGGATGAAAATGTTAAATCTGAAGTAATAACAGGAACTGATAGTAAGATCTCTATCAAGGGAAAAGGCATAGTAAGTATCCTGGTAAGAAATGGAGAACATAAGTTTGTGCCAGATGTATATTATGTACCTGGCTTGAAATGTAAACTTTTGAGCATTGGACAGCTCATTGACAAGGGATACAATGTATTTTTTAAAAATGATGTGTGCACAATCATGGACATACCTCCAAGAAATAAATTCATTGCAGAGGTGCAGATGACAAGCAATAGGATGTTTCCTCTCAAGTTCAGAGCAGACTTGAAGGAAAGAAGAGATGTAGCAGCTGTAACACAAGAGGTCTTTCAAGAGGAAGTTAAAGATGAGAACTAGTTATGGCACTTGAGATTTGGACATCTCAATTTCGGAGGCCTGAACTTGTTGCACAGAAAGGGAATGGTAAAAGGATTACCACTGATTGAGAAACTGGATAGCCTTTGTGAAGGCTGCATCTTCGGCAAACAACACAAAGAAAGCTTTCCAGCAGGGAAGAGTATAAGGGAAAATGCACCCTTAGAAATTGTCCACTCAGATTTTTGTGGACCAATGCAAACACCGTCAGTAGTTGGCAACAAATATGTTTCGAAATTTATAGATGATTACACTAGAAAGACATGGGTGTATTTCTTGAAACAGAAGAGTGAAGTATTTGAACAATTCTGCCACTTCAAAGCTCATGTTGAGAAGAAAAGTGGGCACTACATCAAAGTGATAAGGACTGACAGAGGTGGAGAGTACATCTCCAAAGAGTTCCTACGTTTCTGTAGGGAGAATGGCATACATAAACAGTTTACCATAGGGTACACACCTCAACAAAACGGTGTTTCTGAAAGGAAGAATAGGACCATCATGGACATGGTCAGAAGTATGTTGAAGGAAAAACATTTTCCAAATGAGTATTTGGCTGAAGCTATCAATTGTGCAGCGTACATCTTGAATAGATGCCCAACGAAATCTGTCATGAACAGAGTTCCAGAAGAAGCGTGGAGTGGCATAAAGTAGCATGTCACCCACATGAAAGTTTTTGGATGTGTGACTTATGCACACATCCTGGATCAACTAAGAAAGAAATTGGACAGTAAGGGGGAGAAATGTGTCTTTGTTGGATACAGTGATGAGTCCAAGGCATATAAGCTTTATAATCCATCTACCAAGAAACTAATAATAAGCAGAGATGTGTAATTTATTGAAGAAGAAGCTTGGGATGGAAGTTTAGAGAAAACAATGAATGTGAAGACATGTGTGTCTCACGAAGAAGAATAGGAAGGGACGAAAAAAAATAATACTTCCTTGGTGGCTCCTCCTCCACCACCGCAAGCACAACAAACCACACCATAAGCTAGAAATAGAACAACCTTGATAAATCAAGGAAGTGCTTCTTCAAGCACACCACAAGGAACTGAAACTCCATCAAGTTCAAGTGGAACTCCAAGTACACCAAGAAGATCGAGATTCAGAAATCTGAGTGAGATTTATGAACAAGGAGAGGTAAATGATAATGCTGGTCTGAACTCTTTATTTTATTTGTATTGTCATATTTATGACCCAATTCATTTTTAAGATGCTGTAAAAGAAGAAAAATGGATTGAAGTAATGGATGAAGAAATTGGTGCAATAGAAAATAGTAATAAATGGGAGTTAGTGGACCTCCCTAAAGATAAAGAAGTCATTGGAGTAAAATGGGTCCACAAGACCAAGAGCAATGCTGAAGGCAAGATTGAAAGGCACAAGGCCAAACTTGTTGTCAAAGGCTACAAGCAACAACATGGAAGAGATTATGAAGAAACCTTTGCACTAGTTGCAAGGATGGAAACAGTGAGAACAGTGCTATCCATAGAAGCACAACACAAATTGAATGTTTACCAAATGGATGTGAAATCTGCATTCCTGAATGGAGTGTTGAAAGAAGAGGTATATGTTGAACAACCTCTAGGCTATGAGATTGAAGGCCAAGAGCACAAAGTATGCAAGTTGAAGAAAGATCTGTATGGACTGAAGCAGGCACCAAGAGCATGGTACAGTAGGATAGATGCTTACTTGATTGAAAATGGATTTGAAAAATGTGATGGAGAACCCACACTCTACATAAAAGAAAATGACGGTAAGATTTTTATTGTTGTTTTATATGTAGATGATTTAATCTTTACTGGAAATGAAGTTTTTCTCATTGCTGATTTTAAAGCAGTCATGAAGAGTGAATTTGAAATGAATGATTTGGGTTTTTTGAGATATTTTCTTGGAATTGAAGTAGAGAAAAATGAAAATGGTATTTTCATTTCCCAAGTAAAATATGTTGAAGAAGTGTTGAAAAGATTCAACATGTAGAACAACAAGACAACTATAACTCCAACTGTCATGGGGTTGAAATTGAGCAAAGAAGATAGCAACAAGGATTTTGATCCGACATTATATAAGAGCATAGTTGGTAGCCTCATGTATTTGAATGCAACTAGGCCAGATATAATGCACATTGTAATTTTATTCTCCAGATTTATGGAAAGACCGAAAGAGAGTCATTGGCAAGTAGCCAAGAGAATTCTAAGGTATGTCAATAGAAAGAAGGGGTTTGGTATTTTCTACTCCTCATCTGAAAATTTTGAATTGACAGGTTACACTGATAGTGATTGGGCTGGAAGTGTAGATGATAGGAAGAGCACATATGGATATGTATTTCATTCAGGATCAGGGGCTGTTTCATGGGCTTCCAAGGAACAACCAATTGTGGCTTTATCAACAGCAGAGGCAGAATATGTGGCAGCAACAACAGCAACATGCCAAGTAGTATGGCTGAGAAGAGTACTCAGAGATTTGTGTTATGAACAAGAAAAAGACACAACCATTTACTGTGATAACAACTCAACGATAACTTTATCAAATAATTGTGTCTTACATAAAAGAATAAAGCATATTGATGCTAAATTTCATTTTATAAGAGACCTAGTTAATAATGGCGAAATTGTTTTGCAGTACTGCAGGATAGAGGAACAATTTGCTGATATTTTGAGAAAGCCGTTAACGTAGAAGAGTTTTAATTATTTTAGAAAATGCCTCGGTATGCAATAAAAACCTAGCAGTTGTAATTAAGGGGGAGTGTTGGAATATTAATTCCAACTGTCGTATGCACAGTAATGTAGGACGACAAAGTTATTCCCGAAGGGATAGAAAGATGATAGAGTTAAGTCTGAATTAAATTGTTTAAAGGTCGGAAACAACAAGGGCGGTGCATTTTTATCCACACTCATCACCTGAATTGATGCTTCACCAACTGCATTCATCAAAGAATCGGCGATGTTCTGAAAGGAGGCAGCAAAGCGCACACAGGAGAAGCGGTTTCGGGGGTCTTCCATTGTGAGCCACGAAAAGTGAACACAACCCCCCGGAGGAGGTGATGTCACTCACCTCCGGTCCCACCTCCTCTTCAATCAAAGTAGTTCTGGTAGGTAAAGAAAACCCATGGGAAGCTCCTCCAAACAACCGACGAAAAATACATAAAGGGTTAAGGTTTTAAACCTTGGTGTTAAAGTTTTGATTTAAGTTTTAAATTTTCCGCATGAAGTTTAATTTATGTTTTAACTATGGTTATATATATTATAAATATGAGATATTTATAATATATATATTATATTGTAAAGTTCCATATATATATGTCGTGAGCATTAAAAAAAATAGTGAGAGCATTGTTACTACTGTGTATTTGTTACTCTTTGCCCGAAGGCTGAAAATAGAGGAAAGAACAGAGAGACAAAAGAAGGAAATTTCTGAAGCGCTGTGTGTGCAACAGCTAGTGAAGTTTCCACTGTGAATCTAGAACTTCGTTCTGAAGAATTTTATTTTGTAACAGAGTTTGATTAATGAAATAGAAGTCTTTATTTCATCTCTCTGTGTCTGGAATTTTATTTTAATTTTATCTCTGTGTTGTGAAAGAGGGATTTTTTTTTATTCCTCTCTCTGTGTTAAGGAATTCTCCAGAAATTCCAACAGATTTACAACAAAATTTGAAGAAGATGGAAGTGTTTACTATCACGGTGCCCATTCCTGAAACCAAGAATCTTAATTTGCTAGCAGAGCCCATAACTCAGATATAGGCCACAGGTCTAAATCTTCAAAATAACCATAATGTATACATCCAGATAAAGAAACTCTAGTTGAGTGGCCCATTGTTCCCTCCAAAAACGTGAATTCTCACATGGAATTTGCTAGACATCCTTAATAGAGAGGGCATACTCATAGGAAGATTTTGTCAAGTTATAGCAGAGAGGAAGCAGACAAGTGATGGTTGTTTCATAGAAATTTAAGTGGCTTATAATTTTATTTTAAATTATATATATATATATATATATATATATATATATATATATATAATTTAGAACATTTTTTTATTATTATAGAAATTTATCCCTTTTTTATCATGGAAATTATTAATTACAAATAGGTTTTGTTATGGTATATGGGCTATATTATATTTCATCAATACCAAATGTTCAAAAAACCATAAATCACATCCTATTACATTTGTTCATAAAAATGCTTTTTAATGAATCAATTTAATTAAAAGGGAAAAAATGACATAACTACTTTGGAGATAAATTTCAAACTTTAATTTCTTTATACTACTAAGAATATTCTAGAATATTCTATGGAGGTTAAATCCCTATCATCCATCTAACAACTAGCACAATTACATAGCCAAAAGGGTTAGCTCAAATGGCCTAGAGCCAAGCGTCAAGTAATAGGGCGAGGCTCCGTAATGAGGGCCTAGTGTTTACAAGAGGTTACCACGCACCAAATATGAAATGAAATGAAATGAGATTTCAATGTCCAAGAGAATAAAAATAGTCTATGGGACTATGAGTTCCCTCTTTTTCACCTTTTGCATTTCAATCCTTTTCTTATTCAAATTGATGATAAGCTGGCCCAACCTTACAACAATCTCATCATTGAAAAGACAATGCCACGAAAAGATGATTACATATTCCCAAAACTTTCTCTAGTGTTTTTGAAGGCATCACATTCCAAAATAAAATGTTTTCGGATTCCAATGCTCCAGACGTGAAAAATGTACACACCCCTTCTTCCCACGCTTCTTTAGGCCTTTCCATCGTCCTGTTTCACACCAAAGTTGATGTGAGTTGGTTCTTAATTGAGCCATAAGAAACTTCTCCCTCCATGGAATGTTAGCTCCAATGTACTCCTTTTGTTGAAGATCATACACAGGGTTGAATTCTTCAATGTAGTACTTCTTCTTTCTACCCAACTCTTCTCCCCACACCTGTTTATGAAACTTCTCCATAAAAAAATTCTTTAGCTCCTTGCTATTTGTGGGACAAGAACTAAGGTAGATATTCCATTTTTGCATCCATGTTTTCTTTCTTTCATTCATGCCTTCCTTGAAGATAACATTAGGTCATCTACCTACTCCCAATTGCTCAATTATTTTTAGATATCTTATGAGTTGCACCATAGTAATTGCTTCTGTGGGAGTTGCTCCTATTTTAATCAACTTTATCTCATAAGGTACAAAATTTTTTATTTTGAACTTTTTCGTGATCAAGGGTTTTGGTATTTTCTCAATTTGATTCCATTTTGAGATAGCGTCCTGCTAGCCCATAATTCACACTCATACAGCATCACTGGACAAAATAGGAGTCCAAATATCACCTTAATCATTTTGCAATCCCATAACTATGCCTCCCATAATTCACACCCATATAGCATCACTAGAAAAACTAGGAGTCCAAATATCACTTTAATAATTTTGCAATCCCATAACTTTGCCTCTCTACATCTGTTTTGAAGAACATATAATGCTTTCCACCCTCCTAGGATTCTCTTCTTTCTATAGTCCTCCTAATTAAGTTTGTTGTTGAAATCAATCTGGAGGTATTTGTACTCATTTAATTCTTTAATACTTTTTCCTTCAAAGAAGAACGTATACTGACTCTGCTTCCTTTTATTAGAGAAAATCATTATTTTGGTCTTGCAAATATTTACTTGCATCCCCATTTCTCTACAAAAATTCTTAAGGGAATACATGTGCATCTTCAATCCATGGGCTGATTTAGAAATCAATACAAGATGATCATCATATAAAAGAAGCTTTATAAGGAAATCCCTCAACCGAATGCCATCCCCACCTTTGATCCATTGGTAGCGAAAGCAAGTTAATGCTCTTTGGGGATCTCAATTTTACGATGTCCTAGATTTTTTTTTTAGGGAACAAGTGATTTATGATCATTATGAGATTTGGGAGGGGTTTTTTGTCATGAAATTACAATTTGTGACTTATATGATTGGTCTACATTGCCACATAGGCGTATAGGATGAGATGGTCTTTCTAGGTTGATTTTTATTCTTATTCATCTCATCTACTGTTTTCAATAGGTGGCTACGATTTCCAGTTGTATTTTCAAGATGGTAGGCATGCAATATCAAGTCTCACCAGACGAGGGAGAACTAATTCAGGATGCTTTGGAGGAGAAAGTGACTTACATAAAACTTACAGTTTGTGAGGGTTTACAAAACATACAATATGGTGCAGAGCGAGTTTGTTATGATGACAATCCTTCGCATAGAGTGGATTGAGATGGTCATGTTTTTCCTCGGGCTCAACCCCATCACAATTAAAAATTTGTTAGAGCGACTCTAGGGGTGAAGAAACTGGTTTTCAACAGGGACATCTATTGGAACCAGGTATCAGGATTACAAAAGTGGACTCTCATTAGATATTTGGATTTTGGGAAGATGGACAAGGAGGAAATCAAAAAATTCGTGGATAAAAATTGGTTTTCCATACTAAAATAAAAACCTATGGTTAATAGTTTTGTTAGGTCCCTATAATACTAGTGTATCCACTTATTGTTGTTAGTGTAGCCACCTTATTTTTATTTTTGTACCCCTGTAGCCCACATATTTTTATCATTGTGCCCTTACATTTTATTTTTAGGTCGGCTAGGACTATATTGTGACCCCATGGACTCCTATATATAGAAAGGAGGTTTCGTCATTTGTATCATCCAATAATTGTTCATTTATGTAATGTAAAGGAGTTTTACCCTTCAAAGTGACTTATTTATAAGGCATTGATCTCTCTTTTCTTCTATTTTTGGAGTTGGTTTCATAACATTTCGTATCAGAGCTTTGGATTCTAGGGTTTCGCTGCTCCAAACAGGCCATCGTGGCATTTTCGCTATAATTTTTTTTCTACGAAGGTTTAGAAGCTAAAATTTTTACCATGCAAATCTAAAATCCGGAGCTATTTTGTGTAAATATTTCAGATCTTGGTTCACAATAGTTTCAGAGATATGATATATGGAAGTTAGGGTTTTTGCAGGCTCCTAAATTTCATCTAAAAGAGGCAATATTGGGAGAATAGCCATAACTCTCTCTATGCACGTCGGATTGGAATTATGTAAAAATTGTCTAAAAGTACACAGACTGTAGTTTCCTCTGTATCAATTTCAGTGTTGAAAGAGGAAACAATGACACGTGGAACACTGTACAAGTTGGCTCTACTGAACTAGTCCATAATTAGGTCATTGTGGGAGATTTGGCATAACTTTGTCTTGAAGAATCCAAATTAGGTTAGACTAGTGGAATTGGGAAGAAGATTTAGAGGGCTACTACAGGACTGAATATTAATTCTTGGGGATCCAAAATTATAGATATATATCAGTTTCAATATTGAGCTCCTCAAAAGAAAGAAAAAAATGTGTATTTTTTAAACAAGTTTGCATAACATTTGTTTGAAAAATAAGTTTGAAGTGATTCCAAGGGCATATTGAAGCATAGATATTAGTATTTATATATATAATGCCTCCCAAAAATAATTCCACACACATTAACCCCTCAGAAAGCTATACTATGACACATGAAGAGGAAGAATTGTAGTATGATATATCAAAATTATGATACCAAGTGCAATAAATTTCAATCCTACAAAGAGCAATCAAATATGACATAGATGGTTTAAAAGAAAAAATGGAGGCTAGGTTGGATGGTTTTAAGGATCAAATGAAAGCTAATATGGATGATAAATTAGTGGAAGATCACATTGAGCATCAACAACTAGTTCTCCAACTCTCAAAGGTTAACCTAACTTTGGTGCAGAATCGAATGAAACAATAGGAAGATCAACATCGTAGAAAAAGAAGTTATGAAGCATTCAGAGAAGCAAGAAATTGACAACTACGAAATTGACCAATTTCAGAGTATTTCAGCAAGTGGAAGAACTTACCCGTTTAAGATTCCACATGGGAGGATGAGAATTTTATATAGAAGCATCTATAAATAATCAAGCATTGAGGGCAACACTTGTTTGAAGGAGAGGGGCATGTTAGTTCCCTATAATACTATTGTATCCACTTATTGTTGTTAGTGTATCCCCCTTATTGTTATTTTTGTATGCCTGCAGCCTCCATATTGTTATTATTGTGCCCTTAAATTATTATTGTTAGGTCGGCTAGAATTATATTGTGACCCCATGGACTCCTATATATAGAAAGGAGGTTTTTTCATTTGTATCATCCAAGAATTGTTCATTTATGTAATTTAAAGGAGGTTTACCACTTGAATTGGCTTATTTATAAGGTTTTGATCTCTCTTTTATTATATTTTTAGAGATGATTTCATAAAACGTTTACAAGAAAACTGGTTCTATTCTCAATTTTTATGGAGGCTCCAAGTAGAAGTTTGGCTTGGGTGGAGCTCTCAAGCCTTCCTTTGGAGCTTTGGAAAAAGAAGGATACCATTGAAATTAGGAAATTAATCAGAATATTTGTCTATGTGGCTGAAGGGAGTGTTGGGGGAATCAATAAGAGGATTGTGTGGTTCCTTTCGGAACCAAATTTTATGGATGGAATTCTGGTTGAGATCGAAATTCAATGGGATGGATCTCCTATCAGGAAATGGATCGACTCCCAAGGAATCCCATTTCATTTCATGGTGTGTCAACAAACTGGGCACATGTTATCAAAATTCACTTACATATTTGTTGGTATATCTTCAGGTACCTTCAGGTGGGGTTGTGTCATCCCCAAAAGCATATGGTTATTCCACAAATTCAAAGGGGACTATTTCATATGTAACCATCCATCCCCCACTAGTTTTCCCTAAGGTTGCTATACCCTCTCCTATTTTTTTTGAGACATTTTTTGGTATTCAACCCCCCACAAATTCAATGGGGAGTGATTTATAATTTTTGAGGCTATCATAGGTCCTAAATATGGAGCCACTCTATGTGAAATTACCATCTGGGTATCCTAGGTCAAAAGTTGGCATGAATTCCACGATGAATGTCACAATTTGAAATAAGGATAAGGGACAAAAAAATCGGGATCCTCCAGGGAATTCAATCCAATTTGACATTTTGATTAAATTTTTGGACAATTTAGACCTACATGAGGTCTCCATTCTAAATTAATGTGATATTAGGTGTTATAGGCCATTTTTTTGCATCTGGTCAATAGGCCTTCGAATGAAATTATTCACATACTTTGAACACTTTTCATCCTCTTCACACAAAGCCCTAAGCATGAATCTCTCAAATCCCTATGTTACTACCTTAAACTGCATCATTTCAGCTATTTTTAGGTCCAACACACCATATCCCTTCAGAGGCTAGCGTTCACAAGTAGGTTGGCCCTGTCTCGACTTGCATTGATCACCAATAGGTTTTACCTTGCTTGGAGTGTGTTTAATCCATAAATTTCGGAAAAATAAAAAGAATCCTAAAACTTACTCTTCTAGAATCTTCCAGGTGTTATTATAACTATTTACTTTGGATGAAAGTCTCGAATCCTATCCTATCCTACCATGGATATTTCACCTCTTATCACTTGAGTTCATCCTCCCATCAAGAGTGGATCTCAAGCCTAGATTGGTAAATGGATAAGAACTCCCAACTTGCCATCCTCTTCTATATATTTGTGGTGTTCCATAAGATAGGGGTTAGCTTTTGGAGATAGATTCTACCCTCATGTTGCTATTCTGAGAGTCATTATTCCATGCATTAGGGTGACATAGAGGTACAAGTTGTGGCTAGGAAGGAAAAGTAAACTTGGAGGAGCTCTTCTACTAGATAAACTCCTATAGTTGGTTGTAACTCTCTTCATTTATATTAATGAAAAGAGTTCATCGTTTTCCTATATGTGATTACTTGATTTCACGTTTTTCAATGCCATGTTGATCCATTGAACATAGTTATTAGATGATTTTACATAGATTTCATAGATCATTAACTTTTGTTGTTTGATTTTGAAGGTTATAATTATAGCGATTGGAGCGTACAAGCCAAGAGAGGAGTGAAGCATATGACAAATTCCAGGTAGGCTTCATTCCATTGACTATTTGCTTTAAGGAAAACATTAGCTTCTTTGTATTTATGTTGTTCTAGACTAGGTCATTAATTCTAGGGAAGATACTTTTGTCCGTAGTCGTAGATTATGTATAACACTCTAAAACTTGGAGTGAATGTTCCCCTTAACAATTACCCGATATGATAATTATGTCCCTCAACTTAAGGGGCTTGGGGGATGTCGCAAAGATAAATTACCTTTTCAATATTATTAATTATTTTGCACCTATAATATTGTTTCAAGAATCTATGGTGGCGGGAGACTATGCATGAGCGTACTTTCAAAAAATATGCCCACAATGGAATATTGTTTCTACTGATGCATATGCGTTTTCTGGGGTGTTGGTCACACCCTAGAATCCTTCTTTGGTTAAATTTGTGTCTTTTGAAGTCTTTGCATGTATTCTATTGATAGGGTTTATTAGAGGGTCATCAAACAAGATACATATTTTAAGCACATATGCTCCATATGTATCCATATCATACTTCTAGGATAGGAAGGATGGATACAAACTATTAAATATTGAATCTCTTATCCTAGTGGGTGACTTGAAATTGACAATATCTGGAACTAAAATTTGGGGAAATAAGGGTTTGATGGATCACATGGGTCCTTAAGTCCAAGATATTTTTGACCATAATTATATGGTGCACATCTCTCCATGGCCACTTTCTTCCACTTGGGGAATGGAAGATTTGGGCAAGACTGTATTTCCAAATGATTAGACCATTAATTAATTCATGAGAATCTAATTGAAATATTATGCCACATGAAGTATTGGGTTTCCCCTGCTAATTTATCAGATCACTCACCCGTATTCTTACATTAGAGCGGGGAATATATCTGGTGGGGCCTACCCTTTAAATTTATTCGTACTTGGCCTAGGGACTAGGGGTTTGTTTCCCTTGTTTGGAGGACATGCTATTCTATGCCTTATTTTGGAGATTCCAATTGGAAGGAATATGTGGGAGGAAATTTTAGGTTTCTGAAATGAGAGGCCTCACATTGGGAATCTGAGAAAAAACGACATATTAGAGAAGAATTGAAGGAGAGAAAAACAGATATGGAGAGATTAGGTGATCTAGAGGATACAATTGTTTTATACAAATATTACTAAGATTTTATTATGATGCTTGAAGGAAGAAAGAGTAACACTTTACGTATCCAAGAATAAACATCATACTTAAAGAGTAACATGTCTTGGATAGAGGTTGGGGACAAAAAAACAAAATTCTTTCATCAATATTATTCTTGATGGCAAGAGATGAACACCATTTCAGAACTTGTAGATGATGAGGGGGATAAAATATGAAGGCTACATGACCTGCATCAGGAACCTATAAAATAATTTTGGAAGCTTTCTGGAGCTTGAAAGGGAGTTGATATTGATAAACAACTTGATTTTATACATCTATACACCTGTATGTTTTATGAGGAGGATTCCAAGTTTGTTTGGGTTCCGATCTTGATGGTTGAGATAGAGAAGGTACTTAAATATTCTTCCAGGGAAAAATTCCTAGGTCCCAAAGTATGGACATTGGAGATATTCATACACTTTTTTATAATATGGGGCATGAATTATTGATGCTCGTGGAGGAAGACAATAAAATATGTATAATCTCATCTTCCTTGAACTTGAACTTTATTGATGTTATTCCTATGAATTTTCATGCCTCCTCATTCAAGGATTTTCAACCTGTTTCTCTATGCATCATCACCTACAACATGATACCCATAATTATTTATTTTCGTATAAACAATAAAATATCTTTTTCTATCTCATTTAAATAATTTATCTTCTAAAAAAATTGGTTGATTCATGATGTCACAACCATTGCGCAAGAGAGTATACACTCCGTCAAGGCTAGAAGATAGGAGGCTCTAATTTTAAATATGGAGTTACAGAAAGAATATGATTGTGTGGATTAGACTTATCTAAGGATGATCCTACCTAATATTGGCCTCTCGATTGAGATTATGGAATGGATTATGGCATAACCTACCTTGGTGATTTATGTTGTGTTGATTAATGGAGTGCCTTATTTTTTTTTAAGGCTTTACACGGATTACATCAAGGTTGATTTCTCTCCCCTTTTTTATTTATTTTTGTTATTAACGGATTGTGTAGGAATTTATTGGGTACTTGACATAGTGGAATTTTTCCTGGTATTATGGCAACTAGGAGGTCTTATGTATCCCATTTATTATTTGTTGACGGAGTTATTATATTTTTCCGACTCTCATTAGCCCAATGATAAAATATTTATTTAATAATTAACAATTCTGGAGAGGCTTTGGGTTTGTACATGAATGAACACAATTATTTTCTCATGAAAGCCTCGGAGGACAATGCAAAAATTTCAATGATTGAATCCATATTCCCTCTTAAGGTATCTTATTTAGAATGTGGCTTTAAATATCTTGGTTTCATATTGAAACCAAATTTATATAAAATTATGTATTGATAGTGTCTCATAAATAAATATAAGAATAAAATACTATCATGAAATCACATATGGTTGTTGTTAGGTGGCATATTGACTCTTAAATAGTCATATTTATAAATTATCTATATATATTGGATGCATCTTTTCTTTCTCCCTAAGTAGGTCATAAAATTCATCAATAACGTCATTACACATTTTATGTGGTATGGAGCCCATGGAAAAGACAAGATCCATCTAGCCAAATTGGAGGATCTCTCTTGGCGGAAGGACAAATGGGAGTGGGACCTTAAAAAATCTAGAAATATTTTGATGGTACTTAATTATAAAAATTCTCTAGAAGGCTATATATGGATCTAGTTTGTGGTAGGAAATCATAAAATAAAAGTATTTAAGGGGGAAAGATATATAAACATGGATAAAAATGGTGTCATTTCCAAGAAGAAATTATGATACATATGGAATGGCTTTATGAAACTCAAACAATGGTTTCTATGAAATCTTCGTTGGGATATCATCATGAATATAGAGGTGGAGATAGGTTTGGACCTGATCAGGGGAATTTGTGGCAAAAATATCCTTCCTAGGGATATAATTCTTCATTTACATGATTTTTGGATCTATAATATTCACCAGTTAAGGTCGTGTGCTGACACATTATGACTATATCTAATCTGGTATATATCTGTATCCCTGAGATTTGAAGGTTTGATGGATGTTACTTGGGAAACATATTAATGACCTTTATGTTGATCGTATAATTTTTATTGACTGGGTTGACTTGCTCATCTAGGAGGGTGGGACCTCATTGGACTATATTTCGTTTGATTATATTTACAACTAAATTTTATTCTCTACAAAGGTGTCATCTGGATGTAAATGGTATAGGAGGATTTGGAATTGACATATGCCCCTAAAATTGAAATGTTTCAGATGGATGGTGCGACACAAAAATATTCTCACTTGGGAGAACTTGGGGAAGAGGATTTTCCATGGTCTCGAGAGGTGTTATATGTGTGAGAAGGATTCTAAGAAATACATTGATTTATTCCTTCAATGTCCAATTTTTTTTTCAATATGGATTGGGGTGATGAAAGGATTGAAAATTAATGTTGGATGGTTATATTTATCGACTCATGATTGCATAATGGACATGAATATTAATTTCAAGGCTTACATGGCACTTCCTATCTTCATTTTCAGGGGTATATGGAAGTGCAAGAACACACTAATTTTTCAAACATCATGTGTTGTATTGACAGTGTTTGCAACAAAATTTGTTATTTTTATGGAATATACGAGGGAGCCTTCTGTGGGGAGAAAAAAGGGTAATATTCCTATTGATTGTTGTCATAATTTCCTTATGGTGTTTTTCGATGGATCTGGACAGGATTCAGTATGTAGCTGTGGGGCATATATTGGCTTGACTCCGATGATATTTTACTTTTTTTGTTGGAATTGTGGTCAAGGGAATAAAAATAGAGCATAAATTTGGGATTTATGGGGCCTTTGTTGCTATGCTATTTGGTTATATATCTTGTCCATGTTATCCTTATGGGAGTTAAAGGTATATATAGATTATATGAATCACAGGTCCACTTTTGGCTCTCATTACTCTCAAATTGGTTAAGGTGAATTCAATCCATGATTGGACACTTTGATATTTTATGTTTCTATCGCATGTTAGAAGAGTATAACTATGTCGTGGATAAAATTTCTGACAATGGTTTATACGCTGGAGGGAGTGATAAAGTTCCAAATTTTTCAAAATGGAGGTTTCGTCAATGAAGGATTTATTCCTATTCCTTGATCCTTTAGTGGTTATGGTTTGGTACATTCATTGTCTTGACTTTACCTATATTTTTATTTTTGTAATTTTTTATCCCACTTTGTTCAGATATCTTGATATGGGATATGTTTTACAATGTAGTGTAAGTGACGACATATGAACTTATTTTAGATGTTTTATGTTGCTAATTTTGTGGAAATTATGACGACCCCATATGATGTTTTCCTACATTATATTTCTCGGAAATACTCCTACTAGACATGGGATGTAGTTATTGTTTATGATGAAAAAATATCAGTCTTTGATTAGCATATGTAAACTAGTTTGATTGAGAAAAACCTATTGTTTTGTTATGGGCTTGAAAAAATATATGTCAAAATGTTAAGTTGAACAATATTATAAGTTTCTTCAAATTTGAAAATTTTTAAATGTCCCTAAGTGTAATACAAGTAATAATATGTTTGGATCAGATATAAAATTATCAATGCATTTTGACTGTTAAAGAAAATAAAAAACAACTCACCGATTGCCAAATAACAAGGGTCATTGTAAGCATAACTGTAATGGAATTTTGTTTTACAACACAAAATTGAAACCATCAATTAAATAATAATTGGAAGAGAAATTTGAGGAATTAACCAAGAAACTCTCAAATGAGACAAGTTGCACGTAGATATTGTCGATAGATCAATAGCACTATTAATTTCTCATTATTCAAATCAATCATCAATACACATATTTATATGATTACATTTTGTTAGGGAGGCAAGAAAAAAATCCTAAGAAATATGATCTTAGTCCTAAATAAGTACACAATAAAAACATTCAAGAAACTACTTTCTCCATTATTTTCATGTCTCTCCTTAACGGAGAAAGGATTTATGTCTACACCTAGTATCTCTCAAAACAACTCAAAATTCATCTTCCGAAAAGGCTTCGTGAAAATTTAAGCAACATTTTCACAAGTATTACAATACATTAACGTAATATCTTTAGACTGTATCTTCTCTATAACAAAATGAAATTGAGTATCAACATGTTTTTTTCTTGCGTGATAAAATGCATAAATTTTCAAGTTGATCGAGCTCTGGTTATCACATATAGTCACTATAGCCTTCTTTTTTTCTTCTCCAACATCTTGAAGAACTCTCCTAAACCAAGGAACTTCACAAGTTGATGCACACAAATATTTATAATCTACTTCAATGGATGCCAAATATAATGTAAGATTCTTCTTACTACTCCATGAAATAATATCGGATCCAATGCTAAAATTATAACATGTAGTAGATCTCCTATCATCTGATTTACCAACCCAATCAAAATATTAGTAACCCGTCAGATCAACATCAAATGAATCAATATAATTAATACAAAAATTATTTTTTCCTCTAAGATAATCGAGTACACCTTTCACTGCTTTCCAATGGCTTTCTAGAGGTCTCTCCATAAAGTGACTTAACAGACTAACATAGTATGCTATGACACGCCTAGTTGTATTAAGATAATTAAATCTCCCCACCAACTATCTATACACTGTAGAATCTACCTCCTTTGAGCCATCATCATCATGAAATTCGACATTCTGTTTCACTGGAACAAAAGTAGCTTTATACTGATCCATTTTGAGCTTCTTAAGTAACTCTATGACAAAAGAAACAAAAGTATGACCAACATCTCTGAAAAATTAAATACCTAGACAATAATGTAACTAAAATATATTTCATCTCAAATAATTGTGACATTTTCACCTATTGTCACTATTACAACCCCCTCCAAAATTTCTCCACATCTGAATTTTTGAGACTACCTCATTCCCATATCAAGTGTCTCCTGTCTCATCAAGTCCAGTGTTGTTTCATATATATTAAGTGTTTTTGAAAATTTTCAAGTGTCTTCCCATTCAATGGAATAACTATATATGCATTTCATGGTCATAACACCTTTGTTCTTGTAAAATGACACTTTTGGGTCGCAGTCACTCACACTTCACTAGTTATACTTGGGGAATGTGTATAAAGTGGAATTTTAATATAGATTGATTGTTTATCAAGATTTTATAAGTTTTCTCAATGAGATAGTTTATGTCACACATGGTTTTATCTCTAGAAATCATCTTTATCACCCCTTGACCAATCATATAGACTTAGACAAATTATGGTTGCAAAATCAGCTCATTAAGGCTAAGAGAAAATGAGTGCACTCTAAAGCCTTGATGGGAGACCCTTAATTGTTAAAAAGTGCGCCCTGTACCCTCCTTGAGAGCTCGGTGTACTCCCAAAGCATGAATCCCCTTCCTTGTTTCAAACTATGCCCTTAAACAACCAAGCCTTCCTTTGATAACACTCCTTCGACCCAAATGAATGAATTATCCTTGGGAGCACTCATTTAACCTGAAGGAATGCACCCACCATGGGATAAATATTTCAACCCGAAGGAATACACCCTCCTTGAGTGCATGAGTACAACCTTAAGGCCTTAAGATCCACCCTCCAGCCTTAGACAATGTACCATTCTCCCTTTTGACCCTTTGAGTGTAGGAGCGCACTTTGAAGGCATGAAGAATCATCCTTCAACATTTGAACATGTGCCATGCACCCTATTTGGTATCTTGAGAGCATGAGAACACTTCTAAGGAAAAAATATTCATCCTAAAAGCTTCAGACTTATGCCATGCACCCTCATTGGTTTTATTTGAGCCCATTCCATTAACACAAAGAGATGCACCCTCTTTGGGAGCACTCCTTTGAATGGAAGAGATGGACCCTCTCTAAGAGCACTTCTTCTACCTGAAGAGATTCACCCTGATTGAGAGAACTCCTTCAACCCAAAGGAATGAAATGTATTTCTTTCCCATGAATGCACATTGCACTTGGGAAGCCCAAAGCATTCCCCTTCATCTTTTAAACTTGTG
The DNA here is from genome assembly GCA_034641835.2 of Pinus albicaulis. Classification (NCBI taxonomy): domain Eukaryota; kingdom Viridiplantae; phylum Streptophyta; class Pinopsida; order Pinales; family Pinaceae; genus Pinus; species Pinus albicaulis. Next base: position 755,151,137 of record CM076575.1, on the reverse strand, counting down.
CCATGTGCCCTACCTTGACTATCTCCCTCTTTTGAGTGCATGCCAAAGCCATGAAGCCTTTTCAATTTAGGACTTCAGCCTTTCAAAGTGCACCTATGAACCTAGAAGCCCCTTTTGTCTCTCTCGAGCAAACTATAAAGGCATGAAAAAAAATATATTCATAAAAAATTGCAGAATAGGATATTTTTCAGATTGATCATTTCTTGTCATGAGTGAATTCATATGAATGTATTCCAAGGACCTCATGGCACACACACACAAGGAAGATCAAGCAAAGAGGATAAAAAAGGGAATCATGAAAAGAACTAATAACACACTTGAAACTTGATGATAAAAGCACTCCAAAGACTCCAAGATTGAAGACCCTTTGGAGGGTGAAAGCTCCATGATCGAAATATAAAAAAATAGAAAATATAGAGTGACAGTCATGTCACCACTCGAGAAATTCCATGTCATCATTGACTATCAGTCCTAGTCATCAAAGATAGAGACTTGTCAAGTCTCGTCATATGATGATGTGGAGGTCATTTTTTAGTATTATGATCATTGTAAAAGACAAATAAGTGAAATTCAAAGAGTCATACACGGAACATGAAGAGTCACATAGTCATATATGGAAAAATATTGTATAGAAGTCGAAAAGCCATTTATAAGTTCAATAATTACTTAAAAGTCCAAATGACACACTAGGAGTCCAAGAGTAATGGGGGTAATCCAAGATTCATGAGGATATGAAATGTCATTCCTCATGTTATAAAAGAAACATCATAACTCAAGAAAATGTATTTTGGAGTCTTACGCATTGGAGAGCTAGTCTTGGCTTCTCTACTTGGCATAGGAGAGAAAACTATTATTTGGAGAAGCAAGAAGTAACTTAATGTTCCACAATTGGAACTAGTGTTCACCATTTTAATTTATGTAGTTGGATATTTCACCTTATAATTAAATCTCTATGAGCCAATGCTTTTTCATGCATGTATCAAATTTTTTTTAGGACTATTCTTGTGATGCTTATTGTATTTTTTGTGTTCATATGTACTGGAGAAATTGAAATATTTCGGTGGCTTAAATAATTAACTTGTTGAATGCCTGTTGTATTTTCCTTAATATCATTGTGTGAACTATTTCGCTAATGATTTTTTCATGCTCTAATGTGCCTATTCTAGGACAATACTATTACTTCCCTCTTAGAGGCTCACTTTTTGTCTCCCCTCATGAAGGTTTCCTTTTACATCATGCAATTGGTGCTTCACAATGTCATCTCACTTGCTTATTCAAGGTTTAAGTATATAATATCTTATGTTATTCATTAAAACCAAGGTGAACCTTTTTGTTATGGTGGCCAGGCTAATACTCTAGATGGTGCTCCTACTCCGAATGGTGTGGTATTTTTGGGACTTCACATCAGGGATAACACCTATATGTTGGCAGTATCTAACATCGTCAACATTTTTGTGCTAGAGGGAGGGTCAGATGACAGTCTGTGCCCATTAAGTCTTTTTTGAATCCTTATCTTAAATTCCCGATCCTGAAATCATATTGTGGAGGTGTTTTTCTAACCTATCTCCTTTCAAAATTTTAATCCTTGATGAGAATATTTATCACTTGTCCCAATTAATGTTTGATGGTGATGATGGAACATCCATAACTGAGAACATCTCTGATTTTCTTCAATTTTATGAATATTAGGAGATTTATGATGAAAATTTTGCATGTGTCACTTTCTTCCTCACCTTTGAACGTCATGTTAATTAATGGTTTCATACCTTACCATCTCCCTCCATCCATTATTTTAATCATTTCCTTAAGGATATTCATCATTCTTTTGATATGTATGATTACCGAGATCTTTTTAATAGAATCAATCAACTTAGAATGGAATGTAATGCATCAATTGATTATTTTTCTAATCGATTCCTTCGCTTATGTTATGATTTTCCTAGAGAAAATTTGGATTGGGATTTACTTAAAGCAAAGTTTGAAAGTTTGGTTGGAATCTCTTTACACAGAGAATCTAAAACCCCTGATATTTATGTTCCCCCAGCTTTTGTAAATTATGAGACACCTCCAATTCCATAGGAGGAACCTACTATTCCTTTTGTTCCTTGTTCTCCTCCTTTTTCCAGTACCAATTAGGGTGCCTCCTTGTGATAATGTTGAAGTTGCGAAATCTATAAATCAAAATCCTAATCCATCTTCTCAATATTCTCCCACTTTCTATGATTCAGATCCAATGGAGGAAACCTTGGAATGGTTCATGAAGCCTATGGTCAAGACTAATCCTTCCATTCCTCAAAATGGTATTGATACTCATAGCTCTAGTCTCAAATCTGATTTTAATTCATGTCATCCTCTATCATATCTTTCTCATGATCCCTTACCCCATGATTTGATTTATCAACCTATTCCAAATCTAAATAGTTATCATGTGCAATGTAGTCACTCTTAATAGGTAGAGGAGTAAGAAAGTGTGGATTATTTTGATCTTTCTTCTCTTTTCCAAAATCAACTGTGTTAAGATTATGTTCCTTCATCCATAGTTGATTTTGAAACTAACAATCTCGGTAATGAATCAAATGAAATTGATTTTCATAATCAATTTAAAGTAATAGGAAAATATTAGTCTAATGATGATCATTATATTGATGTACATGGTGATGAATTCTTAAGTGTACCATTTGATATTTTGTTTCCTCAAGAAGATTTTGTTTCAGAATATTTAGACCTCAAATTTGGTTTTGTATTCGGAATATTTAGAAAATTTTCTTATGGAAACTTCCACTTCACCTCACTATCCCTTGTGTTCTACTTTTGTAATGCATCAAATCATGTAGAAGGCACTCCATGATATTTACGTTCATCGCCTAATGTTGGGTTTTGAATTGACACAAGATAGTGAGGTCATCCATGATGAAGAAGAAGGCAAGCAACCTATCAAGTATCCTTTCCATTCCCTATCACTTCCAATTTTGCATGAAGGAAATTATTCCATCCAGGTTACTCATGAGATTTGTATGATTTATCCATATTTAGATGTGCAATTAGAAGAATATTTTTATTTGGGTAATCTTGTTGAAAATGTAAATTATGACCATGTATATGGATACCATTTGGATAATAGTGATATTGTTAAAAATACTAATGGTATCTTTCCATAGACCATGCATGATTTGATTCAATCTTCAAAATGAAAATCTATAATTCTTGAAAATTCTAAGAATTGCCAGAAAGTAGAGGTACTTCAACTTCCGTTGATTATTATGTCAGGTTATGTCAACTCTGGTAAGGCCCCTAAACTAAATATAATTTGGATATTCTCGCAAAATTCTTTTCGTTTCATGGTTTCATTGGATGAAAATTCCTTTTTGAAATATGTTCATTATTTTGAATATATCTCTTTCAACTTTCAATATTTTGTTTCTGGTCAGATTAGTCTTCTGTTTCAATTGATAAATCCTCATGCAAGTATCTTATATATAAATAAGGTTCAGAGTGTATGCCTTTCATGGATGAGAGAAGTTGTGAATTTGATCATTCTAAAGAGTATAATTATTAGCCGACTGAACCATCACATTCTTTTGAAATTCATCTGCTCATAATCCTTCTTATGAATATTGTAATGCTAATGATTTTCATTTTAGCACCCAATATCCTCTTGAGCATTAATGAATTCTTGTCTTATTTTTTGAATCAAGTTCCTCTTTTTCATCCACTACATAAGAACTAGTTTCATGTCTTTGGCATATTGGAATTAATTTCTACTGATTATGATGTCAGTCTTGGTTCCAGCCAGTCACAAGTAGATGGTTTGCCACACTCAACATATGAGGAATATGATTCTTTCATTCCAAGATTTTTTAAATCTATTCAAATTGATTTATATTTTTTGTGTCCCCATCGGGAATGTTATGTCTTAATCCACCCATGTGTCTTGTTCTAACAACTGTCATTCAATTGATCATTTTCCCACTAGTGTACATAATGATGGTTGTTTTACACCAACTGATATTTATGGTTTATCATCTCAATATTTAGATATCTGTCAAGTAGTTGAGGCAATTCAACGTCCATTGATGATTATGTTAGGTCCTCAGTATCTTAACACGCCTGATGAATTTGATCGAATATATTTTCGTTCTCAAGATTCTCATCTTGATTCCATGCCATTAATTGAGAAATTATATTTTCAAGGATTTCAGTTTTATCAAGAGGATGTTTTTTAATTTCATGATCCAATATGTAATTAGTTGGAGGCATTTTACTTAGCAATCCCATTTTCTTGAAACAAGTTGTGATTTCTCTTGATGTTTGCTAAGAAATACAATATGAGTGCGGGGGCTTTCACATGGAGTTGTATAGGTTTTACGATTTATATTCTTATAAAAAAGGTAAGGTGGAATCTTGGGTAAATTCAGGTGGTATGACTTATCCTTCTTTCTTTAAGAAAGGCCTTCTATTTATTGTGCAAGATATTAAAGATTTTATCTTTTCTGATGCACATTATCATATATTGTTTTTTATTTCTCGTATATTTGTGATTTCAAGTCGGGGGAAATTATGTTGGGTTCTTTGGAAATATCATTACACTTAGCGTTGGCTTTCTGGTATGTTAGGTTGGGAGTAGGTTGAGTTTCTCTTAGTTTCCTTTGCATTACATCCACCTTCTTTCCTACTCTCCATCTAGTCACTACATCTATTTTGTCTTTTTATGATGTATTGGCTTCAATTTCTTTTTTCTTTCTCTTTTGTTTCTGATTTTGGTTTTGTAAGCCTTTTTTTCATGTTTTCTTGATAAGGCATTGTGTGAAAAATTTCATGTCTTAAAAGGGACTTTGTCGTGGAATAAAGGAGAAGTGTGACAACCAGAATGCTTGGATTTAAGTTTTTCTCCTTCTTTGTTTGGGAAAATTCCATAGGTTGAGATAAGTATAGATGGAAAATATGATTTGTCCAAGAGGAGAACCTAGAGGGAACCAACTATGTCCACGCCTATGCTAGTGCCTAAACTACTCAACTTGGTGTAAATCTGCCCGTGTGTTAACGCTTTTCCAATATAGTAGATAAAGAATAAGGGGAAACTCTAAAGGGTGCAAACCAATATTAGAGGTGTTAAAATACTTCTATGAAGGGGAAACACCCTCTTCTCTCAATAATTTGGAATCCCTCTTCCACTCGTTGAAAATAATAAGTTTCTGTGAAAAATTCTATTAAATACATAAATAAAAGGTGAAAGAAGTGAAAAATGTCCTACACAAGGAGGTGAAGAAAGCAAGGTTGTTGGGTTATTGTCCAGGCTCATTAGAAGCGAATCAATGTTTTTTCTCCTCAAGCGACTCTGACAGGGTATTGTCCAGGCTTGCTAGCAATGAAGCAAAATTTATGCTCCTGAAGTGACTTCATCAGGATATTATCCAGGCCTGTTGGAAGTGGACCAATACCAGAGATGAAAAATTAATACTCCGAATATCATAAAATCACCGTGCATATTACCCTTGGATTGAAATGATTGAGATATGTGGTATCTTTGTGTGTGTGTTTAACCAAGTAGATAAAAGTAAGATTCTATGTATAAAACTTGGCTGAAAGGGGGAACTTGGGGAAATCAATACTACTTGAAGGGTTGACCCTTAATTGTAAGCTATTCCTGGATAGAGAAGTTGAACTCCACCCAATGTGTTGCCAAATTTTTTCATCACTACAACACCCTTCAAAATTTCACTACATCCTAATTTTAGAGCCTACTTCATTGCCATATCAAGTGCCACCTTGGTATTCAAGTTTCGTTTTGGGTTGTTTCATATTGATTAAGTGTTCTTGAGTGTTATCAAGTTTCATTGGATTGACTAGAATATCTCTATATGCATTTCATGGTCATAATTCCTTTGTTGTTTTAAAACGATACTTTCAGGTCGCAATTACACACACTTCATTGGTTAGACTTAGGGAATGTGTATAAAGTGGCGTTTTAATGTATTTTAATTTTTTATAAATATTGTCTAATTTTTATCAATGAGTTAGTGTGTGTCACGCATGGTTTTATTTCTAGAACTTATCTTGCTCACCCATTGACCAATCATCCATAAGTAGACAAATTTCAGTTTCAAAACGAGCTCATTAAGGCTAAGATTGTATGAGTGAACTCTGAATACTTGATGGGAGACTCTTTTTTGTTTGAAAGTGCACCATGGGCCATCCTTGAGAGTTGGGTGCACTCTCAAAGCATGAATCCCCTTACTTGTTCTAAACCGCAACCTTAAAAAACCAAGCCTTCCTTTGAGAACACTACTTCAACCCGAAGGAATGCACCCGCCTTGGGAGAATATATCAAACAGAAGGAATGTACCCTCCTTGGGAGTATTCCTTGGACCCAAAGGAATGCACCCTCCTTGAGCACACAAGAACACCCGAAAGACTTAAGCTCCACCCATCAGCCTTACACAATGCTCGATGTGCCCTCTTGACCCTTTGAGTGCACGAGTGCATATCGAAGGCACGAAGCATCATCCTTCAACCTTTGAAATTCCACCATGCACCCTATTTGGGTTGTTGAGAAAATGAGCGCACTTCGAAGGTACAAGCTTCATACTTCAGCCTTCAAACTTGCACCATGTGCCCTCATTATTTTTTAGTGAGAGTAGTCCTTCAAACCAAAGAGATTTTCCCTCTTTCAAAGCACTCCTTTGACCAAAAGAGATGTGAAATATTTGAGATAAATCCTTTGACCTGAAGAGATGCGCCCTATTTGAGAGCGCTCCTTTGACTCGAAGGAATGCACCCTATTTCTCTCCCTTGAGGGCACATCACACTTGGGAAGCCTGAAGCCTTCCTTTTCGTCCTTCAGACTTGTGCCATGTGCCTTTCCTTGACTGTATCCTTATTTTGAGTGCACAAGTGCATGCTGAAGCCATGAATCCTTTTCCACTTGGCCCTTAAACCTTTCAAAGTGTGCCCATGCATCTAGAAGACGATTTTGTCCCTCTCGAGCACACTAAAAAGGCATGAAAAAGAAATATTCATAAAACTTGGTAAAATAGGAGTTTTTTAGGTTGATCGTTTCCTATCATGAGTGATTGCAAACAAATTTATTCCAGGGACCTCATGGAAAACACACATGAGAAATATCGCGGAAAGAGGAAAAAAAAGGAAGTTTGAAAAGGACCAAGAACACACTTTCAAATGGATGATTGAAGCACCCCAAAGACTCCAATATTTAACACTCTTTGGAGGGTGAAAGTTCCATGATCAAAATATAAAGAAAGAGAAAATATAGAGTGGAAAATTTTTCACCACTTGAGAAATTCCATGTCATCAGTCACTATCAATCTGAGTCATCAAAGATAGTGACATGTCAAGTCACATGATATGACGATGTGGAGGTAATGATGTAGTATTTTAATCATTGTAAAATAAAAATAAGTGGAAGTATAAGAGTCATATGTGGAACATGAAGATTGACATAGTCATATACGAACGAAGATTGTATAGAAGTGAAAAAGTCATTTAGAAGTTCAGGAATTGTTTAGAAGTCCAAAGGACACACTAGGAATCCAAGATTCATGTGGGAAATGAAAGAGTCACGAGGATATGAAATTCCATTCCTCTTGTTATAAAAGAAACCTCATAACTCCAGAAAATGGATTTTGAGGTCTTAAGATTTAGAGAGCTAGTCTTGACTTATTTAATTGGCATAGGAGAGAAAATTATTCTATGGAGAAGTAATAAGTTACTTAATGTTCCACTATTGGAACTAGTGTTTAACATTTTAATTGATGTATTTGGAAATTTCACCATATAATTGATGCTATATGAGGCAAAACATTTTAATGCATGTATCAAAAATTATTTAGGACTATTCTTGGGACATTTACGATATTTGTTGTGTTCAGATGTACTGGAGAAATTGAACTATTTTGGTGGCTTTGGTACTTGTATTCTTGAATGTATATTGTATTTCCCCTAGTATCATTGTGTGAACTATTTCTCTAACGAATATTTTCATGGTCTCATGCGCCTCTTCTAACATAGTACTATTACTTTCCTCTTAGACAGACACTTTTTGTCTCCCCTCGTGAATGTTTCATTTTACATCCTGTAATTGGTGCTTCACAATGTCATCTTACTTGCTTATTCAAGGATTATGTATATAATCTCTTATGTTATTCATTGAAACCAAGAATAAATTTTTTGTTATGGTGGTCAGGCTGATACTTCGAATGGGGCTCCTACTCCAAATGGTGTGAGGTCTAATTTGGACTTTAGATTGGGGAGACCCCATGTATGTTGGTGGTGTCCAACACCGTTAGCAATGCCTTAATTCCATCAATTATTTTACCATAATTTCCTATAATAATTAAATCATCAACATATAAGGAAATTAGTACAACATTCCCCTTTGAATAAAATTCAGTATATAGTTTTGGGTCTCTTTGGCTACTTATAAAACCCTGTTGAAGAGCGAAGGAATCTGTCTTCTCATACCATGACTTGGGTGCCTGCTTCGACCCATACAATGTTTTCTTTAATTTGCAAACTAGATGTTCTTGACCCTTTTTCACAAACCCTTCTCGATGAGTAAGATAAACCTCCAAATTTAACTCACCATTAAGAAAGGGACATTTTACATCTAATTGGTGACGATTCCAATGGTACTTTATAGAGAATGTAATTAATAGTCTAATAGTGTTAAACTTAGCTACAGGTGAGAATGTTTCATCATAATCAATGACTTCATTTTCTGAGTACCCTTTTGCCACAAATATAACTTTGTACTTACGTATAATGACATCTTCTTTGAATTTGGGATTTTACAACCATCTAAATCCTATGGGATCTTTATCTTTAGGCAATTTAGTCAATTGCGAGTATTTGTTTTTCATTATAGAGTGATATTCTTCCTTCATTGATTTTCTCCACTCTTCATGTTCATTAACTTCATTAAAACTCTTGGGTTCTATGACATTTAAAACACCACTCATGAGTGCATAGTCTTGTTGAAGGGAAACTCAATCCCCCCCATTTTTAAATTATTTATTTGAAATAATGGGGACCATTTTTATAAATTTTTGGTTAAAATCATGTTTTAATGATTCTCATTTGGTTAAATATCCTACAATTTTTCCTTTTCTCCATATTTATATTTTTATTGCTTCACTGAGTTCAAATTTTCGTTAGCTTTCCATTGGTACTTGTTTCATCTCATTTCATTACATGGTTTTCAAATGGTTCTCATCCAAATTTCAATAATTTCTAGTTCCTCGGTTAAAAAATGTACAAAATGTATATTATTTTAATTTTTGTAAATAAAATTAGTAATTCATTGCAAATATTAGTTCCTAGTCAATTTTTACTAATTAATTCATTATTCACTAACAATCCTACAAAATCACCCAACCAAATTGTAGAACAATTAAAATAATATGCTTTCAGGATCTTGGTAATTATTAAAATTCCTAATTTTAAAAGAAATGAGGAGACCTGAAATCTCAGAAATAAAAAGTGGTTGTTACATAGTTAATTTTATCAGATTTTTAATTACCAAAGTGGTTGTAGGTTATAATGGATAAGTTCCACTCCAATTAGGTCCCACTCCACGTGACCCTCCTCTCCTGCTTCATACCATAATTTTCCTTCACTTCTTATCAATCTCCCTATCAAGCCCTGGGACATCGGAACAATTACATCAAACTCTAATAAAATTTCCAATTTTGAAAAAGCTAATATAACAAAACATGAGAATCTCCGAATAAGGACACTTTTGATGGTTCTTAATTTAATAGCCACGATTATTTGTGTTAGTGATTGGGAATTGTCTCTTTAGGATGATTCTTAATAAAAACTCGGAAAAAAACATGCTTTAAAAACCATGATGCTCGAGGTCCTGATATACCTCATCACCTCTGATACCCTCAACACCTCAAACAAACATGGGCATATAACACCTCAACACTTATTGTAATATTAGAACAGGAAAAGGATTTATCAAAACACTCATTTGAAAAACCCCGATCCAAAATTTCCCGATATCTGATATCTTTTGAGGTTTAATGTAATTCTTTTGCTATCAGTTGAGGTTTGTTTAAATCCCCCTCTCCTTTATTTAATAAATCCTCCTCTCCTTAAAAATCCTCCTCAATTTGTATGACTCATACATCAACCCAAAATTCACTTTTGCCCATACATATGGGGCCAACAGACACTAATAAATTGACATGTGTCTCATATTAATTTTGATATTTAATTGATTCATTCTAATTTAAAATCATCTATATATATTTTATTTAGATTAATTTTAATGTTATAATATAACTTTAGTTAATTAATTTAATAATTGTAAATAAATTAGTTTATAATTAGTTTAATTAATTTAATTTAATTTAATTTAATTAGTTAATTATAATTTGCATATAATTAATGAATTTCATAATTGTAATTAATTAGAAATTAATTAATTTAATTGTACATTTAATTTTATATTTAAAAATTTTAATTGAAATTTCATATTTTTGGTCGAGGCAACAAATTTTCCAGAATTCTAGAAAACTCAACACTTCAACTTTGGAAGCTCATAAGTTGAGTTTTATTTCCGAAATGAGGCCCAAGATGGCTTGTTAGATAGATTAAATCATAGATAATATTTTTGAAGTATTTGCATGACCAGAATTAGTCATTAAATAATTCTAAAATTCAGAAGAAAATGAAGGTCCTAATTTGTAAACAAAATTATTTTTTTTCATTTTCATTTGCTCATAGCCTCCGTGGAGTGCAGAGACATTCACATTTTAGTTGAAGATATTTTTTTTCAGATTTCGTATTTATTATTTTAATTTAATTTTTCTTGGTTTTTGGTAACAGAAAAGTTGAGGAGATGAGGAAGATAAGATTTCAGTCAATAGAATTTCTCCAAGAAGAGAAGAAAAAGAATTTGAACCAATGAAAATTGTTGGAGCATATTTGTTCTTCAAAAGTCTCCTAATTGGAATTCATTTTGTAAATTATAAATAGTTGTTTTTGGAATTCAATAGGGGATTCTCTTCTTTGCAATTATATAATTCCTATAGCACTATTGTAATAGGGGTTTTGAGCTGTAGGTGAGAGGAGAATAAAATATGAGATATGTGGGATAATTTTGGCATTTTTCTTTTTCATTTTGGATCATATTCGTGGGGCTGAGTTTGCATTATTGAAACTTGATTTTTGTAGCATAATTCAATCATGTAAAAGGAATGTTGGAGATTGGAGCTAAAGAAATAGGTGCAATAAATTGGTATTTAAGATACTATTGTTTTTATACTTATTTCATTTTATAATGGCAACATTGTGTCATTTTCATTCATATTCGTGCACTATTGTTGATGTGAGTAATTTACCTCAATAGTCTGTTTTTATTTATCTCTATTCTTGTGTGTTGAACTTTGATTTATGAGTAACTATTTACTAAGAAATAAACCTTTTAATTTTTATTTAACAAACAATAATATTTTGTGAACTATTTCCTTATATTATTATTTAATCATTCAATTTAATGATTTAATAATCTTCATAATTTTGTGAACTACTTTCTAAATGTTTTTGATTAATTATTAAATGTTAATAGATCTATGAATAACATGTTTTGGTAGTTCTAATATTAGTTAATTGAAGTATTTTATTAGCTATATATTCATCTTAAGCCAGACATGTTAAAATCTCAATTATTTAATTACTTTTCTCTCGGTTGGGTTAGATTTACATCTTCATATTCGAGAAATGCTTGGGATTTATTTCATTTTGCTTGCATTATAGGATTAATTTTCATTTAGATTAACTATTAAATTTCTAGAAGTCCTATTATCAAAGAGAAAAATTTTAGTTATGGTTTTGTTGAGACCCATATCAGCTTAAGGATCACTTTATTGCCTCATCATCAAGAAGAGTTGATATGATGTCTCTTCTCTATTGGTAGGTGAAAGCCTTACTTTAACACAATAGAGGTAGAGGGAGGGTACATGGACCCAATCAAACTAGTCATAACCACCATTTCAACGGAAAAGGAACTTATTTATGTTCTCGATCGGGTGGTCTCCCTTATAATGTTGAGGTGGAGAAATTCGAGCCTTCAACATTTTTTGCGCTAGAAGAAGGGCCTGATGACTTGTTGTATTTTTAATATTTTTAATTTTTAATTTTTATTTAATCACAATGGTTCCTTCCAAACTTCAAATTTGGAGTTGTATCTCTGGACATGCATCTACTAGTACTCCACCAGAAATTGTAATACACTTTTCAAAGGTAAAGTTTAACGGTAAGACATATGTTTATGCATTTGATCATGATATTTATGAAGGCATTTTATGCAGGATTTTAAATCTTACATTCTAATGAAAATCCAGAGATTGGTGACAATCCTTCTAGTTGACTCTATTCACAAATGGGATCATCTTATCAGAAAATTCCTTTATAAATTTGATGGTTATGATTTTGACTAGGTATGTGATGAATTTGAACATTTACAAGGATTTGAAAATGAATCTCTCTTAGATTTTACTATTATATTTCAATTAATTTGTTTGAAATCCAAAGCTAAAGATAAAAATTCAGACAATGAATTAATGGATTAGGTTCAATATATTTGTTCTCTTCCTCCCATTTCAAATCCTTAAGTAACAATTGCAAGCTTTGATGACTCTCCTTCAACTTCTAGTCACATTATAAAAAATTATGATATAGAGGTGTATATTAACCATGATGAAGTGGCCTAAGCCATGTATGATAAATTATTAAATCTAGTACACAACTCTTACAATATTAATGATAATCATTCTAATTAATCATTATCACAAAGCTTGCAAGAATTTGATAAAAAATAAAAGAAGAAACTAGTAATAAATGTGAAGAATTAAATGCCTCGAAATCTGAAAATCACCCCAAAATAAATTTAGTAAATTAGTTATTAAATCTTTAAACACAAGTAGTAATCGAAGATTATTATGTGAAATTTTCTATAGAAATTTCAGAATTCTTTCATGATGGTCAAATGATAAATTCAGGGCAGCCAAACAACATTATTCAAATAAGCACAATTAGCCAAATGAATGATCTGAAATTTGTAATGAACAAAACACACAAGGATCTACAACCAATGATTGTTTCAGATTCATTTCTTTAGATTCACATTTCTCTCTTTATTTAGATATTTTTGATGGTTATGATTTATCTCCTCTTTGTATTAATTTTGTTCCAGAAAATAGATAGGTTGCTCTAAATGAATATACTATTAGTTTTTATCGTGATAGAGAATCATTCACTCATCATTCTTTTGAAATTAATGAAGATGTGATTTAAATTCCTTCTTGTCTTGATGCATCATTTTGGAATGAAGGAGATTCTAATGAATGTCGCAAAGTCATTTATGATAATTTATTTGACACTTAGGATTTTGATGTGTCTCATTCCCTATTAAATCATCATGTTCCAAATAAAACTATGCTTGAGAATGAAGGAAACCTTAATATAGAAATTGTTCTAATTGACTCTCATTTTCAAACATTTAATCATACTCATGGTTTCATCATTCAATAAACCATCCCAATCTATTATTTTTATGACGATCAACTACTCATTCCTATTCATAGTCATGATCTCTTTCTAATTCACAAGTTCGTGTTGGAAATAATTCTAATTCCATTATTCTGACCAATTCTTGTGAAGAGGAAATTAATTCAATTCAATCCCAATTCTGTTATAACATTAGTTGTAACAATAGGATAAATTCTCATTTGATTTCATTTTCTTTCCTTCACTTATCTTGTTTGATTTCATATTTGTTTTTTGTTTTCATTTTTCACTTTTTAGATGTCATTTACTGGCATATTGAGCAATTAAGTGTTGATAATTTGCAATTTGTATTGCTAGAATGTGAAGAAGAATTACAAAATTCAGATTATGACCATCAAGATTTGTTAACTTTCCAATTCCATTTTATGGTTATTTCGTATCAAATTACTTTTATTTCTAGAATCCATTCTCAATATGAAACAACAATTGGCAATGAGTTAATCCAATATGACGAGCTATCAAACTCAATTGAAAATATTCTAACATAAAACCCTTGGTTAATTTTCCATATAAATAAAATAAAACCAAGGTTGTGAGACACATATTCCAACATGCATGTTGGTAAAAACATAATGATGGGTATCACTTGTGATTAATTAATGGTTATGGAAATTGGCAAAGGAAAAGAGGCATTAGTTGGAATGTATTTATGAAAATAAAGGAAAATAGGAGAAAATGAAGGTGAAGAGGCACAAATATGCATGGGATGGAATTTAAAGGAAAAATGAAGGAAAGTGATGAATATATAGGTGTCAATGAGAAAAAGGGTTCTTAAGATCAGTACATCTAGAATACTAGTACCCGGAGCAGGGTTGGAAAAATTATACACATACTTAGAAGGTCGTGGGTTTAGGTACTAGTTCCTAGAGCCCTGGACCACTTGGCTAGAGACCAATCTAGTCGGTGTTAGTGATGTATAACCGTAGAGGTGGAATCACTTTGGTTAAGGGTTCGTGTGGTTTGCCATTTGGAAGCCATGTTTTAGTTTTGTCTTGGTTTATTCCATGATATCCCACATTCATTCTTGGAATATCGCGTAGGGGTGATTGGTTGAAAGAGAGATTTGGGTTAGCCCAATCTATGGTATGGATGTACGTGGAAATCCCTAACTTGGTTTCCATATTCATATTTTAATATGAGAAAATTTCTTATTGTGATATATGAATATTTGTAGTGATTATTTCAGAGATGTTATGGCTAAGTTTCCATGATCTCTACGCTTTATTTCTTGGCTACATGATGTATGTTATCTATGGATATTGTCATGATTTGTTTATTTATCAAATGGCTGATGAATATATTGACTAATAAGTGTTTTTGAAGATATGTGGAGAGGGAATAGAGCCTTCTTGGTGATCCTTATATGAATCTCAGACTTTTATGATTATATATTCATTCATGACCTGAGGATCAAAGTCTTAGATCTTGGGATCGTAGGCACTGAACTGTAGAATTTAGGTCATAACCACTAGAAGCTAGGCTTGTGAGTGTGGTTGGAGGCTCACAATCACATGTAGTTAGTATCAAGGGTGCAATTATAGGTCTAGGTTAGTGAAATAAGGTTCCATATCAAGGATTGACCATCTAGGGTGTTTCTTAAGCTCTTGGGTGTTCTATCGTCCCTGTAGGATGTTAGTTTGGGGTCATTTTGTAGGCCCCACTTCCTTAACTAGAAATAGGAGGTCGAGTTAGCTCATAGTGACACTTGTCTCATATTTACCCTGATGAGCTTGTGAAATTGGGTAAATGTTGGAAGGGGTAGTAACAGGAAAGGTACTATGTGGCATGCCATAAAGGAACCATGTCACCTTATCTACCATGTCATGAGCCTTGCCATACTGGCTCCAAATAAAAGTTCCAAAACCTTGTGACACACATTTTTCATATTATAAGGGAATTGAGGTTTTCCATTCATAACTTGAGGTGGACGCATTCAACATGCCCCACTACGTCAAGTCTCCTTCGGAATAAAATCTCAAGAGTTTCCCTTAGGCCCCCCATTGAAACCTATGGGGTAAAATTTATAGGGTTATTTAATGGCCATAAGCACTTACATTCAATGGCGTAGATCTCTCATATCTAAGTGCTTGATCATCGCACCTTGTAACAATATTGAATATGGTTTACACCATTTCCTTCCAAAGTCATTTGTTCTAGCCTTAAGGATTCCAGTCCTGTACTTAGTAATTTTTTATTAATGTATAAGGGCCTTTTCCCAGGCCTCTCACACATAGTCTATAGATATACAAGGGTATATACAGGCCCTTCTGGGCTATCCCTCTTATGCTTGTACTACTTATGCCCAAACTTAGCCCGCGAATGCATAACTGATAATTTTCATATATATATATATATATATATATATATATATATATCTAGGTCTCCTAACCTTATGGGTAAATATTGGTCCAATAGCCCATATATTTTAATGCAAGAATTCATTTGATTAAGACCTATTGATCTATCTCTTCATACATGGGTCATTTAGACCAGTTTGTAGACTTAGGATGGATACTGGAGTAAACCATTCCCTATAAGGGCCTTTTAGGGAGAACTTACATATAGAAAGTCACATTCCTTGTTGTTAACATGAGAAACTTTTCAATGCATTGACCAAATATTCAAACATGTCAATAGAAGTAATTAATCATTAATAGAGATTACCCATGTTTTCATCCTTAAGAACCCTTAGTTTAATTTAAAGCTTTGAAATTTCCATCGAAATGAGTCATTACCTAAACTATTTACACATTATATTAATATTCCTCATATATACAAGAAACAACACCCCTCAACATTATCATGCCATTTCCAGTACAATAAACAAATACAAGATAATCACATGCCCAAATACATAAGGGAATACTTATATTATAAAGAGATATGGCAACTACTATTGGGACTCTAACACTTCACCCAAATTTAGACAAGCTACAACTACATTTAATTGTAGATGTCACCCCCGAGCCATATTCCATTTCCTGAGGTGGATTGATTTTGAGTGGAAACTTAATCAATGTTTACAATTGAAACAATATGTCACTAGGTCACTCTTGCTTCATCCATCAACTACATAATCTTCCACTCAATATTTCTAGACTTTACATAAATTATTAACACCCATGCTAGGATATGATTGTAGAGAGAGTCTTAGATCACCTTTAGTAGAAGAGAGTCCACTTCAAGGGAAGGTTCATCAATGGATAAGATACTTCTAGGTTAAGAGATCACCTTTACAAGTACTTCATATGTGATTCATGCATGGGATCTTTAGCCCCATGGAAATTCTTGGTGGTTCATCAGCCCTCACAAATACCTCAATGTCTCTTCCCAATCTAGTAGGTTCAACAATCCAAAAGTTTCCAATCGGTTATTCATCCTTCATGAAACCCACTGTGCTCTATATTTTTTTCACTCAATAAGCCTCTTTGAGGGTTCCTCAACTGGTTCACTTTCTCTAGAGATTGATCACTATGATTATGATCATTTCTCTCCTGTTACACCTTTGATGCTTGGAGGAATTTCTCCTTGTATTCACCAATTTTTTTCCATTGCGCATGCCTAATAATTTTCTCTCCCTTTTTGAACTATTTTTAATTCCCCCTCAATAGAGTAACTATCCATATTCTTCGAGGTTCCACGTAGGTCAACTGCCTTTGACATCCAACCCATTCCTACTTTTATTTTTTTTTCCTTTGTTGCTTGTTGTTTGAGATAAAAGAAAGATGGGCACGCCCTTTTATTTTTTAGTTATACATAATCAAATGATTAAACTTCTTAGAAAACCCATGGTTGATGAATTTAATTTCACCAATTCCTATAAAATTATCCATCCTCAAGCAACTGAAATTTTTGTCCCTTTATCTCAACCAATATATATATTAAGATTAGTTATAATGAGGGGAAATTTTAACTAGGGTCTATCACAAACTCCTTCCCCTTGGGGGAACACCATCCTAAGTTTTAAATAAACATATACAAACACCACATGCTTAACAACCAAGCACAACTGATATGGTGCTTTATACAGACAACTATATACAACATTTACAATGTATTTACATTTTCCCTACTCAACAAATAAGAAAGGATATGTGACTAGCATTTGATCAACCATTTTACACTTGGCTTCCTCATGCCCAAAGTGCTTCCATTTCACTTTGAATTTCTCTATTGCTTTATTATAGAGCATGAGATACCTCCTATCTAGGATGCATAGAGGTCCTCGTTGGAACTCTCCCTCTAGATTTACCTATAAGAAAAACCAATAAATTACATGATTAACATCATGCACCTATATTTAAGAAAAGGAACATGAAAGAGATAATGAACTCTCACTAATGGTGGCAATGCCAACCTATAGGTCACTGGACCTATTCTTTCAAGAACTTCAAATGGACCACAAAATCGTGGTGCAATATGACACAGGACCCAAATTTTAAGGGGATCTTTTTGTGTCTATCACATAGGTAAACATGTTCCCAAACATGGAACTCTTTGAGCACTCTATGCTGTTCTGCAAAGCTCTTTTTCCTATCTTTTTCCACCTTCAAATTCCTTGTAATTATTTTCATTTCTGGTTCCATGTCCTTCAAAATATTAGGCCAAACAAGGACCCTATTCACTAGATCATTCTAGCTAATAGTAGTATTACAAATCTTCCCATAAAGTGCTTCAAATGGGCTCACTTTTATTGATTCTTGGTACCCATTATTGTATGAAAATTATAGAAGCAAAACATATTCCTCCCACTTCCTTCGCTATTACATTACATACATTATTAGCATGCCCCCGAGGATCCTATTTATGCTCTCTATTTTCCCATAAGTATGAGGATGGTGAGTTGTGCTAAATTCTAGCTCAACTCCCAATCCTGCAAATATCTTTCTCTAGAACCTTGAAGTGAACATGACATCTCTATTCGAGATAATTTTATGGGAAATCCATACAACCTCACAATTTCCTTTATGAAAATTTGAGCCATTTCACTCGCTGAATTTTTAGACGTAACTTGTCAATCACTACCATGATTTCATCATGTTGTTTAGAAGTCTTTTGGAGCCTTGTAAAATATTCCATGGAAATCACTTATCACTTCCATTTTGGAATGGGTATAGGCTTCAATAGAAAAATTGGGTTCTTGCACTCAACTTTCACCTATTGGAATTATATACATTTGGAGATGAAATTAGCCACCTCCCTTTTCAAGTAAGGCCAATAGTAAAATTTATTGATGGTCTTTATAGTTATTTGATAGCCTAGGTGGCTAGAATATGGATTAAATGAAAATTTTTCAATACCATCTTCTTTATATTCCCCTCATTTGGCACATATATTATATTCTTGAATCCGATCAACCCACCTTTTGAGAGGAAATATTCTTTTTCCTGATCACCCTAGAACCCTTGTTGCATTTTCTCCTTTAACTATTGATATTTTGTGTCTTTCTACCCAACATTTTTTATCCTTTCTTTAAGATCATTTCCATAAGAACTTATGGTTGCTATATATTTCATTTTTACTCTCGTGCTAAGCGCATCATCCATTCTATTATCTTTTCCTTTAAGGTATTTGATCTCGAAATAAAAATCACTGAGTGTGTCTACCCATATAGATTTCCTTAAATATAATATAGGTTGATCAAAAAAATTTATCAGCCATACATTATCAATTATTAGAGTAAATCTTCCACTAAGAAGGCAGTGTCTCCAAATTTTCAATGCATGGATGATGGCAGTCAATTCCAAATAATTAGTTACATATTTCTTATCATGTTTATTTAGTTTTAGAGATTTGTGACAGACCACTTAGCCTTCCTACATCAATAATCCAACAAGTCCCTCCTTGGAGGAATTTTTCCATACAATAAAATTATTTTCAGGATCTTCTATTCTTAGCACTGGTGCATTAGTTAACTATTTTTTCAACTGATTGAATATTGCAACATAATACAACCTCCATTCTAACGTATTCCCCTTCTTTTGCAATGGAGTTATTGGGGTGGAAATTATGGAGGAGTTCCTAATGAAAATCCTATAATGGCCTACCAGTCCCATAAATGACCCATTTTTAGCCATATTCTTAAGCATGGGCCAATCCATGATGGCCTTAACCTTCTGTGGATCTACTATTACTCACTATTTTGAGACAATGTGTCCAAAGTAATGGATATGTGTTTGGAATAAATCAGATTTAGTAAGTTTTTCATAAATATTATTCGCTCTTAGAAATTGTAGTACTACAGCCAAATTCTCTTCATGGTCCCCCTTGGTGTTTTAATAGACAAAATTTTCATCAACAAAAACCACCACAAATCTATCTAGGTAGGGGAAAAATAGACTATTCATCAAGCATATGGATATTTCAGGGGAATGAGTAAGCCTAAAGGTCACTACCAGAAACTCATAATTCCCATACCCGGTTCTAAATGTTTTATTATGGATATATACATCTTTAATATGCTCTTGATAATAACCTGATTTCAAATCAATCTTGGAGAACATTGTTGCTCCCCTTAATTGATTGAATCTATCATCATTTCTTGGAAAATGATACATATTATTGGTGTTCACCTTATTCAATTGTCTATAGTT
The DNA here is from genome assembly GCA_034641835.2 of Pinus albicaulis. Classification (NCBI taxonomy): domain Eukaryota; kingdom Viridiplantae; phylum Streptophyta; class Pinopsida; order Pinales; family Pinaceae; genus Pinus; species Pinus albicaulis. The sequence continues at coordinate 755,130,951 of CM076575.1, read as the reverse complement.
AATGAAAAAACTGAGTGTTCCATTCTTCTTCTTCGTGAATAAAACTACTTCTCCCAATGGAGATACACTTGGCCCTATATAGCCCTTGTCCAAGGTATCCTTGAGTTGTAGCTATAGCTCAATAAATTCTAGAGTAATCATTCTATGTGAAGCCTTTGATGTTAGATATTCCATTGGAATTAATTCAATAGAGAAATCCACCACTCTATGAGGAGTAAACCAGGGTATATCCTTAGGAAAGGGATCTGAAAATTGTTTTAAAACATGATATTTCATCATAACATCATTGTCATCTTTCCCAACGTTGTAATTAGCTTAAGCACCGATAGACATTTTCACAAAAAATAAAATACATCCCTTTCTATAACTTCTCTTAACTTGCATAAATGAAATTAATCTCATAGAATTAGGTTTCACTTTTCCCCACAATATTGTATTCTCTCCATCTCCATTAAGGAATTCTATGGTTTTCTGAAAACAATCAACCTTGGTGCGATGCATATACAAAGATTCCATCCCTATCAATGTGTCATAAGGTCCGAGTGGAAACACATTGAAATTGGCACTAATAGACATGCCATTTAGCTCAATTGGGCATGCCCTTACTATGTTCTCCACTTTAATTCTCATCCCTGTGGCCAACTGAGCTATCCAAGGCTTAGTATGCACTTCCTTTTTTCAGTAGTACTTAGAAGAGTGCCTCTTTTCATAATATCTTCACTTAAAAAACTATTCCTCTTTCTATATCTACTCTTATTTTCCCCATTAGCTCTTTATTATTATCCCAAAGGACTTTGCCTATCGTTATTACTAATCTCCAACTCATGCTTCCTCTATCTTTGTAAGCCCGACAGGAATTGTGGTATCACTACATCGACTTCTACTTGTTTTTCTTATGCCATGAAAAGCCTTTCATTGTCAACCTTGTAACTCCTTATTTATGATCTTAAGATCCTTAGTGTTTCCATCCAATAAAGAGAGTCTACCCCTCCTCGTTTCTCAACTGATCTTTCCTCATCAACTATTCTCTCTTCTTCATATTCATGTTGCGATTTTTCAAAACTATATTGCGCCATTCCTGTCCTCATCTCTTTGAATATTAGTGTATTATTATGTGCTTTCAAACACACACACACACACACATTTTTAGGTTTAAAAAAATTCAAATGCATAATAGGCATAATCACCTTGGCTTGTTGTTGGAAATATAACTTCAATATTACACCTCAATTAGTACATCAATATGAATAAAATAATATCAATCATTAGTACCATGCTACATGCATATGCTCATCACAATGAAGAAACAGCATGTGGAAAATATTTTAAAATATGATATTTCCTTAGAACATCAATGTTGTCATTACCAACATTGCAGTTAGCTTCAATGCTGCTAGATATTTGCATAGAAATAAAATAAATCCATTTTTTCGAATTCTCTTGGCATGAAATCTAAAATTAATATAAAAAATGTACGTTTTACTTCTCCCCACAATATTTTATGCTCTCTATCTCCATCAAGGCATTCGATGGTCTTCTCAAAATAATAAACCTTGGTGCAATGCATATACAACCAGTCCATCGCTAGTAGTGTGTTATATGCTTCGATTGGTAGCACATTGAAATTGGAAATTGTTGGCATTCCATTTAGGTCAATTGGACACACCCTTACTATGTGCTATAGTCTCCTTCTCATCCTCATGGACAACTGAGCTAGCAAAGGATCAATATGCACTTCCTTTTTATGAGTACTTACTATAGTTTCTTTGTTCATAGTATGTTCACTTAACAACTTGTACCTTTTTCTATATCCACTCTCATTTTCCCCATTAGTTCTTTCTTATTATTCCAAAGGACCCTACCTATCCCTATCACTAATGTCCAACTCATTCTGCCTCTAGCTTTGTAAGTCTGGCAGGCTTTGTAGTATGACTACATTGAATTTTTTTTCTTGTGGCCAGACAAGCCTTTCATAATTTTCAGCCTTACAACTCCTTATTTAAGCTATTAATATCCTTAGTGTGTCCATCCAATCAAGAGATTCTACCCCAATCTGTTTGTCTATTGATAGTTCTTATTCAATTTTCCTTTCTTCTTCATATCCATGTTGTTACTAGTCGAAACTATATTGCACCATTATTGTAGTCATCTCTTTAAACCTTAGCATCTTATTATGTCATTCCAAATACCCATACTTTTAGGTTTAAGGAAATTTAATTGCATAATAGGCTTATCATCTTGGCTTTTTGTTGGAAATATAACTACAATATTACACATTAATTATTACATTAATATGAATAAAATCATATCAATCATTAGTACCATGACATCTGTATATTGTCACCACAATGAGGACACACCAAATAGAACATATGATAAACCCACACAAAGATCAGGTTTCTAATTCTTATCATGAGGGTTTAAGGCCTCACTTGGTCTCTAAAGATCGAGTGTTGAACATCCACTATAGTAATTATGTAATAGAGCCCAGCCAATCCATGTATTGAACATGGAAGCTTTAACACTACCTTGTAACACACCCCCTATTATCCCTAGGGCCTACTGAGGGTAGAAGGACAAAGTTACTATGATGACCCAACCTCTAAAATCCAATTATGAAATTGGGGTCTAAATTTTTTGATCTTTTACAACTTCTTCAAAATTTAAAATAGATGACATAATTGTGGTCATCTTGTCAAGGCCTTTCCAATGATATAAAATTTTCTTCAATCTAAATCCCATACCGAAATATATGGGTATTCAAATATTGGCCTATGAGATAGTACCATGTCATCTAACCTACCACATGGTGCTTGCATGGTCCACACATGGCACCCATGTGGTTATCTAACTCATGCGTCGTGTTATCACCAAGTGGAAACTTCCATGTCAGGACCCTTTATATGTAGTTCACATCTATAGTATAATATAAGGGTAACCCTCTCTTTAACCCTTCCAAATGTCGCGCAAGACTCTCCTTGCCACCTCATCCCAAAGATTAATTCTTGGGAATTCACCTTTCAATTCCCTGTCGAATATTCTCGGGTGAAACTTCTAGGATTGGGTGGATCCTTATAGGGCCTATGAACAACATGTACTAATATCTTCGTTACAACTATGCGATGAACTCCAGCCTTCCACATCACCTAGGTTATTGCCTTTGTAACACATTTAACAACACCAGGATGACATGGTCCCTTTAAAATTTTGGGGTTATATGGATAGACTACAAGGCTTCCTTGATCCAATACGATGAGTCCATTTTCCCACCTTGCCACATCCTCCTAGATATAAAAATATTTTGGGTCTCCACAATGCCTCAAATCAAAACCTCTAAGGTTCAGGATGTTTGGCTGACCTCATCAAAATAAAATGTCTAGGTGACGTCAGATGATGTTGTAGCATCCACATGGCCTCCTCTAAAAGTGTCACACGTCACGTGATTTGAGTCATATTGGACCCATGAAAAGGCTAAGACAATGTGGCATGTGGCATGTGGCATGTTACAAGTGCACTAGATCACCCTCTCTTCCATGTCATGTGACTCATCATCCTAGGTCCCACCATAATTTCCAAGCCCTTGTAACGTGCATTTTTCATGTTATAAGGGAATTCGGGTTTTCGATTCGTCACTTAGGCTAGGGGATTCTAACCAACCCCACTACATGAAGTCACCACGCGAATAAAATCCCTAGAGTTTCCCTTGGGGCTCCCCTTTAAATCCGCAAAGAAAAAGTTCTAGGGTTATCATAAGGCCATAAATGCTTACCCTTCAATGGCCTAGATCTCTCCTCTCTAAGTGCTTGACCCCTGCACATACTCACAGGATCAAAGAGAGTTTACGTCATTTTCTTTTGAAGTCCTGTGCTCTAGTCTTAAGGATTCCAACCCCACTCTTATTAATTTTTAATCCATGTATAAGGGCCTTTTCCCAGGCTTATGATGCATAGTCTATAGATATACAGGGTCTTTCGACCAATCCTTCCTGAGCTTTTACTTCTTTGACCCAAACATAGCCTGCAAATGTATAGCTGAAATATTTTTCACACACACACACACACACACACAGATATATATATGTGTGTGTGTGTGTGTGTGTGTGTGTGTGTGTGTGCGTGTGTTATTTCTCCTGAACTTATAGGTAAATATCGACTTGATAACCTGAATATTTCAATGTAGGAATTCTTTTGAATAAAAAGGATTGATTTATCTCTTCATACACAGGGAATTTAGAGCAATTTACAGACTTAGGAGGGATACTGGAATAAACCATCCTCCAAAGAAAACATTCAGAGAGAACGGATATATAGGGAGTCACATTCCTTTTTCCTAACATGTGAAATTTTTCAATAAAGGGACCAAATATTCAAACATGTTAGTGCAAGTAATTAATCTTTGATAGTGACCACCCATATTTTCATGCTCTCAAAATCCTAAGTTAATTTCAAGATCCTAAATTTCAACACAAAATGAGCTATTCCCTAAAATGTTTACACAATTTATTAATATTCCTCATTCATATTCTAGTACTTGAAGTGGAGTGTTTTTTAGAGGAAATTTAACCAATGTTGATAGTTGAAACACGATGTCAATGAGTCACTTTGCCTTCATCCACTAGCTACACAAGATTCTACTCAGCCTAAATAGAAGAGGGAATTTAACCACTAGCTATACAAGCTTCCACTCATCTTAAATGGAAGAGAGAATTTAAATAAATTCTCCTTAACATTTATTATTTTTTTATTTAATGCTTTATTTTATGCATCTCTCCCATATTAAGTCCATATTTAAATATTTACATTCATTTACAAAGAGTACAACATGGCATATTTAGTCATGATTTAAATGTTTGCACTCATTTATAAACACTAGAACAAATAGGAGAGCTTACAAGAATTTGTTAATAGGTATATAATAGGTAGCTAATACCCCATACTAGACTTTAAAAAACAACGACCTATATATTTTCACTTTCCAATATGATGAAGATACATAATTCTTATCTTTTAAATAAGATAAATATTATATATTTTCATCATATTTGAAAGTATATATATGTGTGTGTGTTTTTTAGTATAATATGAAGTAAATATTGTAGTGTTCACTTTTAACTTTATTTTAATATAAAGCTTATATATATGTTAATCATAATAAAATATTTTAATGTTCAAATAAAAAAAATAATTAAAAAGAAAAAAATTCAATTAGTTTTTAATAAAATGAACTATCATTTAATTTTTCATATAAAATTGATATGTGACATAAAATATATTAATGATAATAAAATATTATCAATCCCTAAACCATCTTCACATAATTTATCTCTTTTTTTTATACAATATAAATCAGAAATCAAATATCTCAATATTTATCATAAGTAAAATATTTTAATGTATATCATTCATATATATTATTAACCATAGTTAGAAAATTTTAATTAGTTTCATTATTCATTAGTTAATTTTTTTTATCAACTTTTAATATAATTTTTTTATCAATTTCATTAAAATCTAACAAAAATTAATTGGAATTGCAAATTTAAATTGGTTTTTATCTTAGTTTTTATCTAGACAAAAATATTATATTAAAAAAAATAAAAAAAATTATACTTTAGGTTTCCCAATTTATTCCCAATTTAATTTAAATTAGCATTACAACCTTCCCTATCTTAAACCATAGATTCCTCTACAACATTGACCCTTAAGAAACAATACTCGACCTATTCTATTCTATTTTTTTTTTTCAACATATGCTCCATATTCCCCGCCAATCTCCCCGAGAAAATCTATGTACATCTCCGTCACCTACCTTGACCATCAATACTGTAGTATATTCTATTCCATGGATTTTCCAACATACCAACGAAGTATTCAACATATTCTGCAAACTCTATATCATTCCCACCTGGAAAATCTAAAAGTATGTATCTCATCACTCTCAGTTTATTCGAACTCCTCATTTAATCCATGAGTGAACGTTGGAAACATTGATGTTTCCCAACAGCTGTGAGAAGGGTACTGAGAATATAATGCCCATTCTATGATAGCTGCTCCCTGGAAGAAATTGATAGAAATTGATTGCTATGTAGCTCCTCCCGTTTGTTAGTGCGAACAGGGTTGTACTTAGACTTTACAGCTTAGAGGAGCCCCTTATTTCTCTCTGAAGTTGCTTCAGTTTTCCCATCATCCTCATTTTAACCCATACGAGTTGTGTATGCATATTTGATAAATTCTGAAGGCATCCAACAGTGGTAGCATACTATTCAGACGCTGGCTTTTCCTCAGGTCACTCAATTCCAACCACAAGGTGTCAGGCCTTCTGTGTTCCAGTTTCCCTAGGCAGAAAGTGGGTCACTCAAGAGTTTAATTTATTATGCCCCTGGCATAGAGTGCGTCACATGAGCTTGACAGAGTACTTCTGTTAGGCAGAAGCGGGCAGATGCAAACCCTCTTGATTCACTGTAACGTATTGAACAAAATGTGAGATTCAGTAACACAGAGTAAGGTAAGTTTTGAAATATTATTACACTAATAAACTGCAGAACACACTTACATCTTACATCTTCTACACCAGAATTTTCAAATATTATCACGCTGATTGCAACACACATCTTCTACACCAGTATTTTGTCAGAACAGTCATATTCTAACAACCAAAATCAACATAACAAAATATAAATATATAAGTAAACCCTAGATTGAAGATTAACAACATAAATTGCAGAAAGTTTAAGTGTTTACTATAATGGTGCCAATTGCAGAAACCAAGAATCTTAATTTGCTAGCAGAGCCCATAATTCACATATAGGCCACAGGTGTAAATTTCCAAGTACACCATAAAGGTATACATTCGGATAAATAAACTGTAGTTCAGTGGCCCATTGTTCCCCAACAACATGAATTCTCGCATGGAATTTGCGAGACATCCACGTGAACTGTCACGTGTACCAGTGACAAAATGTTTTTAGGTTTCCTTAACACACAGGACATGGGCAAAATTTGTCAATTTTTAGCAAAGGATATAGTGGTATTGGTGGATTTATGGATTTAGAAACTAATGCGGTAAGCGGATAAAAAATGGGCAGGATTAGCTCAACAGGGATCGTTGTAAATGCCTGCATAAAAGCGCATCAAATTGGGAGGGTATATTGTTTATTTATTTATTATAATTTTAATTTTATGTAAATATTAGTGTATTAAATATTATATAAATTTAAAATATATAGTAAATGTTTATATTCATATTTAAAAATATAGTAGAAAAATTTGTCATAATTTAATTGTGAAATTAATAATGGAAACAATTATTACTAATTGTTATATATTTTTAAATACAGTAAGAAAATCTCACAACTTAGTTGTTAAATTAATAATAGGGGTAATTATTCTTAGCTGTTTTTCAAATGCAAACTAATTCATTACTGTCATTCAAGGAATAACCTGGATCTGTGAAAGTTTCTATTAGTGCCAAATACTTCTGCTTTTTGGACCTTGTTTTAAAAAAAAACTAAAATATTTGAACTTATATCTTATTTAATATAAATATATATTATTATTCATTCCTTATATATATATATATATATAAATTATTTTAATAAAAACAAATATGTTATTTTATTAAATTATCTTAATAAAAATTTATTTTCTTTTATATATTTATTTTTTTTGGTTAGTTACCAAGTTTGATCATATTGACCAAATAAATTTGAAAATTTTTGAATTAGATTGGTTGTTTTAATAATTGAGTATTATGGTACTACATTTTAGTTAACTTAAAAAAGATTATAGTTAAAAGATAAATATCAATAGTTTTTAAAGGAGAAATTTTTTATATTAAAAGAATAGTATATTAAAATTAGTAATATTTTATATTAAAAATAAAACTTAAAAATTAGCAATTTTCTTATTATAGCAAGTAAATAGAATAATAATAGTTTAAAAAATTAGTAAGTTTCATATAAAATATTGTAAATAAAAAGAGTAAGTTCTATATTTAAAAATTGTAAAAATATTGAAGCATACTTTTTTATTTTTATCCATTTTTTTGGATAATAGCTTTTATAATGTTGGATATTGTTAGGTGTAAAATGAATATTATTATTGTGGAATTTTATATAAGGATTTTATTTTGTGTGGTTCATCACAATGATCAATCTACACACATGCACATATTTGTCGTTGAAGATTGAGAAATATATCTCTTGATATGTAGACATCAACTTAAGCCTATAATTGATATAATATTTAATTAATATTAATATTTAGTATCTTATTTTTTTTTGCAATAGGTTGCAGCTTTGAATTTTTTTCATTTATATTATATATTTTGTTTACATGTTTTTCTAATATGTAATACACATAAATTTGATGCGTTTTGTTTCTTAGTATTTCTAAAACATCTTAAATAAACAAAAAAACATTAATATTGAACATAAATAACCATAAATAAATGAAATTTTAATGAAATTTCTTTGAAATTTTGAATATAATCTTAGATCATTTTAGTTTATTTTTAAATTTTGAAAAAATATAATAAATTTTCTCCATACTGGATTTTACAGTATCAAATTATTTCAGTATGAAATCGAATACAAATTTAAATTTGGTACTTATGGTTTATACAGATTTCAGTTTTCAGTTTTATTAATATGTTTCTCAGCCTTAAAAAAAAACCTTTGTGTAAAATAATTTGGCCCAACTAACACTTAATCGGTGTTTAAAAAAATTGAATAAAATAGCTTGCAAACTTTTGTTTAATCCAAATTTGGATAAAATAATTTGTCACAGCTAAAATAACAACGACGGGGATTTGTCACAATTAGAAAACTTTGGTTAAAGGAAATTGCTAATTGTAAACTTTGATTAAGGAACCAAAATTAAGTGATTTTTTTGGTGAAAGGAAAATTAATCGTGGTCAAGGCCACGCCATTCCTATAGTCCCTGCGCTGCATTAGGTAACGACAATCTATTTTTTTAATAGATATAAATCATTCTGATTTAAATAATAAGTTTATTACTCGGTCACGTGAAATCTAGAGAATTTGCAAGAGATTTTGAATTTTATTTCATAATAATTTTGTTATTTGACAGAGAACTAAAAACTTTTTTATTTTATTTTGAGAAGTGTATTTTTAGTGTTTGTTGTAATATAATTGGAAGTAAAAAAGTAGTTCAGTATTTGTTGAAATATAATTGAAAATAAAAAAATTCTAATACTAATAATAAAATTGAGATATGTAATTTATTCAAAATTTTAATACAAAATTAATATGTTTCATTTGAAATATTAATAATAATAATAAATTAATAAACGTCATAAATAAAAAAATTCAATAATAATAATAAATTAATAAACGTCATAAATAAAAAAATTCAATATATAAAATTAAATAATATTCATATGTATTTAAAAATAATAATAACAAAAAAATATTTTTATACATATAGTTTATAAATAAAATATTTGACTTCTGATAATAAATAAAAGATTTCAGTGTCAATAGTTTGTATACTATATAGTGTTTAAAAAAAACATTGTTTATATATTACACAAAGTAATTGAAAAATAATAATCTTTATAATTAAAGAATTTCAAATAATCATACTATTTTATATTTTATCTTTTTAAGAATATTTTTGGGTTAATTTTATCTAAAATCTAACAAATACTTGTTGGAATTGTAACCTTAAACAATCTAACTACAACTGTCCTCACACATATTAACTAGAGATATATCAAACATGAGAAAAAATTGACATGCAAAAATTTGTTCAAATTTTACACAATAAAAATAGTTTGCATCTCAAAATATTTAATTCTTATAAATCCAATAGATAAATCTATACTGGTTTTAAAATTAAAAAAAATAATTAATATAAAAATATTACAATAAATTTATATGACCATAAAATAATTAAAAGATCATGTAAGTTTGGAAAAATCCAAGGTTATGATAGTCTTAGGACTTGGAGCTTGTTTCTTGTTATAAATAAAAATCATGGCAAAATATACTTAACTTTTAGAGAGATGAGTAAATTTGCAAAATCTGATAAGAAAATTTACAAAATCTATAATAATGGAAAATGATAGTAGTTGAAAGGAATAAAGCGAAACAATTTAATATTTATAATTTTCCATAAAATATAAAATCATATTCATAATATCCTAAAAATATTTAAAATAACCTAAAATTAAAAAATAAAGTTTCCTTTATTAGTATAGTTGTAATGTCAACGATTGGTTTCTCCCCATAATTATCTTATATCAATAATAATTTTTTCCATTATTATATAATAAAGATCTCTATGTATTTAACAAAGATTTTCTATATATTTTATACTTATGGATTTGTGATTAGTACCACCAGAATTTGATACTCTTAAGAATTTATGGCCGCATATCAATGTCGGAAGGGAACATTAAATCATGTCTTATTGTCAGTACGTAGTTAATATGCTTCAGGTAACTTAATATGGCAATACAGAACCTGCCATCTTAATAGTGAAAATCTCATTAATTCATAAGCGTTCTAAATACATTTGTCAAAATGTTAAAATTGCAATATAAGTCTATTCACATTTCATTTTGTTTTTCTGGGATACAAATTTCCCTACACATTTTGACAGTTATAAAATATTAAATCTAATGTATAAATCTGTTTTCAAATTCCTATCATAGTATCGTTTCATTGTTCACCATTCTCACTCTACTGCTCTGATCTAAGTTTGACAATTTTAATGCTCCCTGCTGTTGTTGTCATGATTATGGAAGGAAGTGCGAAGAGGGACCATGGACACAATACCAAAGGACTTGCAATTTAATTGTTTTCCGTATTTTATTTGAGCAAAGTTAGCTTATGAAAGCTATTTTGCACATTATTTTATTGGTAGGTTAGTATTTACCAGAATTTGAACCTGTAACTTTTTGCAAAAATTGTTATATATGCAAACTCTGAACATTGAATATTTTTCAGAAATTGTTTTCAAATCTCATTTTTACCGAATTGCGTAAGTTTTGGCATCATCCTCCTTGGAGGTTGCTTAAGTTTTCGCATTATCCTCATTTTTACCCATATGATTTGTGTATGCATATTTGTTAATTCCTGAAGGTATCCATCTGTTGGTAGCTTTTGCTCAGGTCACTATATTCCATCCACAAGGTGTCAGGCCTTCTGTGTTCCAATCTCCCTCGGTGGAAAGAAAGTGGGTCAGTCAAGAATATAACCTTTTGGCAGAGTATTTCAGTTAGGTACAAGAAGACAGAAGAAAACCCTCTTCATTCACTGGAACGCGTTGAACTAAACGTGAAATTTAATAACAGTAAGTGAGATATGTCTTGAAATATTGGTACACTGATAAAAGTATTGTATTGATTGCAACACACTTACTTCTCCTTGTATGGGTTGCAACACACTTACATCTTCTACACCAGTAGTATAGAGTCAGAACAGTCATGTTCTCACGAATAAAATCAACATAAGAAAATATAAAAGTGTAAGCAAACCCTAGATTGGAGATTAACGACATAAATTGCAGAAGCTCGAGGTATTTACTATCACGGTGCCTATTGCAAAAACCAGAAATCTTAATTTGCTAGCAGAGCCCATAACTCAGATATAGGCCACAGGTCTAAATCTCCAAAATCACCATAAAGGTATACATCCAAATAAACCAACGGTAGTTCAGTGACCCATTGTTTCCTCCAACAACAGGAATTCTCAAATGGAATTTTACACATGAAATGTAGAGGACATAGGCAGATTTTGCCAATTTTTAGCAGAGAGGAAGGGCACCTGTGATGATGGCTTCATGGATTTTTATTTTGGTTATAATTTTATTTTAAAAATTGTTGTTATTAATTATAAAAAAATTAATATAAGTGTTAAAAATATCAAATGGTTTTTAACTATGGAGTTTTATCCCTAATTTTTAATGAAAATTATTAACTATAAATAGGTTTTGTTACAATATATAAGCCAATACCATAGCTCATCAATACCAAATGTCCAAAAAACCATAAATCACATCATATGACATTTTTTCATACAAATCTTTTTTTATTAATCAATTTAATTAAAAGGAAAAATAACATAACTAATTTTGAGATAAATCTCAATCTCTAATTTGTTCATACAACTAAGAATATTCTAGAATATTCTATGGAGGTTAAATCCCTACAATCCGTCTAACAACTAGCACAATGACATAGCCAAATGGGTTAGCTCAAGGGTTAGCTCAAGTGGTGTAGAGCCAAGGGTGAAGTACTGAGGGCTAGGCCGGCTCACATGCTTTCATTCCAAAGTTAAAAAAAAAGAACCTAGCACAACCACATATTATTGATAATTAATTAAAATTTTAAAGCCCCATTCCAAAATAAACATAGCTATCAACAATTCTTACTTAGTCCAACTTCATTAATTCATGCTATATATATATATATATATATATATGAATAAACAACATAGGGTCATGTGGTGTGGAGGCCTCTGTCGTGGGGATTCCATCAAGATCGCTCTCAATTTTTCTTGCATTTGGGCTTCCATATAATGATAAGTCGAGATCTATTCCTCTTACATGAGTAAACTTACCTTTGATTTCGTTCTTACAGGATTTAGAATGTGGTGTTGGACAATTGGTTTTCTCAATGTAGGAGAATCATTTTTTTAAAATTTTCCAGATTTATTTTGAATTTCAAGAGGTTGTCGATTTTTTCAATGGCGCTATAAATGGTGTTTTTAGTGGAGTTGTCTTTAGTGTGATTTTTTGGAATTTCTGGTGCGATAATCCAACAGAAAAATTTGAGGTGAAATCTTAATTTGTGTTGTTGAAACTGGTTTTTTTACTGGTTATATGGATTCAACACCCTGAAAAACTTTGATTGTGTAGGGGTTACCCACCAAGCTTGTGATTTCAGTAAATTCCTTACCAGATTTTAGAGAAATTAGATTGGAAAAATCCGTCGAAAAACTTCCAAAAAATCTCACTAAAAACAAGTAGGTTTTTAGTACATACTTGGGGTTGATGCTATTTATGTTTTATTTATGATTATATCGATTAGCTAAATTGTTGAGGTTCATATAAGATAATGGAAATTCGAACATGAGGTGGAAATGTGGGGAGATGACATTATTTACATGGCCATATTGATTTCCCATGTTTTTCGATCTGTTGTGCGGATGACCATATGGGATTGGTTAGCACTGCTCTCGAGTCCAAAATTCCTCCGTTAATTATTTCTTTTATAATTTGGGTCTAATTCAATATTTTCTTTTTGGATCTCTCTTAGATTTTATGGGTTAGTGTGTTAGCATTTGCAACGAAAGCTTGTGAATGCATTTTGGGGATCTCAATTTTAGGACATCCTGGAACTTCTTTAGGGGCTCGGTGATTTATGATCTTTCTAAGATTTACGAGGGGTTTGTTGGCATGAAATTACAATTTTTGATTTATATGATTTGTCCACATTTCCACATGGACTTACATGTGAGATGATCTTTCTACGTTAATTTTTCTTCCTATCCATCTCATCTATTGTTCTCGATAGGTGGTTATGGTTTTGAATTTTATTTTCCAGATGGTAGGCATGCAATATCAAGGCTCATTGGATGACGGAGAACTAATTCGGGCCGCTTTGGAGGAAAAAGTGACTTGCATAAAATTTCCAGTTTGTGAGGGTTTATAAAACAAACAATCTGGCACAGAGCGAGTTTCTTCTGACGAAAATACTTCCCACACACTGTTTTTAGATGGTCATGTTTTTCCCTAGGCTCAACCCCACCACAAGAAAAGCATTGTTAGACTGACCGTTGAGGTGAAGAAACTAGTTTTTGACAGGGACATCTATTGGGACTGGGTATCTAGATTACATAAGTGGAATCTCATTGGACATTGTGTTTCTGGGAAGATGGATGGGGAGGGAATGAAATAATGGGTGGATAAAAATTGGTTTCCCATACTAAAATATAGACCTAAGGTTAGTATTTTACTAAATAAATGGTTCTTTCTTCACTTTTTGCATCAGGACGACGATAAGATTATGCAAACTCAATGGGTTAAGGGTCAAATCTATATGGACCTACCACATAGGTTTGAATACTATTATGGAGGCTCCCAGTAAAATTTTGGTTTCGGTGGAACTACCAGTCCTGCCTTTGGAGCTCTGAAAAAAGAAGCCAATGGTCGAAATTGGGAAATTAATTGGAATATTTGTTTGTGTGGACGAGGGGGGACCTGGGGGAATGGATAAGAGGATTGCGTGGTTCCATATGGAACGAGATTTCATGGATGGAATTCTAGATGATATCTAACTTCAATGGGATTTCTTTGCTGTCAGGTAATGGATAGAATACCAAGGAATCCCATTTCGTTGCCTCATCTGTCACGATACTGGACACATGTTATGAGAATTCCCTTACATATTTGCTGGTGTATCATTGGTTATGGAAGGTGCGATTTTGCATCGAGTTTATCTTCAGGAGGTCAATTTCCCTTCTCCTCATGTGGCGTTGAGGGATAAATCCTCCCTAGTATCACCTCATTCATGTAAAAACCATACAAATGTTTCTCTCATTTCTCCTCCTCTTTCTGACCTAAAAGCTGAAAATATATGTGCAATGGATGATACTTACAATTCTCATAGATATGATTCGAACCATGCCCCTTTCATAAATCCCACGATTCGTGTGGGTTCTAAGTGTTGTTCTAAGCTCCGCCTATCTATCCACATCTGCAGAATCTTCATCCCCCAAAACCCTCTAGTTAATCCACAGATTCAGAAGGGCCTATTACATATGTAACTGTCCATCCCCCGCTAGTTTTTCCTGCGGTATTTATACCCTCTCCTATTTGTTTTGGGACATTTTATAGAACTCAATCCCCCACAAATTTTGTGGGGAGTGATTTAGAATTTTTGAGGCAATCGTAGTCCCTAAAGATGGAACCATTATCTGTGCAATTACCATATGGGCATCGTAGGTCACGTGTTGGCCCGAATTCCACAATGAATGTGACAAATTGAAATAAGAAGAAGGTACAAAATAAGCAGGCTCTTTTAGGGAATTCAATCCAATCTGAAAATTGTTATTAACTATTAGAGTAAATTTTAGCCAAAAAGTGGCCTCCTAAGGAAAACTAATAAAACAATAGTTAAAATAATAAAATAAAAGTTATGAATTTTGGAGGGAAAAGAAGACAACTAATATTTTTAGTTGTATTTTTGGCTTCTCTCCTTGTAGGTTTACTCAATTTTCATGTGTAGAAACTCATTAGATGTGGAATTAAATTCCAAATCCAACAAGTACCCATTATGCATACTTTTGAAAAGACCCATATTGAAAAAAATTGAATATACATTAAAAAATGTGTTTCAACATGTTTTCTTAATGTATCTTCAATTTTTTTCAATGTAGATCTTCTCAAAAATAATCGCTAGTTGTGAGAAGGGTACTGAGAATATAATGCTCATTCTATGATAGCTGCTCCCTGGAAGAAATTGATAGAAATTGATTGCTATGTAGCTCCTCCCGTTTGTTAGTGTGAATAGGGTTGTACTTAGACTTTACAGCTTAGATGAGCCCCTTATTTCTCTCTGAAGTTGCTTCAGTTTTCCCATCATCCTCATTGTAACCGATACGAGTTGTGTATGCATATTTGATAAACTCTGAAGGCATCCAACAGTGGTAGCATACTATTCTGACGCTGGTTTTTCCTCAGGTCACTCAATTCCAACCACAAGGTGTCAGGCCTTCTGTGTTCCAGTTTCCATAGGCAGAAAGTGGGTCACTCAAGAGTTTAATTTATTATGTCCCTGACATAGAGTGCGTCACATGAGCTTGACAGAGTACTTCTGTTAGGCAGAAGCAGGCAGATGCAAACCCTCTTGATTCACTGTAACGCATTGAGCAAAATGTGAAATTCAGTAACACAGAGTAAGGTAAGTTTTGAAATATTATTACACTAGTAAACTGCAGAACACACTTACATCTTACATCTTCTACACCAGCATTTTCAAATATTATTACACTGATTGCAACACACATCTTCTACACCACCAGTATTTTGTCAAATTGCAACACACATCTTCTACACCACCAGTATTTTGTCAGAACAGACATATTCTAACAACCAAAATCAACATAACAAAATATAAATATATAAGTAAACCCTAGATTGAAGATTAACAACATAGATTGCAGAAAGTTTAAGTGTTTACTATAATGGTGCCAATTGCAGAAACCAAGAATCTTAATTTGCTAGCAGAGACCATAATTCGCATATAGGCCACAGGTGTAAATTTGCAAGTACACCATAAAGGTATACATTCGGATAAATAAACTGTAGTTCAGTGGCCCATTGTTCCCCAACAACATGAATTCTCACATGGAATTTGCGAGACATCCACGTGAACTTTCATGTGTATCAGTGACAAAATGTTTTTGTGTTTCTTAAGACACAGGACATGGGCAAAATTTGTCAATTTGTAGAAAAGGATATTGTGGTATTGGTCGCTTTGTGGATTTAGAACTTAATGCAGTAAGGTGATAAAAAAGGGGCAAGATTAGCTCAACAGGGATCGTTGTAAATGCCCGGATAAAAGCGCATCAAATTGGGAGGGTATATTGTTTATTTATTTATGATAATTTTAATTTTATGTAAATATTGGTGTATTAAATATTATATAAATTTAAAATATATAGTAAATGTTTATATTTATATTTAAAAATATAGTGTGAAAATTTATCATAATTTAATTGTGAAATTAATAGTTGAGACAATTATTACTAATTGTTATATTTTTTTAAATATAGTGAGAAAATTTATCACAACTTAGTTGTTAAATTAATAATAGGGATAACTATTCCTAGTTGTTTTTCAAATGCAAACTAATTCATTACTGTTATTCAAAGAATAACCTGGATCTATAAAAATTTCTACTAATGCCAAATACTTCTGTTTTTTAGACCTGTTTTAAAAAAAAACTAAAATATTTGAACTTATACCTTATTTAATATAAATATATATTATTATTCATTCATATATATATATATATATATATAATATTTTTAAATTATTTTAATAAAAACACATATGTTATTTTATTAAATTATCTTAATAAAATTTATTTTCTTTTATATATATATATTTTTGGTTAGTTACTAAACTTGGTCATATTGGCCAAATAAATTTGAAAATTCTTGAATTAGATTGGTTGTTTTAATAATTGAATGGTATGGTATTACATTTTAGTTAATGAAAAAAAATTCAATTTTCTTATTATAGCAAGTAAATAAAATAATAATAGTTAAAAAATAGTAAGTTTCATATAAAATATTGTAAATAAAAAGAGTAAGTTCTACATTTAAAGATTGTAAAAATGTTGAAGCATATATTTTTTATTTTTATCATTCTTTTGGATAACAGTTTTTATAATGTTGGATATTGTTAGGTGTAAAATGAAGATTATTATTGTGGAATTTTATATAACGATTTCATTTTGTGTGGTTCATCACAATGATCAATCTATAGACATGCACATATTCGTCCTTGAAGATTGAGAAATATATTTCTTGATATGTAGACATCAACTTAAGCCTATAATTAATATAGTATTTAATTAATATTAATATTTAGTATCTCATTTTTTTTGCATTAGATTGCAGGTTTAAATTTTTTTTATTTATATTATATATTTTGCTTACATATTTTTCTAATATGTAATACAAATAAATTTGATGCATTTTGTTTCTTAGTATTTCTAGAACATCTTAAATAAACAAAAAAACATTAATATTGGATATAAATAAGCATAAATAAAAGAAATTTTAATGAAATTTCTTTAAAGTTTTGAATATAATCTCAGATCATTTTAGTTTATTTTTAAATTTTGAAAAAATATAATAAATTTTCTCCATAGTAGATTTTACAGTATCAAATTATTTTAGTATGAAATCGAATTCAAATTTGAATTTGGTAATTATGGTTTATACAGATTTCAGTTTTCAGTTTTATTAATATGTTTCTCAGCCTTCCAAAAAAAACTTTGTAAAATAATTTGGCCCAACTAACACTTAATCGGCGTTTAAAAAAATTCCATAAAATAGCTTGCAAACTTTTGTTTAATCCAAATTTGGATAAAATAATTTGTCACAGCTAAAATAACAACGACGGGGATTTGTCACAATTAGAAAACTTTGGTTAAAGGAAATTGCTAATTGTAAACTTTGATCAAGGAACCAAACTTAGTGATTTTTTTGGTGAAAGGAAAATTAATCGTGGTCAAGGGCACCCCCATTCCTATAGTCCCTGCGCTGCATTAGGCAACGACAATCTATTTTTTTAATAGATATAAATCATTCTGATTTAAATAATAAGTTTATTACTCGGTCACGTGAAATCTAGAGAATTTGCAAGAGATTTTGAATTTTATTTGATAATAATTTTATTACTTGACAGAGAATTAAAAACTTTTTTATTTTATTTTGAGAAGTGTATTTTTAGTATTTGTTGTAATATAATTGGAAGTAAAAAAGTAGTTTAGTATTTGTTGAAATATAATTGAAAATAAAAAAATTCTAATGAGAATAATAAAATTGAGATGTGTAATTCATTCAAAATTTTAATACAAAATTAATATCTTTCATTTGAAATATTAATAATAATAAAAAATTAATAAACATCATAAATAAAAAAATTTAATATATAAAAGTAAATAATATTCACGTGTATTTAAAAATATTAATAACAAAAAAATATTTTAATACATATAGTTTATAAATAAAATATTTGACTTTTGATAATAAATAAAAGATTTCAGCGTCAATAGTTTATATACTATACAGTGTTTAAAAGAAACATTATTTATATATTACACAAAGTAATTGAAAAATAATAATCTTTATAATTAAAGAATTTCAAATAATCATACTTATCTTTTATGTTTTTTAGGATATTTTTGGGTTAATTTTATCTAAAATCCAACAAATATTTGTTGGAGTTGTAACCTTAAACAACCCAACTAAACTGTCCTCACACATATTAACTAGAGATATATCAAACATGAGAAAGATTTGACATGCAAAAAATTGTTCAAATTTTACACAATAAAAATAGTTTGCATCTCAAAATATTTAATTTTTATAAATCCAATAGATAAATCTATACTAGTTTTAAAATTAAAAAAAATAATTAATATAAAAATATTACAATAAATTTATATGACCATATGGTTATAAAGATGAAAGATCATGTAAGTTTGGAAAAATCCAAGGTTATGATAGTCTTTGGACTTGGAGCTTGTTTCTCGTTATAAATAAAAATCATGGCAAAACATACTTAATACTTTTAGAGAGATGAGTAAATTTGCAAAATCTGATAAGAAAAATTACAAAATATGTAATAATAGAAAATGATAGTAGTTGAAAGGAATAAAGCGAAACAATTTAATATTTATAATTTGCCATAAAATATAAAATCATATTCATAATATCCTAAAAATATTTAAAATAACCTAAAATTAAAAAATAAAGTTTCCTTTATTAGTATAGTTGTAATGTCAATGATTGGTTTCTCCCCATAATTATCTTGTATCAATAATAATTTTTTCCATTATTATATAATAAAGATCTCTATGTATTTAACAAAGATTTTCTATATATTTTATACTTATGGATTTGTGATTAATACCACCAGGATTTGATACTCTTAAGAATTTATGGGCGCATATCAATGTCGGAAGGGCACATTATATCATGTCTTATTGTCAGTACGTAGTTAATATGCTTCAGGTAACTTTTAAATATTTTGATGGCAATACAGAACCTGCCATCTTAATAGTGCAAATCTCATTAATTCATAAGCGTTCTAAATACATTTGACAAAATGCTAAAATTGCAATATAAGTCTATTCACATTTCATTTTGTTTTTTCTGGGATACAAATTTCCCTAGACATTTTGACAGTTATAAAATATTAAATCTAATGTATAAATCTGTTTTCAAATTCCTATCCTAGTATCGTTTCATTGTTCACCATTCTGACTCTACTGCTCTGATCTAAGTTTGACAATTTTAATGCTCCCCGCTGTTGTTGTCATGATTATGGAAGGAAGTGCGAAGAGGGACCATGGACACAATACCAAAGGACTTGCAATTTAATTGTTTTTCGTATTTTATTTGAGCAAAGTTAGCTTATGAAAGCTATTTTGCACATTATTTTATTGGTAGGTTAGTATTTACCAGAATTTGAACTTGTAACTTTTTGCAAAAATTATTATTTATGCAAACTCTGAACATTGAATTTTTTTCAGAATTTGTTTTCAAATCTCATTTTTACCGAATTGCGTAAGTTTTGGCATCATCCTCCTTGGAGGTTACTTAAGTTTTCGCATCATCCTCATTTTTACCCATATGAGTTGTGTATGCATATTTGTTAATTCCTGAAGGCATCCATCTGTTGGTAGCTTTTGCTCAGGTCACTATATTCCATCCACAAGGTGTCAGGCCTTCTGTGTTCCAATCTCCCTAGGTAGAAAGAAAGTGGGTCAGTCAAGAATATAACCTTTTGGCAGAGTATTTCAGTTAGGTACAAGAAGACAGAAGAAAACCCTCTTCATTCACTGGAACGCATTGACCTAAATGTGAAATTTAATAACAGTAAGTGAGATATGTCTCGAAATATTGGTACACTGATAAAAGTATTGTATTGATTGCAACACACTTACTTCTTCTTGTATGGGTTGCAACACACTTACATCTTCTACACCAGTAGTATAGAGTCAGAACAGTCATGTTCTCACGAATAAAATCAACATAAGAAAATATAAAAGTGTAAGCAAACCCTAGATTGGAGATTAACGACATAAATTACAGAAGCTCGAGGTATTTACTATCACGGTGCCTATTGCAAAAACCAAAAATCTTAATTTGCTAGCAGAGCCCATAACTCAGATATAGGCCACAGGTCTAAATCTCCAAAATCACCATAAAGGTATACATCCAAATAAAGCAACAGTAGTTCAGTGACCCATTAGTGACCCATTGTTTCCTCCAACAACAGGAATTCTCAAATGGAATTTTACACATGAACTTTCACATGTATAAGTGACAAAATGTTTTTGGGTTTCCTTAATGTAGAGGACATAGGCAGATTTTGCCAATTTTTAGCAGAGAGGAAGGGCACCTGTGATGATGGCTCCATGGATTTTTATTTTGGTTATAATTTTATTTTAAAAATTATTGTTATTAATTATAAAAAGATTAATATAAGTGTTAAAAATATCAAATGGTTTTTAAACTATGGAGTTTTATTCCTAATTTTTAATAAATATTATTAACTATAATTAGGTTTTGTTACAATATATAGGCCAATACCATAGCTCATCAATACCAAATGTCCAAAAAACCATAAATCACATCATATGACATTTTTTCATACAAATTTTTTTTTATTAATCAATTTAATTAAAAGGAAAAATAACATAACTACTTTTGAGATAAATCTCAATCTCTAATTTGTTTATACAACTAAGAATATTCTAGAATATTCTATGGAGGTTAAATCCCTACAATCCGTCTAACAACTAGCACAATGACATAGCCAAATGGGTTAGCTCAAGGGTTAGCTCAAGTTGTGTAGAGCCAAGGGTGAAGTACTGAGGGCTAGGCCCGCTCACATGCTTTCATTCCAAAGTTAAATAAAATAACCTAGCACAACCACATATTATTGATAATTAATTAAAATTTTAAAGCCCCATTCCAAAATAAACATAGCTATCAACAATTCTTAGTTAGTACAACTTCATTAATTCATAATATATATATATATATATATATATATATATATATATATATATATATATATATATATAAACAACATAGGGTCATGTGGTGTGGAGGCCTCTCTCATGGGGATTCCATCAAGATCGCTCTCAATTTTTCTTGCATTTGGGCTTCCATATAACGATAAGTCGAGATCTATTCATCTTACATGAGTAAACTTACCTTTGATTTCGTTCTTAAAGGATTTAGAATGTGGTGTAATGTGGTGTTGGACGGTTGGTTTTCTCAGTGTAGGAGAATCATTTTTTTTAAATTTTCTAGATTTATTTTGAATTTCAAGAGGTTGTCGATTTTTTCAATGGAGCTATAAATGGTGTTTTTAGTGGAGTTTTCTTTAATGTAATTTTTTGGAATTTCTGGTGCCATAATCCGACAGGAAAATTTGAGGTGAAATCTTGATTTGTGTTGTTCAAACTGGTTTTTTTACTGGTTATATGGATTCAACACCCTGAAAAACTTTGATTGTGTAGGGGTTACCCACCAAGCTTGTGATTTCAGTAAATTCCTTGATGGATTTTAGAGAAATTAGACAGGAAAAATCCGTCGAAAAACTTCGAAAAAATCTCACTAAAGACAACTCGATTTTTAGTACATACTTGAGGTTGATGCTATTTATGTTTTATTTATGATTATATCGATTAGCTCAATTTTTGAGGTTCATATAAGATAATGGAAATTCGAACATGAGGTCGAAATGTGGGAGGTGACATTATCTACATGGCCATATTGATTTCCCATGTTTTTCATTCTGTTGTGCGGATGACCATATGGGATTGGTTAGCATTGCTCTCAAGTCAAAAATTCCTCCATTAATTATTTCTTTTATAATTTGGGTCTAATTCAATATTTTCTTTTTGGATCTCTCTTAGATTTTCTGGGTTAGTGTGTTAGCATTTGCAATGAAAGCTTGTTAATGCACTTTGGGGATCTCAATTTTAGGACATCCTGGAACTTTTTTAGGGGCCCGGTGATTTATGATCTTTCTAAGATTTACGAGGGGTTTGTTGGCATGAAATTACAATTTGTGACTTATATGATTTGTCCACATTGCCACATGGACTTACATGTGAGATGATCTTTCTACGTCAATTTTTCTTCCTATCCATCTCATCTATTGTTCTCGACAAGTGGTTATGGTTTTGAATTTTATTTTCCAGATGGTAGGCATGCAATATCAAGGCTCATTGGATGACGGAGAAATAATTTGGGCCACTTTGGAGGAAAAAGTGACTTGCATAAAATTTCCAGTTTGTGAGGGTTTATAAAACAAACAATCTGGCATAGAGTGAGTTTCTTCTGACGAAAATCCTTCCCACACACTGGTTTTAGATGGTCATGTTTTTCCCTAGGCTCAACCCCACCACAAGAAAAACGTTGTTAGAGTGACTCTTGAGGTGAAGAAACTAGTTTTCGACAGGGACATCTATTGGGATTAGGTATCTGGATTACATAAGTGGACTCTCATTGGAAATTGTGTTTTTGGGAAGATGGATGGGGAGGGAATGATACAATGGGTGGATAAAAATTGGTTTCCCATACTAAAATATAGACCTAAGGTTAGTATTTTACTAAATAAATGGTTCTTTATTCATTTTTTGCATCAGGACGATGATAAGATTATGCAAACTCCATGGGTTAAGGGTCAAATCTATATGGACCTACAACACTAGATTTACATAGGTTTCAATACTATTATGGAGGCTCCCAGCAAAATTTTGGTTTTGGTGGAACTACCGGTCCTGCCTTTGGAGCTCTGAAAAAAGAAGCCTATGGTCGAAATTAGGAAATTAATTGGAATATTTGTTTATGTGGACGAGGGGGGACCTGGGGGAATCGATAAGAGGATTGTGTGGTTTCATATGGAACGATATTTCATGGATGGTATTCTAGATGATATCTAACTTCAATAGTATTTCTTTGTTGTCAGGCAATGGATAGACTACTAAGTAATCCCATTTCGTTGCCTCATGTGTCACGAGACTGGACACATGTTATGAGAATTCCCTTACATATTTGCTGGTGTATCATTGGTTATGGAAGGTGCAATTTTGCATCGATTTTATCTTCAGGAGGTCAATTTCCCTTCTCCTCATGTGGCGTTGAGGGATAACTCCTCCCTAGTATCACCTCATTCATGTAAAAACCATACAAATGTTTCTCTCATTTCTCCTCCTCTTTCTAACCTAAAAGATGAAAATATATGTGCGATGGATGATACTTACAATTCTCATAGATATGATTCGAACCATGCCCCTTTCATGAATCCCATGATTTGTGTGGGTTCTGAGTGTTGTTCTAAGCTCCACATATCTATTCCACATCTGCATAATATTCATCCCCCAAAACCCTCTAGTTAATCCACAGATTCAAAAGGGCCTATTACATATGTAACTGTCCATCTCCTGCTAGTTTTTCCTGCAATATTTATACCCTCTCCTATTTGTTTTGGGACATTTTCTGGAACTCAATCCCCCACAAAATTTGTGGGGAGTGATTTAGAATTTTTGAGGCAATCGTAGTCCCTAAAGATGGAACCATTATCTGTGCAATTACCATATGGGCATCGTAGGTCACATGTTGGCCCGAATTCCACAATGAATGTGACAAATCGAAATAAGAAGAAGGGACAAAATAAGCAGGCTCCTCTAGGGAATTCAATCCAATCTGACATTTTTATTAACTATTAGAGTAAATTTTAGCCAAAATGTGGCCTCCTAAGGAAAACTAATAAAACAATAGTTAAAATAATAAAATAAAAGTTACGAATTTTGGAGGGAAAAGAAGACAACTAATATTTTTAGTTGTATTTTTGGCTTCTCTCCTTGTAGTTTTACTCAATTTTCATGTGTAGAAACTCATTGGATGTGGAATTAAATTCTACATCCTACAAGTACCCATTATGCATACTTTTGAGAAGACCCATATTGAAAAAAAATGAATATACATTAAAAAATGTGTTTCAACATGTTTTCTTAATGTATCTTCAATTTTTTTCAATGTAGGTCTTCTCAAAAGTATGCATAATCGCTACTTGTTAGATGTGGAATTTCATTCCACATCCAAAGAGTGTCTACACATGAAATTTGAGTAAACTTATAAGGAGATAAGCCAAAAATACAACTAAAAAAAGTAGTTTTTCTTCTTTTCCCTCCAAAACAATTTCATGTACCTCTTTTTCCATTTAAAGGATTTTGATTGGTTTACATATTATGACATGGAAATTACATGAAAATTTGATGGGTAGTTTTAGGTTGAAATTTCCTCTAATGCTTGCTAGACAAGTTAGACCTACATGAGGTCTCTATTCTCAATGACTATGATCCTCGGTTTTATAGGCCATTTGTCACATCTGGTCAATAGGCCTTCAAACGAGATAATTCACACCCTTTGAACACTTTTTCATTCTCTCTACACAAATCCCTAACCATGAATCTCTCAAATCCATGACTTTCTACCTGAAACTACTTCATTTTCGTGATTTTTTGGTCCAACACACCCTAGTCCTTCAAAGGCTAGCATTCACCAGCAGGTTGGCTCTCTCTGAACCTATGTTGATCACCAACAAGTTTCCCATTGCTTAGGGTGCATTGATTCTATAAATACAGGGAAAATAAAAATAATCCCAAAGCTTCCTCTTCTAGAAGCTTCAAGGAGTTTTTATAACTATTTACCTTTCATGAAAGTCTCGAATACTATCCTATCCCACATTGGGGATTTCACCCCTTATCAATTGAGCTCATTCTCCCATCAAGAGTGGATCTCAATCCTAGATTGGTAAATGGATAAGAACTCTCAACTTACCATCCTCTTCTATATATTTTTTGTGATCCACAAGCTAGGGGTTGGCTTTTGAAGATAGATTCTAACCCCATGCTGGTACTGTGAGAGTCATTATTTAATGCATTAGGGTGACATAGAGGCACACTTTGTGGCGAGGAAGAACAAGCCAAGTTGGAGGATCTCTTCTACAAGATAAAATCCAATATTTGGTTGTAACTCTCTCCATTTCTATTAATGAAAATAATTGATTATTTTCCTATATGTGATGTTATGATTTCACGTATTTCAATGGCATGTTGATCCGTTGAATAAGGTGATTATATGATGCTACATATATTGCATAGATTATTGGCTTTTGTTGTTTGATTGTGGAAGTTCTAATTATAGCGATGAGAGCTAGGATTGGAGTGTACAGGCCAAGAGAGGAGTGAAGCATATGGACAATTCCAGGTAGGCTTCATCTCATTGTCTATTTACTTTTAGGAAAACATTAGATTCATTCTATCTCTTTTGTTCTAGACTAGGCCATCAAGTCTATGGAATATAATTTTGTCTACAGTCGTAGATTCCATATAAGACTTGGGCCCTTGGAGTGAATGTCCCCCTTAAAAATTCCCCAATATGATCATTATGTCTCTCAACTTAGGAGGGTTGGGAGATGCCACAAAGAGAAGTCCCTTGTTGATCTTATTCATTCTTCTACAACTATCATATTGATTCAAGAATCTATGGTGGTGGGAGACTATGCATGAGCGTAATTTCACAAAATATACCAACAATGGAATATTGTTGCTACTGATGCATATGCACTTTGTAGGGAACTGGTTACACTCTAGAATCCTTCTTTGGGTAATTTTTTGGCTTTCACAATATTTGGAGGTTTTCTATCAACAAGATTTATTAGATGGTCATAAGAAAAGATACATATTTTAAACACATATGCTGCATATGTATTGAGATTAGACTTATGGGATAGGATGGATGGATACAAAATAATAAAGTTTGGGTCTATTATCCTTCTTAGTCGCTTGAAATTGAAAATATATGGCAATAAAATTTGGGGAAATAAGGCTTTGATGTACCACATGGGTCCTTAATTCCAAGATATTTTTTACAATAACTATCTGGATCACATCTCGCCATGCCCACTTTATCCCACTTGGAGAATGGTAGATCGGGGCATGATTGTATTTCCAAATGATTAGATTGTTACTTAATTCATGAGAATATGATTGAAAGACTAGGTGACATGAAGTCTTAGGTTTCCCTTGCTAAATTATCAAACCACTCACAAATTTTCTTACATAGGAGCGGGGAACATATATGGTAGGGGATACCCTTTAAATTTAATTGTACATGGCTTGGGGAACATGACTTTGTTTCCCTTGTTCAGAGGACATGGAACTATATGCCTTATTTTGGAGAGTCCAATTGGATGGAATATGTGGGATAAAATTTGAGGTTTCTAAAACGGGAGGTACGACATTGGGAAACTAAGAAAAAGTGACATATTAGAGAACAATTGAAGGAGATCAAGAAGGATATGGAAAGATTAGGTGATCTATAGGATAAAACCATTTTATAAAAATAATCCCAAGATTTTATTATTATGCTTGAAGGAAGAAATTGGAAAAATTTATGTATTGAAGAAGAAATATTACACTTAAAGAGCTATTTGCCTTGGATAGAGGTCAACTAAAAAAAATTTTATTTCATCAATTTTATTCTTGATGGTGAGAGATGAACACCATTTAAGAACATTTAGATGATGAGGGAGCTAAAATATCAAGCCTACAGGACCTATATTGGGAAGCTATAAATGAATTTGGGAAGATTTTTAAATCTTGACAAGGAGTTGATATTGATAAAAAACTTGATTTTATACATATATATGCCTCTATGCTTGATGAGGAGGATGTCACGGTTGTTGGGAGTCCGATCTTGATGGCTGAGATAGATAAGGTACTTAAATATTTTTCCAGGGGAAAATCCCCTAATCTTGATGGATGGAATATGGAGATATTCATACACATTTTTATATTAAGGGGCATGAATTATTGATGTTGGCAAAGGAAGCCACAACAAGATGAAGAATCTCAAGTTCCTTGAACTCGACCTTTATTTATCT
Source organism: Pinus albicaulis (assembly GCA_034641835.2). Classification (NCBI taxonomy): domain Eukaryota; kingdom Viridiplantae; phylum Streptophyta; class Pinopsida; order Pinales; family Pinaceae; genus Pinus; species Pinus albicaulis. The sequence goes on along the minus strand of CM076575.1, from coordinate 755,103,211 downwards.
TATTCCTAATACTTTTCATGCCTCCTCGTTCAATTATTTACAACCTATTTCTCTATGCAATGTCACTTACAAGATGATATCAAAAATTATTTCTTATCCTATAAAGGATAAACTCTCTTGTTATATCTCATTTGAACAATCTGACTTCCAAAAAATAGGTTTTTTTGGGATGTCGTGGCCATTGCGCAAGCGAGTATACACTCCAGCAAGGCTAGAAAGTTGGAGGCTCTTATTTTAAATATGGACTTACAAAAAACATATGATCATGTGGATTAGAATTATCTAAGGATGATCCTATACAATATTGGATTCTTGCTTGAGATTGTGGAATGGATTATGGCATGTGTGACCTTGGTGAATTATGTTGTGTTGATTAAGGCTTTCCAGGGATTGCGTCAAGGTTTTTCTCTCTCCCATTTTTCATTTATTTTGGTCATTAATGGCTTGTGTAGGCATTTATTGGATACTAGACATAGTGGATTGTTTCTTGGTAATATGGTCACTAGGAGGTCTTATGTATCCCATCTCTTATTTTTTTATGACATTCTTATATTTGGCCGAGTCTCTTGAGCCCAATGGTAAAATATTTATTTAACCATTAACACTTTCAGGGAGGTTTCGTGTTTGTACATGAATTAACATAATTCTTTTCTAGTTAAATCCTTGGAGGACCATGCACAAATTTCAATAGTTGCATCCATCTTCGCAGTGAAGGTATCTGATTTGGAATGTGGCTTTGAATATCTTGGTTTCATATTGAAACCAAATTGATATAAAATTATGGATTGACAGTGGCTCATAAATAAATATAAGAATAGAGTACTATTATGGAATCGCATATGGTTTTTCATAGGTAGCATATTAACTCTTACACAGTTAGAGTTATAAAGTATCTCTATACATTAGATGCATATTTTCTTGCTCCCTAAGTAGGTTATAAAATGTATCAATGACATCATTGCACATTCTATGTGGTCTGGGGCCAATGGGAAAGACAAGATCCATTTCACCAGATTAGAGGATCTCTTTACGCAGAAGGACAAAGGGGAGTGGGATCTCAAAAAATCTAGAAATATTTGGATGGTCCTTAATTATAGCAAGTCTCTAGATGGCTATATATGGATATGGTTTATGGTAGGAAATCATACAAGAAAAATATTTAAAGGGCCAAACTCTATATAAATGGATAAAAAATGGTGTCGTTTCCAAGAATAAATGTTCATACACATGGAATGGATTTATGAAGATAAAGAAATGCTTTCTAGGAAATATTCTATGGGATATCGACACAGGTATAAAGGTGGATATATGTTTGGACCTGATCAGGGAACTTTCTGGCGATCATATTCTTTCTAGGGAGATAATTCTTGATTTACATCATTTGGGGATCTATAAAATTCACCAGTTAAGGTCGTGTGCTGACACATTATTAATATATCCAATCTGGTATAGATTTGGATCCCTGGACTTTGAAGGTCCTGTGGATGTTACTTGGGAAATATATATTAATGACCTTTATGTTGATTGTATAATTTATAGTGACTGGGATGACTTGCTCGTCTAGGAGGTTAGGACCTCATTGAACTATATTTCGGTTGAACAGATTTACAACTGAATTTCTTCCTCTATAAAGGTGTCATCTGAATCTGAATGGTATAGGAGGATTTGGAAATTGCATATGACCCTCAAATTGAAATGTTTCATATGGATGGTGGGACAAAAAAATATTCTCACATGGGAGAACTTGGGGAAGATGGGTTTCCATGGCATGGGGATGTGTTATATTTGTTATAAGGATTTTGAGAAATGCATTAATTTATTCCTTTAATGCCCAATAATTGTATCAATATGGATTTGGGTGCTACAAATATTGAAATTTAATGTTGGATGGTTATATTCCTCGATTCATGAGTGCATAATGGACTGGAATATTAATTTCAAGGCTTACATGGCACTTCCTATCTTCATTTTCTGGGTATATGGAAGTGAAAGACCACACTAATTTTTGAAAACATCCTTCTTTATAGTGACAAGGTTTGCAAGAAAATTTATTCTTATTTGATGGAATATAAGAGGGAGCCTTCTATGGGGATAAAAAAAGGTAATATGCCTATTCTTTGTTGGTATAAATTCCTTATGGGGTTTTTCAATGGATCTGCCCAAGATTTGGTATGTAGATGTGGGGTATATATTGGCCTGGATCCGAGGCTCTTTTATAATTTGTGTTGGAATTGTGGTCAAGGGACTAACACTATATTAGAAAATTTGGCTTTATGGGGCCTTCATTACTGTGCTCTTTGGTGATCTCTCTTGTCCATGTGAGTCTTAACAGACTCAAAGGTATCTTTCGATTAGGTAAATCACATGTCTAATTTTGACCCTTCTTACTCTCAAATTGGTTAAGGTGAATTAAATCCATGATTGGACACTTTGATAATTTATATTTCTCTCACATATTCCAAGAGTAGAATTATGTTGCGGATAACCTTTCGAAGAAGGGTTTACATATGCTGGAGGGAGTGATAAAGTTCCAAATTTTCCAAAATTGTCGTTTCATCAGCGAAGGAATTATTATTATTCCTTGATGCTTCAGTGGTTATATTGTTTTATGAAACCAGCTTTAAAAATAGAAGAAAAGAGGGATCAAGGCCTTATAAATAAGCCACTCCAAGGGGAAAACATCCAATACATTACATAAATGAACAATTCTTAGATGATACAAATGAAAAAACCTCCTTCTATATATAGGGGTCCATGGGGTCACAATATAATCCTATCCGACCTAACAATAATAATGTAAGTGAACAATAATAACAATATGGGGGTTACAGGGGTAAAACAATAACAATAAGGGTGCTACACTAATAACAATAAGGGACTACACTAGTAATATGGGGATCTAACATGCCCCTCTCCTTCAAAAAAGTGTTGTCCTCAACGCTTGAGTAGCTGTGGATGCTTATGTATAAAATTTTCATCCTCCCATGTAGAATATTCAGTGGGTAAGTTCTTCCACTTGATGAGATACACTAAAATTGATCAATTTCATAGCTGTCGAGTTCTTGTTTCTGTGATTGTTTCATGTTCCAATATCATTTTTAATTCCTCATCAAGTTTTGGCCATATTGTTTGAATTGGAGTTTTTTCACCTATAACCTTCTTTAAGCATGAAACATGGAAAACTGGATGCACTCGCGAAGAAGCAGGAAGCTCCAATTTGTATGCCATAGTACCAATCTTTTGCCACACCTTGTAGGGACCATAATACTTTGGAAATAATTTATTATCCTTCTTAGACTACTTGAGGGAAATTTGTTTGTATGGTTGTAGCCGTTAAAATACCAAGTCTCCTACACCAAAAATTCTCACTGCAATGTTGATCTGCCTATTGTTTCATTCGATTTTGTGCCAAATTTAGGTTATATTTTAAGAGTTGGAGAACTTGTTGTTGATGCTCAATGTGATCTTCCACTGGTTGAAACTTAGAATTTTCTCTTAAAGATGATGTAATGGAGGGTGGATGATATCCATAAAGTTCCATAAATGGGGTCATTTTTGCTGCAGTATGGAAGGAAGTGTTATACCACCATTCAGTCAGATGTAACCACTTGACCCATTGTGTTTGTTTATCAGATAAAAAATAATGAAGATATACTTCCAAAAATTTGTTCACTATCTCAGTTTGACCATCAGATTGAGGATGATAAGATGAGCTATGAGCTAGTTGAGTACCCAAACAAAAAAATAATTCTGTCCAAAAATTTCCAGTAAAAATGGGATCTTTGTCACTTACCATAATCTTTGGGGTTCCATGTAGCTTTTGAATTGTTTCCATAAATGCAATAGCAATTATACTTGCTTTAAATGGATGAGATAATGCACAAAAGTGTGCATACTTGGTAATTATATCAACTACCACCATGATGACACTCTTTCCTTCAGACTTAGGTAAAATTGTGATAAAATCCATTGAAATCTCCTCCCAACATTGAATTGGAATGGATAAAGGCTGTAGAAGACCCTGGGTCTTAATTGTCTCCACTTTATTTTACTGGAAAACCAAACATTCTGCCACAAAATTTTGAATATCATATCTAAGGCCATCCCAAAAAAAATCTTTCTTCACCCTGTGGTAAGTTTTTAAAAATCCTGAGTGTCCTCCTAAAGGAGAAGTGTGAAATTCCAAAATAATATTTTGTTTTAGTTGGGAATTCTTACAAAGATATAAGCGATATTTGTACCATAAGGAATCGTTTCTCCAGCTAAATGTATCAAATGTACTAGGATCTTACTTCAACTTTTGAATGAGTGTCCAAACTTCTTCGTCCTTCTTCCATGCTTCCAATCTGGTTGGATAATAGAAATTGCACAAACAAATTCTTCCACCTCTTCATCCTTTCTTGAGAGTGCATCTGCAACAACATTTAGCTTCCCTTTTTTGTATATTATTTAAAAGTCATAACCCAACATCTTTGTGACCCATTTTTGTTGCTCTTCTGAAGATAGTCTTTGTTCCAAATAGTGTTTAAGACTATCATGATCATTTTTTACCTTGAAGTGCCTTCCCATTAGGTAAGGTCGCCATATCTTTAGTGCATGTAGTATTTCCAACATTTCCTTCTCATAAATAGATTTCTGTAAATACTTTTCTTTGATTGGACGACTTTAAAAATCAATAAGTCTTCCATATTGCATTAAAACAACACCAATTCCATTTCTTGAGGCATCACATTCCACAATAAATGTTTTTGTGAATTCTGGCATAGCTAAGACTGGTGCTAAGCACATTTCCTCTTTAAGATGTTCAAAGGCCTTAGTTACTTCAGGAGTCCATTAAAATGAATATTTATTCAATAATGTTGTTAGAGGTTCTTCTATTCTCCCATAATTCTTAACAAACTTGTGATAATACCCCATTAACCTAAGAAATCCTCACAAATGCTTTATGGTTGTGGGAACTTTCCATTCCTTAATGGATTTAATTTTGTTAGGGTCTACCTTAACACCCTTGTGAGATACAATATGACGTAGATATTCCACCTCCTGTACTCCAAATAAAGATTTGGATGTTTTTGCATATAATTGTTTCTCCTCCAATAGTTTGAGCACCCTGTCAACATGTTGAACATGATCCTTCCAAGACCTGTTGTAGATTATTATGTTATCAAAAAATACTAGCACAAATTTTCTAACGAAGGGTTTGAAAATGGAATTCATCAACCCTTGAAATGTAGAAGGTGCATTGGTAAGGCGAAAAGGCATGACCAAAAATTCATAATGACCCTCATCAGTTCGAAATGTTGTTTTTGGAATATCTTCGGTCTTCATTATAATTTGATGATATCCTGAATGAAGATCCAACCTGGTAAAATAAATTGTGCCATGTAATTCATCCAATAATTCATTAATCACAGTAATGGGAAATTTATCTTTAATAGTGAGCTTATTGAGCTCCCTATAATCTGGACACATGTGCCATGATCCATCCTTATTGTGCACCAATACTACTGGAGTAGAGAACAAACTTGGACTAGGTTTAATTATACCAGCCTCTAACATTTCTGCAATCATACGTTCAATTTCTCTCTTTTGGACATAAGGATATTTGTATGGCCTGATGTTTGGGGGAACACTACCTGGAATCAAACGAATAGCATGATCATGATCACGAATAGGTGGGAGTCCTTTGGGAGTTTTAAACACCTTGGAATGATTGTCCAAGAATTTTTTGGAGATCGGGAGAAATAAATGATTTTGATGTTGGAACTTATAGTGAGCATAATTGTGCAATTACGCCTCATTGTTCTTTCTTCAGAAGCTTTGTCATGACATTAGAGCTTATTGTCTTTCCCGGCTTCCCTGCGACCCCCCGTAATTCAATTTCCTTTCCTTCCGAAAAAAATTTCAAGAAAAGTTCTTGAAAATTAAAAGCTACCATCCCCAAAGATTGTATCCATTGTACTCCTAGTACAACATTAGCACCTCCCATAAGAATGGAAAGCATTGGAATATTCAATACATATTCCCCCATGGTTTGCTTGATATTATGGAATTTTCCAGAGAAATTTATAGTTCCTCCATTTGCAAACATCACTTGACATTCTGATGCTGGGTATAGGAAACAATTCAAGTCCTTGGCTACCTTATAATGAATAAAATTTTGGGTACTACCCGAATAAATAAGCACTATTACCTTTTTCTTCTTGATCTGTTCTTCTATCTTGATAGTTTGAGGAGTGATAATTCCTGCCAATGCATTACACAATATGGTCAGACTCATTTATTCTTATTTTAGGGTTGGTTCCTAGTGTATATCGTCTTCATTTGAAGTTTCTTGTTCATTTTCTTCCTCCTCTTAACAATCTATGTAAAATAACTTCTTCTTAGCACACTTATGACCTTTAGTGTATTTTCTATCACAACTGTAGCAAAGCCCTTTTGCTATTTTTTCTTCCAATTGTTGTGGTGTCAACCTTGTAGGTTGTGGAAGTCTAGGAGTAGCAAGACTTCCATATTTATAGATGTGAGTGGTAGGCTTCCTTGTCGCCATAATTTTACATTAATTTTTTCTTGAAAACCTGAATGCCTTCTATAATGAATCAGGTTTCTAAACAAAAACTTCATGTTGGATGTTATCCTTTAAAGTCCCTATGAAGACATCAGTCCTGTGTTCCTCTGGAATATTAGTTACCTTTATATTCAATTTTTGGATGTCCTCAATGTGTTCCACCACTGAACCATTTTTTTTGATATTTATCAATTGGCTAAAGAAGGTGTTTATCTTTGTATCCTCATAATGTGTTGTCGTTCCCTCCGTAAAAATTTACCAAGTGACAATTTTTTTACGGGACCAAAGCCATCGATACCATACAAATTTATTTTTTTCTAAATGTAAAGTTACAATGTGTACCTTTTGTGTGTTTTTCACATTATTGAGATCAAAATATTGCTCCATATGTAGTATCAATGTTACGGGGTCCTTGTTATCAAACTTCCTCATATCCATCTTTGGAATATAGTGGTTCTTCCATCCAACATTAGAGTTTATGAAATCATGTTTAACATTTATTTTTTTCCCATCATGAGTTTCTTCTACTATCTTTTTTCCATTAGGAATCATTTCTTGTATCAACTTTGTCAAACCTTCCATGTCTGCTTTTAGTTCATTCTTCATGGTTTCCATGTTGTCTTTCATTTTTCTTCCATTTCATCCATCTTAGCTTCCATACCATCCATCTTAGATTCCACGCCATCCATATTATCTTCCACGCGTTTCTTCAAACAATCCATCTTCACTTCCACGCCTTTCTTCAAAACTTCCATTTCATTTTTTGTTGCTCTTTCTGAGAGTGACATTTGGTGCACTTTCTCTTGTAATTTTGATAGATCATGTTGCAATTCTTCATCTTCATGAGTCATAGTAGAGTATTCTGAGGGTTTAATGGATGTTGAATTCTTTTTAGGAGGTATTTTAGAACCCAATACTGATATCTATGCTCAATAGGTCCTTGGAATCACTTAAAACTGATTTTTCAAACAAGACTTATGCAATTTGAAAATAATACACACTTTTTTGTTACTTTTGAGGAGCTCAATATTGAAACTGAATTATCTCTGTGATTTTGGATCTTCAAAATCTGAAATTTGGCCCTGCAGTAGACCTCTAAAGCTTCTTTCAAATTACATAGGTCTGACCTAATTTGGACTCTTCAAGGCCAAGTTATGCTCAATCTCCCACAATGACCTAATTATGAACTAGTTCGGTAGAGTTAACTTGTATGGAATGACATGTGTCACTGTTTGATCCTTTGTCTCTGAAATTGATAAAAAGGAAACAACAATCCGTTTACTTGCGGGCAATTTTTACAAAATTCCAATCTGATGCTCACAGAGAGAGTTATGACTATTTTCCCACGGTCACCTCTTTGAGATGAAATTTGGGAGCTTGAAAAAGCCCTAACTTCCACAAATCATATCTATGAATATATTAAGGATCAAGATTTGACATTTTTCCATGACGTTCCTCAGGATTTGGGCTTCGCTCTGTAAAAATTGTAGCTTCTGAACCCTTGTATAAAAAATGTTATAGTGCAAATTCCACAATGAAATTTTTACGTTAAATTCGTGGGCTTGCAAAAAACCATAACTTCCACAGATCATATGTTTGAAAATATTGCGAACCAAGATTTGAAATTTTGTCATGACATTCCTCAGGATTTCAACTTCGCTTTGTAAAAATTTCAGCTTCTGAAACTTCGTGGAAAAAAATTTATAGCGAAAATTCCATGATGACCTGTTTGGAGCAACGAAACCCTAGAATCCAAAGCTTTGATACCAAATGTTATGAACCCAACTCCAAAAATTGAAGAAAATATAGATAAGTGCCTTCGAAATCAGCCACTTCAAGGGGGAAACCTCTAATACATTACATAAATGAAAAATTCTTGGATGATACAAATGACAAAACCTCCTTCTATATATAGGGGTCCATGGGATCACAATATAATCCTAGCCGACCTAACAATAATAATGTAAGTGAAAAATAATAACAATATGGGGTTACAGGGGTACAAAAATAAAAATAAGGGGGCTACACTAATAAAAATAAGGGACTACACTAGTAATATGGGGACCTAATGTATTTTGGTACCTTAATGGTCTCGCCTTTCTCTATATTTTTATTTCTTTAAATTTTGATCCCACTTTGTTCAGATATCCTTATATGGGATATGTGTTATAATGTAGTCTAAGCAACAACATATGGAATTATTCTAGATGTTTCAGGTTGCTGATTTTGTGGAAATTATGGCGGACCCATATCTTGTTTTACTACATTACTACATTATTGTTTTCTGAAATACTCCTACTAGATATGGGATCTGTTATTTTTTTTGATGACAAGCTATCAATATTTGATTAGCATATGTAAACTGGTTTTATTAATAAAAACTTTTTTTTTTGTTGTTGCCTAGAAAAAACATATTTCAAAATGTGAAATTGTGCAATATTATAAGTTTCTTTAATTTTTTTCTTTAATGTCCATGAGTTGAATACTGATTAGAAACTAACTGGGGTCATTGTAAATAGACCTTTAATGGAATTTAACATTTGACAACACAAAATTGAAACGATAAATTAATTAAGAATTGGAAGATAAATTTGAGGAATGAATCAAGAAACTCTCAGGTGAGACAAACTACACTTGGAGACTGCCGATAGATGAATAGCAGTATCAATTTTTCATTAATAAAATCAATCAATAATACACATATTTATATTATTACATTCTATTGCGGAGATCAGAACAAACTCCTAATAAATAAGATCAGAGCCTTAATAAGTACACAATGAAAACATCCAAACAACTACTTTCTCCATTATTTCCATGTCTCCCCCAAATGGAGAAAATATTTATTTATACACGTGGTATCTCCCAAAACAAATAAAATTACAACTTCCCAAAAGGCTTAGTTAAAATTTCAGCAACATTTTCACAAGTATTACAGTACATTAGAGTAATATATTTAGACTATAGCTTCTCTCTAACAAAATGCAACTAAGTATCAACATGTTTTTTTCTTGCATGATAAATTGGATTATTTGACAACTTGATCGAGCTCTGGCTATCACATATGGTCACTGTAGCCTTATTTTTTTCTTCTTCAACATATTGAATAAATATCCTAAACCAAAAGAATTCACAATTTTCTTCACACAAAGCTTTACACTCTACCTCAATATATGAAAAAGGTAAAGTATGTTGCTTCTTACTACTTAATGAAACAATATTGGATCAAATTCTAAAATCTTAACATGTAGTAGATATCCTATCATCCACGTTAATATCCAATATAGATTTGAGTTTATTGTCAGTTCAACATCAAATGAATCAGTATACTTAATATCTATATTAATTGTTCCTTTAATATACCGAAGTACACCTTTCACTGCTTTCCAATAGCTTTCTATATGTCTCATCATAAACTAACTTAACATAATAACATAGTATGCTATGAAATGTTTGGTTGTAGCAATATAATTCAAGCTCTCCACCACATATCTATACATTGTACCATCTACCTCCTTTGTGCCATCATCACTATGAAATTTCACATTTTGTTACACTGGAACAAAATTAGCTTTAGACTAATCAATTTTAAACTTCCTAAGAAATTATATGAGATAATTACCCTGAGAAACAAAATTTTGACCAACATCTATAAAAAATTAAATTACTATAAAATAATGTAACTCTCCAATATTTTCATCTCAAATACTTGTGACATCTGCACCTATTGTCTCTGCTAAAACACCCTATGAAATTTCAGTACATCCGAATTTTGGATCCCACTTCATTGCCATATCCACTGTCGCCTTGGTTGTCAAGTGTAAATTTGTGTTGTTTCATATATCTTAAGTTTTATTTAATGTTCTCAAGTGTCATTGCATTTAATAGAACATATCTATATGCATTTCATGGTCATAATGTCTTTATTGTTGTAAAATGACACTTTTGGGTCGCAGTCACACACACTTCACTAATTAGAGTTGGGGAATGTCCATAAAGTGGCGTCTTGATGTATATTTATTGTTGATCAAGCTTGTATAATTTTTTTCAATGAGATAGTATGTGTCGCACATGGTTCTATGTCTAGAACTCATCTTGCTCACCCATTGACCAATAATCTAGACTTAGAAAAATTTTGGTTGTAGAATGAGCTAATTAAGGCTAAGAGAACATGTGTGCTCTTCGAAGCCTTGATGGGAGACCTTTCATTGTTCAAAAGTGCTCCTTGTGCCCTCCTTGAGAGTTGGGTTCAGTCCCAAAGCATGATTCCCCTTCCTTGTTAAAAAGTGTTCCCTTCAAGAACTAAGCCTTCCTTTTAGCGCACCCCTTCGACCCAAAGAAATACACCATCCATGGGAGTGTTGATTTTGTAGCATTGGAAAGTGTTCCAAGTATAATTTTTTGGGAGGAGGCTTGGACATCAGTATTTTAGAGAACCCATAGATTGTTTGTGGAAATTCCACTCGGTTCATGTTTTATTAAAGTAATTAATTATTTTAAGTGATCCCTAAGTATAAACTTAGAAAAATTAAATAATTAAAGGGTATTAATAAACCATAGTGTGAATATTCTAGAAAATGAAGATCAAGTCATGTTTTAATCTCAACGATTGATTAGAGATATAATCAGGGCCATTGATTCATCAATGAGAATATTATAGTAGAAGACTTGAGGGTCATTTGGAAAGCAAGATGGGCACACACTCAGTACCTAAAGGAAACAAATTCTGAAGGAATAAAATTCGATTTCAGAGGGAGAGGTTGTAGAGGCAGAGTTGCAGAGGTAGGAGGTGGAAGGGGGAGTCAGCAGTGGAAGAAAAAGGTAGGAGAAGGATGCAGAGGAGACAATGGTATGCAAAAACACTGGTCCTCCATGCAGAGTGACGTAGTCCAGTGGAGTGACTGCGCAGAATACCACGTAGAGTGACATAGAGGGAGAAAGGGTACCTCCAGTGTGCCAGAAATTCTTCTCAAGGGTTCAGAAAAATGATCTCAGGTGTATTCTAGACATCTACTCATCAAATTTCTGTAAATTATTTCCACTAATCAAGAATAATACAAACCCTCACCTACTGCACTATTTTTCCCGCATTATGGTTTTTCCATTAAGGTTTTTCCATTAAGGGGATGTGTTATATTTGTTATAAGGATTTTGAGAAATAGATTAATTTATTCCTTTAATGCCCAATAATTGTATCAATATGGATTTGGGTGCTACAAATATTGAAATTTAATGTTGGATGGTTATATTCCTCGATTCATGAGTGCATAACGGATTGGAATATTAATTTCAAGGCTTACATGGCACTTCCTATCTTCATTTTCTGGGTATATGGAAGTGAAAGACCACACTAATTTTTGAAAACATCCTGCTTTATAGTGACAAGGTTTGCAAGAAAATTTATTCTTATTTGATGGAAGATAAGAGGGAGCCTTCTATGGGGATAAAAAAGGTTAATATGCCTATTCTTTGTTGGTATAAATTCCTTATGGGGTTTTTCAATGGATCTGCCAAAGATTTGGTATGTAGATGTGGGGTATATATTGGCCTGGATCCGAGGCTCTTTACAATTTGTGTTGGAATTGTGGTCAAGGGACTAACACTATATTAGAAAATTTGGCTTTATGGGGCCTTCGTTACTGTGCTCTTTGGTGATCTATCTTGTCCATATGAGCCTTAATAGACTCAAAGGTATCTATCGATTAGGTAAATCACATGTCCAGTTTTGACCCTCCTTACTCTCAAATTAGTTAAGGCGAATTAAATCCATGATTGGACACTTTGATAATTTATATTTCTCTCACATATTCCAACAGCGGAATTATGTTGCGGATAACCTTTCGAAGAAGGCTTTACATATGCTGGAGGGAGTGATAAAGTTCCAAATTTTCCAAAATTGTGGTTTCATCAACGAAGGAATTATTATTATTCCTTGATCCTTTAGTGGTTATATTGTTTTATGAAACCAGGTCCAAAAATAGAATAAAAGAGGATCAAGGCCTTATAAATAAGCCACTCCAAGGGCGAAAACTCTAATACATTACATAAATGAACAATTCTTAGATGATACAAATGACAAAACCTCCTATATATAGGGGTCCATGGGGTCACAATATAATCCTATCTGACCTAACAATAATAATGTAAGTGAACAATAATAACAATATGGGGGTTACAGGGGTAAAACAATAACAATAAGGGTGCTACACTAATAACAATAAGGGACTACACTAGTAATATGGGGACCTAACATGCCCCTCTCCTTCAAAAAAGTGTTGTCCTCAACGCTTGAGTAGCTGTGGATGCTTCTGTATAAAATTTTCATCCTCCCATGTAGAATATTCAGTGGGTAAGTTCTTCCACTTGATGAGATACACTAAAATTGATGGATTTCATAGCTGTCGAGTTCTTGTTTCTGTTATTGTTTCAGGTTCAAATATCATTTTTTATTCCTCATCAAGTTTTGGACATATTGTTTGAATTGGAATTTTTTTCACCTATAACCTTCTTTAAGCATGAAACATGGAAAACTAGATGCACTCACGAAGAAGCATGAAGCTCCAATTTGTATGCCATAGTACCAATCTTTTGCAACACCTTGTAGGGACCATAATACTTTGGAAATAATTTATTATCCTTCTTAGACTACTTGAGGGACATTTGTTTGTATGGTTGTAGCCGTAAAAAATACCAAGTCTCCTACACCAAAACTTCTCACTGCAATGTTGATCTGCCTATTGTTTCATTCAATTTTGTGCCAAATTTAGGTTATCTTTTAAGAGTTGGAGAACTTGTTGTTGATGCTCGATGTGATCTTCCACTGGTTGAAACTTAGAATTTTCTCGTAAAGATGATGTAATGGAGGGTGGATGATATCCATAAAGTTCCATAAATGGGGTCATTTTTGCTGCAGTATGGAAGGAAGTGTTATACCACCATTCAGCCAGAGGTAACCACTTGACCCATTGTGTTTGTTTATCAGATAAAAAACAATGAAGATGTCCTTCCAAAAATTTGTTCACTATCTCAGTTTGACCATCAGATTGAGGATGATAAGATGAGCTATGAGCTAGTTGTGTACCCAAACAAGAAACTAATTCTGTCCAAAAATTTCCAGTAAAAATGGGATCTCTGTCACTTACCATAATCTTTGGGGTTCCATGTAGCTTTTGAATTGTTTCCATAAATGCAATAGCAACTGTACTTGCTTTAAATGGATGAGATAATGCACAGAAGTGTGCATACTTGGTAATTTTATCAACTACCACCATGATGAAACCCTTTCCTTCAGACTTAGGTAAACTTGTGATAAAATCCATTGAAATATCCTCCCAACATTGAATTGGAATCGATAAAGGTTGTAGAAGACTCGGGGTCTTAATTGTCTCCACTTTATTTTATTGGAAAACCAAACATTCTGCCACAAAATTTTGAATATGATATCTAAGGCCATCCCAAGAAAATCTTTCTTCACTCTGTGGTAAGTTTTTAAAAATCTTGAGTGTCCTCGTAAAGGAGAAGTGTGCAATTCCAAAAGAATATTTTTTTTTAGTTAGGAATTGTTACAAAGATATAAGCGATATTTGTACCATAAGAAATCCTTTCTCCGACTAAATGTATCAGATGTACTAGGATCTTACTTCAACTTTTGAATGAGTGTCCAAACTTCTTTGTCCTTCTTCCATGCTTCCAGTCTGGTTGGATAATAGAAATTTCACAAAGAAATTCTTCCACCTCTTCATCCTTTCTTGAGAGTGCATCTACAACAACATTTAGCTTCCCTTTTTTGTATATTATTTCAAAGTCATAACCCAACATCTTTGTGACCCATTTTTGCTGCTCTTCTGAAGATATTTTTTGTTCCAAATAGTGTTTAAGACTATCATGATAATTTTTTACCTTGAAGTGCCTTCCCATTAGGTAACGTCGCCATCTCTTTAGTGCATGTAGTATTTCCAACATTTCCTTCTCATAAATAGATTTATGTAAATACTTTTCTTTGATTGGACAACTTTAAAAAGAAATAGATGTTCCATATTGCATTATAACAACACCAATTCCATTTCCTGAGGCATCACATTCCACAATAAATGTTTTTGTGAATTCTAGCGTAGCTAAGACCAGTGTTAAGCAAATTTCCTCTTTAAGATGTTCAAAGGTCTTAGTTGCTTCAGGAGTCCATTCAAATGAATATTTCTTCAATAATGTTGTTAGAGGTTCTGCTATTCTCCCATAATTCTTAACAAACTTGTGATAATACCCCATTAACCTAAGAAATCCTCACAAATGCTTTATGGTTGTGGGAACTTTCCATTCCTTAATGGATTTAATTTTGTTAGGGTCTACCTTAACACCCTTGTGAGATACAATATGACGTAGATATTCCACCTCCTGTACTCCAAATAAATATTTGGATGTTTTTGCATATAATTGTTTCTCCTCCAATAGTTTGAGCACCCTGTCAACATGTTGAACATGATCCTTCCAAGACTTGTTGTAGATTATTACGTCATAAAAAAATACTAGCACAAATTTTCTAACGAAGGGTTTGAAAATGGAATTCATCAACCCTTGAAATGTAGAAGGTGCATTGGTAAGGCCAAAAGGCATCACCAAAAATTCATAATGACCCTCATCAGTTTGAAATGTTGTTTTCGGAATATCTTCGGTCTTCATTCTAATTTGATGATACCCTGAACGAAGATCCAACATGGTAAAATAAATTGTGCCATGTAATTCATCCAATAATTCATCAATCACAGTAATGGGAAATTTATCTGTAATAGTGAGCTTATTGAGCTCCCTATAATCTGGACGCATGTGCCATGATCCATCCTTATTGTGCACCAATACTACCGGAGTAGAGAACAAACTTGGACTAGGTTTAATTATACTAGCCTCTAACATTTCTGGAATCATACGTTCAATTTCTCTCTTTTGGACATAAGGATATTTGTATGGCCTGATGTTTAGGGGAACACTACCTGGAATCAAATGAATAGCATGATCATGATCACGAATAGGTGGGAGTCCTTTAGGAGTTTTAAACACCTTCGAATGATTGTCCAAGACTTTTTTGGAGATCAAGAGAAATAAATGATTTTGATGTTGGAACTTATAGTCAGCATAATTGTGCAGTTACGCCTCATTGTTCTTTCTTCAGAAGCTTTGTCATGAAATTAGAGCTTATTATATTTCTCGGCTTCCCTGCGACACCCCGTAATTCGATTTCCTTTCCTTCTGAAAAAAATTTCAAGAAAAGTTCTTGAAAATTAAAAGCTACCATCCCCAAAGATTGTAACCATTGTAATCCTAGTACAACATTAGCACCTCCCATCAGAATGGAAATCATTGGAATATTCAATACATATTCCCCCATGGTTTGCTTGATATTATGGAATTTTCCAGAGAAATTTATAGTTCTTCCATTTGCAACCATCACTTGACATTCTGATGCTGGGTATAGGAAACAATTAAACTCCTTGGCTACCTTATAAGAATAAAATTATGGGTACTACCTGAATCAATAAGCACTATTACCTTTTTCTTCTTGATATGTTCTTCTATCTTGAGAGTTTGAGGAGTGATAATTCCTTCCAATGCATTACATGATATGGTCAGACTCATTTATTCTTATTTTAGGGTTGGTTCCTAGTGTATATCATCTTCATTTGAAGTTTCTTGCTCATTTTATTCCTCCTCTTAACAATCTATGTAAAATAACTTCTTCTTAGCACACTTATGACCTTTAGTGTATTTTCTATCACAACTGTAGCAAATCCATTTTGCTAATTTTTCTTCCAATTGTTGTGGTGTCAACCTTGTAGGTTGTGGAAGTCTAGGAGTAGCAAGACTTCCATCTTTATAGATGTGAGTGGTAGGCTTCCTTGTTGCCATAATTTTACATTAATTTTTTCTTGACAACCTAAATGCCTTCTCTAATGAATCAGGTTCCTAAACACAAACTTAATGTTGGATGCTATCCTTTAAAGTCCCTATAAAGACATCAGTCCTGTGTTCCTCTGGAATATTAGTCACCCTTATATTCAATTTTTGGACGTCCTCAATGTGCTCCACCATTGAACCATTTTGTTTGATATTTATCAATTGGCTAAAGAAGGTGTTTCTCTTTGTTTCCTCATAATGTGATATCGTTTCCTCCGTAAAAATTTACCAAGTGACAATTTTTTTACGGGACCAAAGCCATCGATACCATACAAATGTATTTTTTTCTAAATGTAAAGTTACATTGTGTACCTTTTGTGTGTTTTGCACATTATTGAGATCAAAATATTGCTCCATATGTAGTATCTATGTTACGGGGTCCTTGTTATCAAACTTCCTCATATGCATGTTTGGAATATAGTGGTTCTTCCATCCAACATTAGAGTTTACGAAATCATGTTTAACATTTAATTTTTTCCTATCATGAGTTTCTTCTACTATATTTTCGCCATTAGGAATCATTTCTGGTATCAAATTTGTCAAACATTCCATGTCTGCTTTTATATCATTCTTCATGGTTTCCATGTTGTCTTTCATTTTTCTTCCATGCCATCCATCTTAGCTTCCATGCCATCCATATTAGATTCCACGCCATCCATATTATCTTCCACACCTTTCTTCAAACAATCCATCTTCACTTCCACGCCTTTCTTCAAAACTTCCATTTCATTTTTTGTTGCTCTTTCTGAGAGTGAAATTTGGTGCACTTTCTCTTGTAATTTTGATAGATCATGTTGCAATTCTTCATCTTCATGAGTCATAGTAGAGTATTCTGAGGGCTTAATGGGTGT
The DNA here is from genome assembly GCA_034641835.2 of Pinus albicaulis. Lineage (NCBI taxonomy): Eukaryota > Viridiplantae > Streptophyta > Pinopsida > Pinales > Pinaceae > Pinus > Pinus albicaulis. The sequence goes on along the minus strand of CM076575.1, from coordinate 755,085,847 downwards.
TGAATTCTTTTTAGCAGGTATTTTAGAACCCAATACTGATATCTATGCTCAATAGGCCCTTGGCATCACTTAAAACTGATTTTTCAAACAAGACTGATGCAATTTGAAAAAAATACACAGTTTTTTGTTGCTTTTGAGGAGCTCAATATTGAAACTGAATTATCTCTGTGATTTTGGATCTTCAATATCTGAAATTTGGCCCTGCAGTAGCCCTCTAAAGCTTCTTTCAAATTACATAGGTCTGACCTAATTTGGACTCTTCAAGGCCAAGTTATGCTCAATCTCCCACAATGACCTAATTATGAACTAGTTCGGTAGAGTGAACTTGTATGGAATGACACGTGTCATTGTTTGATCCTTTGTCTCTGAAATTCATAAAAAGGAAACTACAGTCCGTGTACTTACGGCCAATTCTTACAAAATTCTAGTCTGATGCTCAGAGAGAGAGTTATGACTATTTTCCCATGGTCACCTCTTTGAGATGAAATTCGGGAGCTTGAAACAGCCCTAACTTCCACAACTCATATCTATGAATATATTAAGGATCAATATTTGACATTTTTCCATGATGTTCCTCAGGATTTCGGCTTCGCTCTATAAAAATTGTAGCTTCTGAACCCTTGTAGAAAAAACGTTATAGTGAAAATTCCACAATGACCTATTTACATTAAATTCAAGGGCTTGCAAAAAGCCCTAAATTCCACAGATCATATGTCTGAAAATATTGCGAACCAATATCTGAAATTTTTTCATGACATTCCTCAGGATTTCAGCTTCGCTTTGTAAAAATTTCAGCGTCTGAAACTTCGTAGAAAAACATTTATAGCGAAAATTCCATGATGACCTGTTTGGAGCAACAAAACCCTAGAATCCAAAGCTCTGATACAAAATTTTATGAAACCAACTCCAAAAATTGAAGAAAAGATAGATAAATGCCTTAGAAATCAGCCACTTCAAGGGGGAAACCTCTAATACATTACATAAATGAAAAATTCTTGGATGATACAAATGACAAAACTTCCTTCTATATATAGGGGTCCATGGGATCACAATATAATCCTAGCCGTCCTAACAATAATAATGTAAGTGAAAAATAATAACAATATGGGGTTACAGGGGTAAAACAATAACAATAAGGGGGCTACACTAATAACAATAAGGGATTACACTAGTAATATGGGGACCTAATGTATTTTGGTACCTTAATGGTCTCGCCTTTCTCTATATTTTGATTTATTTAAATTTTGATCCCACTTTGCTCAGATATCCTTATATGGGATATGTTTTATAATGTAGTCTAAGCAACAACATATGGAATTATTCTAGATGTTTCAGGTTTCTGATTTTGTGGACATTATGGAGGACCCATATCTTGTTTTACTACATTACTACATTACTGTTTTCTGAAATACTCCTACTAGATATGGGATTTGTTATTTATTTTGATGACAAACTATCAATATTTGATTAGCATATGTAAACTGGTTTTATTAATAAAAACTTGTTGTTTTGTTGTTTCCTAGAAAAAAAACATATTTCAAAATGTTAAATTGGACAATATTATAAGTTTCTTTAATTTTTTTCTTTAATGTCCATGAGTTGAATACAAGTAAGAATAAGTTTGAATTAGAGATAAAATTATCAAGTAATTTTGACTGTTAAAGACAAGAAAAAATAACTCACTGATTAGAAACCAATGGGGGTCATTATAAATAGACCTTTAATGGAATTTAACATTTGACAACAAAAAATTCAAACCATAAATTAATTAAGAATTGGAAGAGAAATTTGAGGAATGAATCAAGAAACTCTCAGGTGAGACAAGCTACACTTGGAGACTGCCGATAGATGAATAGCAGTATCAATTTTTCATTAATCAAATCAATCAATAATACACATATTTATATTATTACATTCTGTTGCGGAGATTAGAACAAACTCCCAATAAATAAGATCAGAGCCTTAATAAGTACACAATGAAAACATCCAAAAAAATACTTTCTCCATTATTTCCATGTCTCCCCCAAATGGATAAAATATTTATTTATACACGTGGTATCTCCCAAAACAAATCAAATTACAACTTCCCAAAAGGCTTAGTTAAAATTTCAGCAACATTTTCACAAGTATTACAGTACATTAGAGTAATATATTTAGACTATAGCTTCTCTCTAACAAAATGCAACTAAGTATCAACATGTTTTTTTCTTGCATGATAAATTGGATTATTTGACAACTTGATCGAGCTCTGGCTATCACATATGGTCACTGTAGCCTTATTTTTTTCTTCTTCAACATATTGAATAAATCTCCTAAACCAAAAAAATTCACAATTTTCTTCACACAAATCTTTACACTCTACCTCAATATATGAAAAAGGTAAAGTATGTTGCTTCTTACTACTTCATGAAACAATATTGGATCAAATGCTAAAATCTTAACATGTAGTAGATATCCTATCATCCACATTAATATCCAATATATATTTGAGTTTACTGTCAGTTCAACATCAAATGAATCAGTATACTTAATATCTATATTAATTGTTCCTTTAATATACCAGAGTACACCTTTCACTGCTTTCCAATAGATTTCTATAGGTCTCATCATAAACTAACTTAACATAATAACATAGTAAGCTATGAAATGTCTAGTTGTAGCAATATAATTCAAGCTCTCCACCAAATATCTATACGTTGTACCATCTACCTCCTTTGTGCCATCATCACTATGAAAATTTACATTTTGTTGCACTGGAACAAAAGTAGCTTTAGACTGATCAATTTTAAACTTCCTAAGAAATTATATGAGATAATTACCCTGAGAAAAAAAATTTTGACCAACATCTATAAAAACTTAAATTACTATAAAATAATGTAACCCTCCAATATGTTTCATCTCAAATACTTGTGACATCTGCACGTATTGTCTCTGCTACAACACCCTATGAAATTTCAGTACATACGAATTTTGGATCCCACTTCATTGCCATATCCACTGTCGCCTTCATTGTCAAGTGTCAATTTGTGTTGTTTCATATATCTTAAGTTTTATTTAATGTTCTCAAGTGTCATCGCATTTAATATAACATCTCTATATTCATTTCATGGTCATAATGCCTTTATTGTTGTAAAACGACACTTTTGGGTCGCAGTCACACACACTTCAGTGATTACAGTTGGGGAATGTGCATAAAGTGGCGTCTTGATGTATATTTATTGTTGATCAAGCTTGTATAATTTTTTTCAATGAGATAGTATATGTCGCACATGGTTCTATGTCTAGAACTCATCTTGCTCACCCATTGACCAATAATCTAGACTTAGACAAATTTTGGTTGCAGAATGAGCTAATTAAGGCTAAGAGCACATGAGTGCACTTCGAAGCCTTGATGGGAGACCTTTCATTGTTCAAAAGTGCTCCTTGTGCCCTCCTTGAGAGTTGGGTTCAATCCCAAAGCATGATTCCCCTTCCTTGTTAAAAAGTGTTCCCTTCAAGAACTAAGCCTTCCTTTTAGCGCACCCCTTCGACCCAAAGAAATACACCATCCATGGGAGTGTTGATTTTGTAGCATTGGAAAGTGTTCCAAGTATCATTTTTTGGGAGGAGGCTTGGACATCAGTATTTTAGAGAACCCATAGATTGTTTGTGGAAATTCCACTCGGTACATGTTTTATTAAAGTAATTAATTATTTTAAGTGATCCTTAAGTATAAACTTAGAAAAATTAAATAATTAAAGGGTATTAATAAACCATAGTGTGAATATTCTAGAAAATGAAGATCAAGTCATGTTTTAATCTCAACGATTGATTAGAGATATAATCAGGGCCATTGATTCATCAATGAGAATATTATAGTAGAAGACTTGAGGGTCATTTGGAAAGCAAGACGGGCACACACTCAGTACCTAAAGGAAACAAATTCTGAAGGAATAAAATTCGATTTCAGAGGGAGAGGTTGTAGAGGCAGAGTTGGAGAGGTAGGAGGTGGAAGGGGGAGTCAGCAGTGGAAGAAAAAGGTAGGAGAAGGATGCAGAGGAGACAATGGTATGCAAAAACACTGGTCCTCCACGCAGAGTGACGTAGTCCAGTGGAGTGACTGCACAGAATACCACGTAGAGTGACATAGAGGGAGAAAGGGTACCTCCGGTGTGCCAGAAATTCTTCTCAAGGGTTCAGAAAAATGATCTCAGGTGTATTCTAGACATCTACTCATCAAATTTCTGTAAATGATTTCCACTGCTCAAGAATAATACAAACCCTCACCTACTGCACTATTTTTCCCACATTGGGTTTTTTCCAGGGACAATTGTACACAAATAACTATGTTCATGTTATTGGTTCTATTGCGTTATATGCGTTCTATTTTATTTCCTGCTTCTGATTAAGTGAATATTGTAGTTGTGTTTATTTAAAAAAATTTAGAAAGTCTTTGTAAATAAGTTATCACAAATAAGTAGGCGAAATAAATCAATCATTGCAGTAGTATTTCAGCTTGAAAATTTCACATGGTATCAGAGAAAAATATGAGAAATAGAAGAGGAGGTTCTGCAATGGAACAAAGATCCAACAACGATGCAACATCAAGTCGGAAGAGTTCATGTAGTCCTCCAGAATGCATGGAGAAATGTAGGGCTCATGAAGTTTCAGTTTTGGTTTCTAGAGTATAAGAGGATTTTGCTTGTGTATCGAGCATGGCCTCTCTAGGATTATGGTATATTGACAGTGGAGCATCTGGTCACATGACAGGAGTTCAAGAATGCTTCTCGAGCTACTAGGAAGATAAAAATAATTTTCGAATCACGATGGGAAACAAGACCAAGTGTACCCCTATTCGAAGAAGAACCATAATATTTCAAATAGAAGTTGGAAACAAGCTTCAGGCCACTAATGTACTACATGTACCAGTATTGGGGATGAGCTCACTCTCAGTGTCTCAACTTTAGAAAAAGGGTTATGATGTATACTTTATTGGAAACAAATTTTATGTCAAACACCCTAGTTGGAAAATAAAGGCACCAATTGGAGTAAAGAGACATAAATGTATAAGTTACAACCTTGATTCTGGAATCGAACTGATAGGTAGAACTAATGAAAGGGGTTTGAATGAATTATGGCACAGAAGAATGGGGCATCTACATCATGGAGCCTTGAGGATCCTCAAGAAGACTGTCATAGGAGCTCCAGAACTTAGTACTAGGAAAGAAAATGTCTGTAGGGGGTGTGTATTAGGGAAGTATGTGAAGGAAACATTTCCAATAAGTAGCAGAAGGGCCAAGAGAGTGTTGGAATTGATACACTCAGACACCTATGGACAAATTTCCACGAATTATCTTAGTGATGCAAAGTATTTTGTCACCTTTATTGATGACCATTCCCGAAAAACATGGGTTTAATTTTAGAAAACCAAAGATGAGGTCTTTGAGTGTTTCAAAGAATTCAATGCTTTGGTAGAAAATCCAACTGTAAAGTAGATCGAGAAATTGTGATCAAACAATTGTGGAGAGGAAATTGATAAGGACTTCACAAGGTTCTACACATAGGAATACATCAAGAGAGAATATACAACACCATATAATCTGGAGAAGAATGGAGTTGTAGAGAGGAAGAATAGGACCATTTTGGAAGCTGCGAGTGTGATCATGTATGATAAAGACATGCCCAAATTTTTGTGGGCTTAAGCTTCCAGTATAATAGTGTATGTGCAGAATAGGGTGCCTCAGAAATCATTGGGTAAGGTTACTCCTGAGAGTGTGTTCACTGGAAGAAAGCTTGAGGTGAGCCAATTTAGGATATCTGGTAGTATAGTGTATTGCCATATACTCGATGAGAAGAGGAATAAGTTATATCATACTACAGAGAAAGGATACCTTCTGGGATATAGCAAAAATGCGAACGCATGTCACATCTATATTCCTGAGAGTGGGAAGATCATAGTAAGATGGGATGTGAAATTCCTAAAGGATAGAGCCTTTAGGAGATCTTGAGATATGTCTACAGATACGTAGTCTGAGGAGGATTCATTGGTTCAAACACAACTACCTACATAACATGGCTCTAGTGCCTCTCCACGGCACAAGGATTCCAAGGAAAGTTCTTTCGAGGAAGTGCAAGAAGGAGAGTAGATGAATCCACCCACCACAAGTGGAAGGATGAGTAGAGAACTACAACAGACTTTGAGGGATGCAGAGAAAATTATTGGATCCCCTAGAAATGAGAAGAGGGAACAGAGTCAACGAGACAGGTACGAGGCACTGGTACCACAGGTTAGATAACCCTTTAATTTTCAAGAGGAAATTTAACATTAGGCATGGGTAGATGCTATGGTGGAGGAGTACATCTCCGTCATGAAAAATAATGTATGGGAAGTAGTACCTAGACCTTAGAACAGATCAATTATAGGATCAAGGTGGATCTACAAGATCAAGTATGTTGTAGGTGGCAGCATAGAAAAATTCAAAGCCAGGTTTGTGGCTAAGGGGTATGCACAGAAGGAAGGAATTGATTATGAAGAAACCTCTACCCCTATATCTCCATACACTTTGATCAGGCCCATCATCTCTCTTTTAGTGCATATGGGATGGGAAATTCACTAGATGGATGTCAAGGCAACGTTCTTGAATGGGGTGATAGAAGAAGAAGTGTACATAAAAAAACCATACGAATTTGAGACACATGAGTAGAATAATCATGTGTGCAGGCTTAAGAAGGACTTATACAGACTGAAGCAAGCCCCTAGAGCATGATATGCATGAATTGATAGCTACCTGAAGAACATGGGATTTGTCAAGAGTGACACAGATCGCAAGCTCTACTATCTAAGAGTAGGGGATGAGCCACTAATTCTGGTATTATATGTAGATGATTTGTTCTTGACTAGATCATCTAAGCTCATCAAAGATTGCAAGGAAAATTTGGCTACAAAATTAAACATGAAGGATCTAGGGCAAATGCACTATTTTCTTGGTTTGGAGGTTTAGTAATGGAAGGGAGAAATATTCCTTGAGAAAGGAAGATATACTACATAGATCCTAAAGATATTTCAAATGGAGGACTGTAGAGCCATGGCTATGCCAATTATCACAAACTAGAAGAAGATCGACATGCTTGAGGATGATGAGGCTGAACCTACCTTGTATAGGCATCTCATAGGATCATTGATTTACCTGGTCAACACTAGACTAGACATATTTTATTCCGTGAATACCCTCAGTCTGTTGACGATAGAACCAAGAAGTGCTCACGGGTAACAAAAAAACATGTTCTCAGATACTTGAAGGTGATAGTCGAGTTTGGATTGAATTAAAGTAAGGGAAATGAAATCCAATTGAGTGTGTTCACTGACGTAGATTGGGTGATAAGAGGAACCATAACATTTCCAACAAAAGCGAGAAACAAGCTGCGGGCCACCAATGTACTGCATGTACGAGGATTGGGGATGAACTTTCTCTCTCTGTCTCAACTTCAAAACAAGGGTTATGAAGTATACTTTATTGGAAACAAGGTTTATGTCAAACACCCTAGATGGAAAAGAAAGGCACAAATTGGAGTAAAGAGCGATAAACTATACAAGTTATAACTTCGAGTCTCCAATGGCACTGATAGGTAGTATTGATGAAAGGGATTTGAATGAATTATGGCATAGAAGAATGGGGCATCTACATCATGGGGCCTTGAGGATCCTCAATAAGACTGGCACAGGAGCTCCAGAACTTAGCACCAAGAATGATGTTGTTTGCAGGCGGTGTGTATTAGGGTAGTATGCCAAGGAAGCATTTCCAAGAAGTAGTAGTAGGGCCAAGAGTGTGTTGGAATTGATACATACAGACATCTGTGGACCAATATCCATGAATTATCTCAGTGGTGCAAAGTATTTTGTCACCTTTATTGATGACCATTCCTGAAAAACATGAAATTACTTTTAGAAGATCAAAGATGAGGTCTTTGAGCATTTCAAAGAATGCAAAGCTTTGGTAGAAAATCTAACTAGAAATTAGATCAAGAAATTGTGATCAGACAATTATGGAGAGTACATTGATAAGGATGTCACGAGGTTCACTGCAAAGGAAGTAATTAATAGAGAATGGATAGTTCCATATAATCTGGAGTAGAATGGAGTTGCAGAGAGGAAGAATCAGATCATTATGGAAGCTACAAGGGCGATGTTATATGATCAAGACATGCCCAAATTTTTGTGGTCTGAAGCTTGCAATACACCAGTGTATGTGCAAAACAGGGTGCCTCACAAAGCATTGGGTAAGGTTACTCCTGAGAGTGTGTTCACTTCAAGCAAGCTTGAGGTGAGCCACTTTAGGATATTTGGTAGTATAGCGTATTGCCATATACCTGATGAGAAGAGGAAGAGGTTAGATTAGACTGTAGAGAAAGGATACCTTGTGGGATATAGAGAAAATGCTAAGGCATATCACATATATATTCTCGGGGGTAGGAAGATCGTAGTAATATGGGATGTGAAATTAATGAAGGAGAGAGCCTTTAGGATATCCCGAGAGATGTATACAGCTATGTAGTCTGATGAGGATCTGTTGGTTCAAACATAACGACCTACAAAATATGGGTCTAGTGCCTCTCCATGGCACAAGGATTCTGAAGAAAGCTCTTTTGAGGAAGTGAAAGAAGGAGAGCAGGTGAATCCACCCACCACTAGTGGAAGGATGAGTAGAGAACTCCAGCAGAATCTGAGGGATGTAGAGGAATTTTTTAGAGCCCATAGAAATGAGAAGAGGGAACGCAGGCAACTAGACAGGTACTAGGCATTGGTAGCATAAGTTTGAGAACCCTCTATTTTTCAAGTGACATCTCAACATCAAGTGTGGGTAGATGTTATGGTGGAGGAGTACAGATCCATCATGACAAATCATGTATGCGAATTAGTCTGTAGACCTTAGAATAGATCGGTTGTTGGATCAAGGTGGATCTACAGGATCAAGTATGTTGTAGATGGCAACATACAAAAATTCAAAGCTAGGTGTGTGGCTAAGGGGTGTGCACAGAAGGAAGGAATCGATTATGAAGAAATATTTACCCATGTAGCTCACTAAAATTCAATAGGATCCATCATCTCTCTTGCAGTTCATATGGGATGGGAAATTCACCAAATGCATGTCAATACAACGTTCTTTAATGGGGTGATAGAAGAGGAAGTGTACATAAAAAAAATAGAGGGCTTTGAGATGCATGAGTAGAAGACTCGTGTGTGCAGGCTTAAGAAATCATTTTACAGACTGAAGCAAGCCCCTAGAGTATGGTATGGGTGAATTGATAGCTACCTAGAGAAGATGGGATTTGTCAAGAGTGACGCAGATCCCAAGCTCTACTATCTAAGTGTAGGGGATCAACCACTAATTTTGGTATTATTTGTATATGAGATGTTCTTGACTAGATCATCTAAGCTTATCAAATACTTAAAGGAAAATATCGCTATAAAATAAAACATTAAGGATCTAGGGTAGATGCACTATTTTCTTAGTTTGGAGGTTTGGCAACAGAAGGAAGAAATCTTCCTTGGGAAAGGAAGATATACTATAAATACCCTGAAGAGATTTCAAATGGAGGATTGTAGACCCATGTATATGCCAATGATCACAAACTGGAAGAATATCGACACATACGAGGATGATGAGGCTGAACATACCTTGTATAGGTAGCTCATAGGATCATTGATGTACCCGATCAATGCTAGACTAGACATCTGTTATGTCATGAAAACCCTCAGTCAGTTCATCGTAGAACCAAGGAGGGATCACTGTGAAACATCCAAACATGTTCTCAGATATTTGAAGGGGATAATCAAGTTTATATTGAATTACACCAAGGGAAATGAAATCCAGTTGAGTGGGTTCACTGACGCAGACTAGGCTGGAAGCCCAGTAGATCATAAAAGCAGCAGTGGGTACTATTTAAATCTTGGATCATGAATGATTGCCTGGTGTAGTAGGAAACAAAAATTTATTTCACTGAGCTTAGCCAATGCTGAATATATGAAAACTAACACAAATTCATGTGAATCCATATGGATTTGTAAGTTTATCATGGACTTGTTGAAGAAAAGGATGGAACCGACCATAATTTTTTGTGATAATCAAAGTTGCATCAAGCTCCCTTAGAATCTTGTGTTTCATGATTGGTCAAATCACATTGACATTAGGTGCCACTTCATCAGAGACTGTGTCCAATGAGAAGAAGTACAGCTGAATTACATTCCTATAGGGGAACAGGTAATAGATATCCTCATGAAAGATCTAGGTAAGATTAAGCTTACTTACTTCAGGGAAAATATGGGGATGGTCAAGAACCCTTTCTAGTAGAGGAATGGGTGGAATTGATATTCAAAGGGAGTTGCAGTATGGATGAGGAAGTGACAGAGATGGTGCCACGAGAAGCAGTATAGAGGGCAAGAACGCACAGATTATGGGCATCATTCAAAACATGAGTAGCGCAGGGGATGCTTTAGGTCATAGCAGATGCAGTTGGTATTTTTCTTGAAATTTTTTTCGCTAAGAGGGTGTGTTGATTTTTTAGCATTAAAAAGTTTTCCAAGTATAATTTTTTGGGAGGAGGCTTTGATATCATTATTCTAGAGAACCCATAAACCATTTGTGGAAATTCCACTCAGTTCATGCTTTATTAAAGTAATTAATTATTTTAAAGTGATCGCTAAGTCTAAACTTAGGGAAAATAAATAATTAAAGGGTATTAATAAACCAGAGTGCGAATCTTCTAGAAAATGAAGGTCAAGTCATGTATTAATCTCAACCATTGATTAGATATCTAATCAAGGTCGTTGATTCATCAACAAGAATATGATAATAGAAGGCTTGTGGCACATTTGGAAAGCAAGCCAGACACACACTCAGTACCCAAAAGAAACTGATTCCAAAGGAATAGACTTTGATTTCTGAGGGAGAGGTTGTAGAGGTGGAGTTGCGGAGGAAAAAGGTGGAAGGGGGAGTCATCAAAGGAAGAAAAAGGTAGGATAAGGATGCAAAGGGGACAACACTGAGCAACATCACTAGTCCTCCATGCATAGTGACGTGGTCCAGTGGAGTGACTCCACAAAATACCACATAGAGTGATGAAGAGGGATAAAGGGTGCCTCCCGTGTGTCATAAATTCTTCCGAAGGGCTTGAAAAAATAATATCAGGTGTATTCTAGACATATGCTTGTAACATTTTTGTAAATGATTTCCATTGTTGAAGAATAACACAAACCCTCATCTCCTCGACCGGTTTTCCTGGATTGGGTTTTTCGGGGGACAATTGTTCAAAAATAATTGTGTTCAAGTGGTTGTTTCTATTGTGTTATATGCGTTCTATTTGATTTTCTGCTTATGATTAAGCAAATACTGCAGCTATGTTTATTTCAGAATTTACTAAAATTTTATGTAGATAAATTATCATAAATAAGTAGGAGAAATAAATCAATCACTGGAGTAGTATTTCAGCTTGAAAATTTCATAGGGAGCACTGCTTCAACCTAAAGGAATGTGCCTTCCTTGGGATAACTCCTTCGACCTGAAGGAATGCACCTGCGCTGGCCTCCAAAATTGAACTACTGCACTCTCCCTTTGGCAACAGTTGTCCCTGAACCCACTGAAGATAATGAAGCACAAGTTGAAGATTTGAATGATCCTCACACCAATCCCTGAAGCTCTACAAAAATTCTGAATGAAGTCTCCCCAAAGAGAGTTGGGTTTCTGTCCAACACTCACAGCTCACCCGAGGGTTTGCATCCCGGGGCTACGGCTGAAGTAGAGAACCACATTCTCAAACCTCTCATAAACAAGAAAATGATATGATCCAAATATATCCATCAATGGCCTCCTTTATTTCTTTTATAGATCTCTTGGAGCATTCTAGAGCATTATTTTATTATTATTTTAGACCTATCATAGGTGACACCAAAAAAGGGAATATTACAGACCTTTCACCCAAAGAGTTCTTACTCTCAAGAAATCCAAATATGTAGGCCACCCTATTGGCCCGATGTGACTGAAACCCAATGCTTGGATCACATACAAACCCCTGGGTGTAGCTATGCACCTGTGTCAAGTCACTCGGAATAGACCCCTTAATGTCGGGATCCCAAATTGATATCTCCTTGTATCTGTCAATAAAAAATCCTCCTAGACCCAAATGCCACCATGGCCAATCATTGCCCAAGTCCCACAGCTCGAACTGCACACTGCCTCTAGCTTTATATGATGCCCCAAGAAGTGAAGTCTGCCAACAAGCATCAATTCTCCTTGGCTCCTGCTGTGATGCACCTCTTACTGTATAAACTGGCCCACCAACTGCGTACCAACTCATCACCTCTCTCCAATCCAAGTCCTGACTCAATCCCACTCTGAAGCACTGCTATGTTGATTTAGGAGTTGTTTTAAAAACTTCATTGTTTCAATGGCATATATGGAAGTAACAGTGGTTTAGCTAGACTTTCACAAGGAAAGCTATAAGCACAAGGGAAGCTACAAGCACCAAGTGATGATTGCAAGGAAATCCAACCGCTCCAATAGCAAGCTCCTCCAGAAACTGCACTGCTGCTCCAAGACTACACTGCTGCCTGACTTCGTCCTCTAATTTACCCACTAAAAGCTACTCAGAAAATTCCATGAATTTGGGAAGGTGATCCTTGCCCAAAACCCAGAAAAACCCAGAAAGGGTTTCTTCTAGTTCCAACCTTCAAAATATGACACTTTATAGTTTGGCCCTCTTCCAATTTCGTTTTCTGGCACTGCAGCTACTACTATCAATCATTGCTCTCCAAAATCCCAGCAAAACTCCTCATATGGCTCTCCTATCAATTTTCTATCATCCCAGCTCTAAAATCCCACCAATGCAACTCCCACAAATGAGCCTCCTCCAATGGTTGCGTAGGCCCTTCTAACCAAAATAACTGCAACTGAAAACTGGAAACCCGTAGGCCGATCCAATATTGAAGCTTCGATACCATTGTAATATCCCGAAAGGGATATTTAACTAAGAATGCAGAAAAATAACTAAACTCCACAATTTGTTGTACAATCACTATTTACTCAACATAATATTGACATGTAATATAAAGACGCATAAAACACTACAATCTATTAAGACATAGAACAGGAAGAATCTCAGCATTTTATTATAAGTAATAACTAGGGTTACATATAAATCTGACCCAAAATAGCTGAGGTGGAAAACTAGCCACCAAGATGAACTGATGCACTGCGCTGGCCTCCAAAACTGAACTACTGCACTCTCCCTCCAGCAACAGTTGTCCCTAAACCCACTGAAGATAACAAAGCACAAGTTGAAGATCTGAATGATCCTCACACCAATCCCTGAAGATCTGCGAAAATTCTGAATGAAGTCTCCTCAAAGAGATTTGGGTTTCTGTGCAACACTCACAACTCACCCGAGGGTTTCCGTCCTGGGGCTACGACTGAAGTAGAGAACCACGTTCTCAAACCTCTCATAAACAAGAAAATGATATGCTCCAAATGTATCCCTCAATGGCCTCCTTCCTTTCTTTTATAGATCTCTTGGAGCCTTCTAGAGCATTATTTTATTATTATTTTATTCATGGAGCAGTTTTCCCTCTTATTAAAATATTCCTTTTTAATGCAGAAAAGGGTAAATTGGCTACCATGCCTCTCTTATCACTGAAACCCATGTTCAAATATTCCATCATGTAGGTATCCTTGTCCCGGTTCCAATGAGCTATTACACTAATGTGTTGAATCATGTATTCCTCCTGGAATGCCACCTTGAGCGTAATTAGTTGAGTTAAGCCTGGAAATAACTCAAATTTCTGAAAGTTGTCAGAATGCACCAAAACAAAAGCCAAAATACTCGGATGATGGAATATATCAAGTGAATTCCACCCGACCACATAGGAACTCCTCAAAACTCCTCCAAAAAGCCCCTGGGCCCACTAATGACACCAACCTGTACCTGTGACTGGTCTGCTTCTAACTCTGGAAGTCCATCCTAGCATTGTCTTAGGTGACACCAAAAAATGGAATATTACACATACACCAAGATAACCAATATAAATATGGACTGAAATAGAATGATGCAGTGCCCATTTTCAATCTTGAATTTGTGGAAGAAATTCAAGAATTTTATTTCACTAGTGAAAGTTTGAGTTATGGAACCTAGAGTTTCATCATGTGAGCCTAAAGTTGCACAAGAGTCCCAAGTCACTAAATGATTATTTTTACTTATTTCCAAGTTTTGGAAAATGTCAAATTTTTGTAATTCAAGAATTAGAAATAGTTTAGTCTTTCAATTTTCACTAAGACCAAATATTTAAGAAGCAGTTTTGACAATTTAAAGTTTTTATAACTATTTCCAATGTAATCATTTCTTTAAAAAGACATCAACGAACCAGTTTTGGGGTTCTAAATTTCGGCCTCAAAGAGAAAATTTTTGTTTTGTAATGTAAAATATTTTCTTCAAGAAGTAATAATATTTCAAGATGATATCAGCTATTTTTTGATTATGACATCTTTATATATATCTTTCTGTAAGTGATTTATGTGCAGTTCTCCCTTGGAAAATCTCTAATGAAGGTGCTCATTATTTTTAATTTACCAAATTTACTTTTTCTTTAAATAGTTGATAGTACCTATGCATATTTAATAAAATTAATCTTAAACTGTGCTCCAGTTTTTCCATCATTCTACTTCTTCAGTATTCCATGATTTTGACTAAGATTTGGTGTAAAAGATAATGTTTTGGCATCCCTATACATTGAATCTTCCTCTGTATTCTCTCTCTAATCATATTGCAACTTTAGTGAGTCATTTCAAAGATATCTTGGACATATTTGGAGGGTTTTCTATTTTCTCCAAGTCTCATAAAACATTACATTTTTAAGAAATATCTCTTGGAAATCATGTATAAAATGATGAAACAAGGAATTTTTACCTATTTTGCATAGATGTCCTAGGTACTAGCTTCCTTTCAGATAGAGGTTGTCCCTAGTGTAATGATAGTCCAATAACTCTCGCAACATCCTAAAATATGTTATTAGTGCAATAAATTTAAGTTATAACACTGTCTACCCTCAATTTATATTAACTTTCAACTTTTTGGAATTATAATGTTCACAACAGTTTGGTTGATTCCGTGCATCCACGAATTATTATGGCATTATCATTTGCTAAAAAAATAAATGAAAAATGGGATAAAAATGATGCATATATCATATATTTTGATGGATCATTTGTCCATGCTGTTAGTGAACTCAGTAATATTATTATACGTTTTTCATATGATCATAGATATCACCAATGCATAAACATCATAGTTGTGCACATTCCCAAAGCCTACAGTTTACTTCTGAGAAAATATTGGTCCAAAGAACTCCAAGGATAATTTACGATGGACTGGTATCACTTATGGCTTCTATAAAAGGGTATAAATAACCTTATTTGAGTTTAAAGTGAGCCTTACATGAAGCATATGATGACAAAAATTGAGGAAAAAAATGAACCAATGGGATTTACAGAGGTGATTTGGGAATTTTTTTCTACAAGTAGAACATGGATGTTATCTAGCACAACCTTCACTCATCCCACCTGATACACAATTGGAACTCCTTCCTCCAAATCCAATTGGTGTGAATGAATCTTGTATAATAGATATAGATAGTAGTACTATAGGATGTAGCTCTAGCATTTCCTATATATGGATTTTACACTTTAAAGTTTCAAAAATGTAGGAGGGCTCTGGAGCTAGTTGCATTTTAATATACCCACAATAGAGAAAACATCTGATCTCTTTTATCTTTGAGTTTGAGTGCACTAACAACATTTCTAAGTATAAATCACTCATCCTGGGTTTGAAGAAATCCATTGACCTCAAATTTTGGGTACTCAAAGCAACATGTGACTCTAAAATTTGCATACGACATGTAAGGAATATTATACAATGTGTGACACCTAATCTCAAAAGTTATTAGCAAGAGGTATGGAATTTGATTTCACAATTCCAAGATTTTAATATTATTTTTGTTCCTATATGTTAATTTTGGCAACTCAGGGAAATATTCGAACCATGGGACGTGGATATTCCTCTTTTAGAGAGGACCAATTTTTACTATTAAAGTGTTTAATTTGGACAAGGGAAAATGTATTTTTGAATTAAATCCCACATGTGCATATTTGATCAGGTCATCCCTAAAATAAATTGGAGACCCTTGGAAGGCTATAAATACAAGTGACCTCAACCTCATTTGGCCATCATCTTGGATCATTATTCTATTCTCTTCTTTGGTTTGGCTCACATAGGTCTGAGGAAAGTTTGCAAAGATTCATTGGAACTTGTATGAAATTGCAGGGTCAAAGCTCACATATTTTTTTTTATGGTTTTGGGTTTAAGTCATAGTCATGTCATGCAGAATTGTTTACTAAAGCATTTCTCCCACATGCATGACACATCGTCCCTGTGACTAGAACCTAAAGGTTGAATTTTTTAGTTGACCAAAGATTTCTTCAGTTGACTGCAAAGTTTAGAAGCTGACCTTAGTCAGTAACAGTTGATCAAAGGCTTCTGAATCAGGGTTTTGGATTATTGGCATCGTTATGTTCATTTCATGGATATTCTCTAGTTGATTTTTCTAGATAGGTTTATGGTTGAAGATATGTATCATTGAACTGTCTCCTTTATGAATTATTCAATAACAATCTAATAAGAAGAAGAATTTGAAAGGGTTTCCCCATACTAGGTTTTTCCTTGGTCTCATACCAATTTTGGTGTCTCTATGTGTGAATGTGTTTCTTCTATTGTTCATTTATGTTCCACTATGTTGATGATGATGTTGTTTTTTCTATATAATTTCATATGTTGTTTAAAAATGTTGTAAATATGATTAATGACATGATCGTAAGGGGTCAATTTAATATAGGAATAATGAAATGAAATTATCAAAGCAAAGAACAATATAGCCCTAAAAAAATTAACATGTTACCAGAGCTAGGCTGAGGAAAAGTCATTGAATATCACCCCTAGGAAGAAACCCTTAATCGATGCAAGCGAAGATAAAGGAGACCTAAAACAATACTAGGGTTTGAAGGAAACTCTAGGAAATTTTTTTATTAGGGTTTGATGGATATTATGAGGTTAGGGTTTGGGAGAAACCCTGGTTTGTGGAAAATATTGGAGATATGTAATTTAGAAAACCTAGCATGACTGATGTGAATATGAACAAGCACTTGTGACAAATTTGATGAAGCCCTAGATGGGGTAGTCTCTATTAGGCCCCATTGTTGATAAATTTGGTTGAAATATTATAGGAAACATTATCATATAGACAATGGACAATGATATCTCTTTAAATCTGGTTCAAGAGGGAGATGATCACCTCTCATTATATATAAGTACTTTTCGATTTATGGCGTTCATTTCTGTCTCTACTTTTTTTAGAATTACTGATATGATTATTGTTTTGATTATTACTTATACTTCCTGCATGTATATTTGAGTATTTAGATGCTTCCAACCTCCTGGTGAGTTGTGATAACTAGATCCTTCATGAGGATCATGACTAGTGCAGGAAGAGAAGAACTAACGTTGGAAAAGGTAAAGAGGAACTTGATGAAAAGTTGAAAAAATTCTACAACTCATGTCAAATAAGAAGGTGAAAAAATATTTGAATACTACAAGGTATGCATGGTATATTTTTTCAATGTTATGTTTCAGCTACAATATTGGATGGTAAGGTAAGCCCTAAGGTATGATGAGTATGTGACCTTAACAAATGGCTCATGCATGCATATGAGAGTGATTTTCATTCATGGTACTTATGGTGAGATGGTACACTTGGTACTAGAAAAGTATCTTACATTCTATTAAGTCATGGTCAAGTCACTTAGAAATATTTATTTTTGATATATTTCTATACTTGATATTTTTCAAATAATCTTGTATATTAGACATGATGGATTCTATAAGAATGCTAGCTCATCATTTGTGATATATGGTTCCTTGATTCAATTGTTAATACTTGTAATAAGTATCATAATAATGATGATAAAAGTGTAACAATAAATATTTAAATTTAGGATCATCTTGTTGACCTTGGTAAGCACTAAGCTTAGTAATTATAACATGTGATAAATATAAATGCCCTAATTTGATGGTTTGTTAATATGATCAAGAAATCATGTAGTGATTATAATCTATGTAGTATGATGATACTCTTCAAAGCTTCCCTAATCCTATGATTCTAACCATTAATGAAATTTTGATATGTGATGATGAAGTAGATGATGCTGCCATATTATGACCATGACGAGTTTATGTTTTAGAATCTAATATAATTTGTTGATCTAACAATTTTGATGATGCATAACAATCTTTTTATAGACAAGTTGATGTTTTGAATGCTGATTACTAGAGTGGCTTCCCTCTGAGAGGGATAATCTCTTTGTAAAATCTCTTCTCCTATTTCTATTTTCATTAGATGTATAAGAAAGTCTTTACTATTGAAGTTTATTTTCTGAATATAAGTAAAAAATATATATGATATTGTTCGTATGCATCAAGTTCTAGTCTGAGAAGGGAGGGGTTTCCTTACTGTCTAAGCCTCAACCACATGGAAGAAACCCTATGGGTGTGGTTATGCCTATATGTCACAAAAATAAAGCCTTATGTATAAAATCATGAATGCACCAACAATATTACAATTCTTCAGATATGGAGAAGACATTGGAAAGTTCC
The DNA here is from genome assembly GCA_034641835.2 of Pinus albicaulis. Taxonomy (NCBI): domain Eukaryota; kingdom Viridiplantae; phylum Streptophyta; class Pinopsida; order Pinales; family Pinaceae; genus Pinus; species Pinus albicaulis. The sequence continues at coordinate 755,067,121 of CM076575.1, read as the reverse complement.
ATGAGAAGGCAAGTTTGGATTTTTGACTTACTATAGAGAATGTTAATGTATTAACTAAACCTGTGTTTGCAGGTGACCAAAATATGCATATTTATCATTTTATTTTGATTTGATCATTGAAGCTAGTGTATGACCATATTTTATAGCAATTACAAGGGTTTGACAATATCTGGCTGATTAGTATAAATGAAAAATGTTTGGAGTTTTGACATGATGCTTAATAGGTCATAAATATGATTCAGAATATTTACATGATAATTCATTTGTTTTTTATTGATTTAATTCACAGAGTTGACAAAATTAGGGTTTTCACTTTATTACTAATTATCTGACTTGATATCTGATGGTTTTTCTTAATGATAGTGCTATGTGAGGACAATAATTTTCAAGAACTAACATTGGTATTCAATAAATATTTTGTATTGGCCTCATTATCTTTGGCACATTTGTAGAAGTATAAATCATTTTGATTTAGTATGAAGTAATCTCACAATTAATGGATGAAACTTGTATAAATCATTCTTGGTATATGTATTAAGCTTATATGACTTGTCTGTGATGTCTCCATTCATATCTAGTGGCAAAAACTATTCGTGCTATGATCATAAGGATGACTTGATAAAGTTAGATTCAATAATGCTTGGTAAATAAAAGGTTGATGTAACTTGGTATTTGGATGAGATCTCCACCTGAAATATGGTCTAAGAAGTTTGTCATAGGGATATTGGAAGAAAGTTTTATTAGTTTTGATTTGGCATCTAAGGCTTGATAAGTTGAATTACTTCATTTGAGTGCATAATATTTATTTCTGTAAGGATGAGCATATTGGTTTGATCAAGTGTTATATTTGTAGAAATAATTTTATGAGGAAACATACCCAATCCTGATATGTCCACATTGAAAGTCATTTGGTGAAGCCAGGAAGATGTGCCCATCCAAAACTCTACTTCAAAAATGGGTCCAATTTATGAGTTTGACTTTGGTTTTATATGATCATGGTATACTCTTGACACGTAATGAACATCTGATTATCAAAGTAAGAGGGAGTTGTATTTTGAAGATCGAAATAATGAATCATGGCACGACGAATCAATTTCTGAAGTTTGGAAAATAAAATATATATTGCCAGCCGATTAAATATTTTTTGGAAAGTGGAAATGCAAATCCTTGGACACTCCAATTGAATTTAAAGAAGTTATGAAGAGATATTGATGAACCTGATTTGGAAACCAATACTTGATTAAAGCATTGATGTTTTGTGTGAACAACCATCCATAAATAAATAAATAAATAAATAAATAAATAAATATATATATATATACACACACACACATATATATATATCAACTTGAAATCAGCTTCAGTGAATTCTTGATTGAGCCTCTTCATACATATTGAGTTGTCGCAAAGCTTACTTTGAGATATTTTCATGGGCTGATTGATTTTTTGTTTGAGACATTCTTCCTATGATATGTGACTGCATATATATATTGATGTTGTTTTAAATTTTTAATGATGACATGAGAACATTTGGGTGCTTCCTTAGTATGAGATATTCCATGATCTTTTTTGTAAGATGTTTCTAGCTTTAGGCATGACCAAGGTTGAATATGATGTTGTTGGCACACCTAGTTGTGAGGTAGGTTGAAGAAGTTATTTGGAGAGATATTTGAGCATGTTATGTATATTACATGAATACATTGTGATAATATTGAGTGGGATTTTATTAGCAGAGAAACCTAAATATAGTTGAGACTGAGGTATCTTCATATATTGAGACAATGTTGTCATACGAGACAAGCTTAGTCTTGTGGTTTCCACCCTCGTGAGGGGGGGTATGAATAAAGAATCCTTTTTGTGATATATAATTTCTTATATGATATTTGATTGGATTATAACATGATGATTAAGAAGGTACCAAAGATGAGCATGATGATATGTTTTTGATATACAAAGGGCAGGATTAATAAAGAACATTTAGCCAACTCTACCCCCATGTTTGAGCTCCCAAGGAGTGGAATTGAGATAAAGTAATCATGGGGTTGAGGGAACTATGGAAAATAGGTGTGTGTGATCCCTACTCTTGTAGTAGGTCAGGTATCTCCCCTATTTTCACCAATAGGGTGTGGGTGATACTTTTCCATTAGGTATCTCCTCCTATCTTGGTCTATGCATAGTATACCCTAGTTGGAATCATACCCATAAGATGAGCTTTTTAGAATTGTACCTAAGATCAGAATATGATGCAGGTGTTATACCACATGACTATTGAGTGTTATTGTTGGGAATATCAGAGGGAAATAGGATGGGTTGACATGTACTCCCCTATATCACCTATTCCTTGATATGGGGTTGGAGATGTTTTCCTCCCACATGATATTCTGGGTTAAGATTTTCTCCCCGATGTGGATCCAGGTTGAGCATGGCTCCCTAGTGATAAAACCTCTAATTTTTCTCGGGTGGTAGCATTAAGCTCCTCATTGGTAGTGATTATATATTGCGATGTGCTCCCAGATGTAGTTTCAGGTTGAGATATGCTCCCTAATATTGTTTTGGATTGACATTTTCTCTCCGATGTGATAAATGGTGGTATATTAAGCTCCCATCCAATGTAAAATTCTTCTTCCTTTAGATTCAAGAATGTTCAACATATGAGAAAGGATAGTCAAGAGATAATCAAGATGAGGATAGATGAGAAGTGATGACATTTGATGATGAGATACTTGAGATTTGATATGATCTGATGACAAAATTCTTGTGTTGATTACATGATGCAGTTGGAATTTCTCCCTAGCTGATAGGGAGTGTTAATTTTGGTAGCTCAGTGAAAAATTCCAACCATGGGACATGATCCCTTTTTTCGAAAGAACGAATTTTGACTATTGAAGTGTTCAATTTGGAAAAGGGAAAGTATACTTTTGAATTAAATCCCGCATGAGAATATTTGGTCAGGTCAGCCCTACAAGAAATTGGATTCCCTTGGAAGGCTATAAATAAAAGTGACCTCAACCTCATTTGGACACCATCTTGGATCATTCTTTTATTCTCTTCTTTGGATTTTCTTGCATAGGTCTGAGGCAAGTTTGTGGATATTGGTTGGAAGAGGTTCGAAATTGTAGGGTCTGAATCTCACATCTTTGTTTTTAGGGTTTTGTGTCTCAGTCACAACCATGTCATGGAGAAATATCGACCAAGCCTTTCAGTTGCATGCATGACACATATTACCTGTGACTGGAACCTAAAGGTTGAATTTTTTAGCTGACCAAAGATTTCGCTAGTTAACCACAAAGTTCAATAGTTGACCTTAGTTGGGAATAGTTGATAACATGCTTCTAAACTAGGGCTTTGGATTATTGGAGTGGTTCATTTCATATCATTGATATTTCCTAGTTGATTTTGTTGGATATGTTTATGGTTCGATATATGGATCATTTTTATGTCCCCCTATTGAATCATTCAGTGACAATCTAATAAAAAGAATAATCTGAAAGGGTTTTCGCTACAGTGGGGTTTTCCCTAGTCTTTGACCAATCCTAGTGTCTCTATGTGTTAATTTTTTCTTCTATTGTTCCTTTATGTTCTATTGCATTAATGATTATGTTTTTATTTCTATATAATTTCATAGGTTGTTGAATAATGTTGTAAATTTGAATAATTGCATGATCGTATGGGGTGAATTTAATATGGAAATAATGAAATGAAATTATCAAAGCAAAGAACAATATTTACCTAAGAAAAATTGACACTAGAATTTGCAACACTGCTACCGATAAATTAGAAAATGTTGCTAGTAGGTTGTCACTGCTAAGGGATGTCTTTTCTGTTGAAATTATTTATATGCCATCTGTTCCTTATAATATCACTAGATTTTGTGTTTTCAATAATGACCAACAAATACCATATTTTATGCTAAACTTTGAGGTATTCAAAGACGCAAATATGAATGAGGATGAGCACAAGAAAGTGTTGTAGGATGCAACTAAAGAAAGAAAAGGAAACACCATCCCTAAGGGTGTGGTGTCACTAGTAAAGCTATATGACTTGTAAAATTTCTTTAAGGGACCGGTTAACACAAAGAAAAATAGCTCCACTTTGTCACATGAATAGATAAATATTGGTACATAAAAGGATCTGAAGCTTGTTAATATCGGTACTTGTTGCACACCTTAAGAGTGAAAAGCTTTCATCCACCTCGTTAAGAAATACCAAGATGTTTTTGTGTGGACATATGATGATATTAAAACTTACGAATTATGAATAATATAACATGTGATACCAATTAAGTAAAGGGCCAATCATTTTTAGGAGAAGCTGCAGAAATTTCATACGAATTTTGAGCCCCTGATACAGAAAGAGTCGAGAAAGTTGTTGGATGCTCGGATTGTTTTCATACTTCATAATTAAACATGGGTCTCAAATATGGTTCTGGTAATGAATAAGTTTAGGGAAATATGCTCGTGCATGGATTTTTACACTTTGAATCATGCGTCAATCAAAGACAATTATCCCATGTCATGAATGGAATAGATTTTATAGAAAATATTAGGGTTTGGAATGTTTTCATTGATAAACTGATTTTTAGGATACAACCAGGATATTGTGCCAGAATTTGATAGGAACAAGACAACATTTCGAATCAATTGAGGTACATTTTCTTTTAACCTTTGGGCTGTAACACCCTCTTCCCTCATCTACCCAAGTAATTGGCCAACCGGGGTAAACATGTGACAAGAGGATACTATAATGAGATTCAACCTCCTATGTAACATTAAGGAATTGGAAATGATAAAAACACAACATACAGAACTTAAATAACAACCAAAACACCCCGAGGAGGTAACCCAAGAATTTACATCTTACCCTTGGGCCACACTGTCATTTTGATTCCTTTGAGCTATAGCCATAGGCATAACACTACATGCCAATGGCTAGGAGGCTATATACGCATGCATAAAATTGCATTCCAGTGGCTAGGAGGCTATATCCATAGGAATAAAACTGAATGCCAGCATCCAGGGCCCCAAATACTCATTTTTGTGCCAGCAACCCCAAGATTTGAGCAACCTTTTTAGGCCTAGAACCTACTGCTCTGCTTAGAACTTCATGAAAATTTCAAAGATGATAAATAACAATAGGAAAATGATACTAAAGCTATCACATCATTAAGAGATAATCTAGAACCCACCTAGCCATGATATGAATTTTCTCAAACATGTTAAAAACATGAAAGCTACAAGTATAAACAACGGAACATAACAAAGGGGTATCATACTTATCTTAAAATCTCTAATAAGAATTGCTCCCCTACATCATTAACTGTAATAAAATCTATTTGACCATAGATACATGTTGAATTAATTTACAAGTATAAACATGGAGAGATCCATTTATCATCACTTTAAAAATACATGCTCATAACTAGCATAATAACACAAGAAATACCATGGATACAACATCAATATAATCCACATATAAATCACTACATTTACACATCAAATACCAAAGGAGCGATCTCTTCATTAATGAATTTAGAAACCAATTGGAGATAGGACTTCCATGTTCCACCCACCTATAGATTGGCTAAGCCAGGTCTCACTTAAAATAATAACCCCTATGCCATATTCCAAGCATGAATGTGGGATATCATCAAACACATCAATCAAAATCAATCTAGGGCCTACAAAGGAAAAACCACCTCAAACCTCAACCAGTGATTCCACCTCACAGTCGGACATCACAACCATCACCAATTTCTCTCTATCCAAGTTGTTCTAGTGCTCTAGAGTGTTTGTTCCAACCAAGTCTCCAAGACTAATAACTCAACCCTAGTTATTTCTGGGCTCCAGAGTGTTTGTCCAACCAAGGGTATAGGACTAGTAACTCAACCCACAGAGGGCTCCATAGAATTTTTCCGAGGAAGGCTCCAGGACTAGTAACTCAACCTAATAGTTGTCCATCAAGCTCTAGAGTTTTGGTCAAAACAAGGCTCAAAGAAATCATAACTCAACCCAACAGCTAAAGGAATCATGAGAACCAACTAGAAAACAATCAATGGAAATAAAATCACAACACCATGTTATACAAGAAATGGCAAGGCTATGTAAATTCACATGCATACACTATGAATGCCAAAACTAGTGAAAAAACATACATACAACTCAGTACTTGCAATAAAAAACCACTATAGCTGTTGTTCCCAATGCCTGCTTGCAATTTCTTGCTCTTCATTTTCCTTCTTGCTTCAAATCACTAAGTATACACACTCTCCAAGAGTGCTCCAAGAAAAATCTAAGTATCCAAGGTTATGAAAGAGAGAGAGAATAATGAGAGAGCTCCAAAAATGCACTAACAAAAGGTTACAAAATGATCCTCAGAAACATTTTTATTAATAAGGCCTCTAATTTCTTCAATTTTCCATTATTTTCCTTCATTTCCTCCTCACATGCAACATGTGACCTTTTACCTTCCTTTTCTCTTAATTTCCATTATTTTCATAAATAAATGTCAATAAATGCCACTTTTCCTTTTTCTTTGCCTTTGTGAATATCCTTAGCCATAATAAATCGAAGTGAACACATGCTTCAATTTTTTTTTCAACATTAAGCTTGGAATACGTGTCCCATCGACCGTGGTTATTATTTTTTCCTTCATGAAATTTTATTACATGGAATTTTCACCAGCGTTGTTACAAAATCCTCCCCTTTGGGGGAACACTGTCCTCGGTGTTCAATGACACCTACAACCTAGAAAACCACTGAAAATAAGACATTATTCCTATAGAGATTTATAACATAGGTCAGTGCAGAATTTACATTGAATAACCTGCTCAAAAGAAAAAACTTTCATGACAATCATACTGTGTACTGGAGATTTATAACACAACTCATTATGGTATTTACAATAGTGTACACATATGCACATTTTCTCAACCAAAAAATAAAATAATATGATGCCTAAATCCACAAAAGGGGAATCTAGAGGTTCACACCTCCACCCTCAAGGTAATACTAGGATCCACCTCCTTTCCATGAAGTCCAAAATCCACCGTCATAGTCAAAGTCTACCATTAATGTCTAGTGATACAATCTTGCACTATTGTACCCTCAGTGAATAGTTACCGGCTCATTGTTCTAGGGAACGCTCCCAATGTACATATGATTACACCTACAAATTATAATGACAAAAAAAAAATCCATCCCCGACCTTCCCTTCTCTGCTACACAGTTCCTCAGGAAATCTGATCATCCCCTTATGTGCAGTCACTTACCTTCCAAGTTCCCTGGAAACCCTTATCCTGAGCGATACATCCCTTGGCAAGCCGTCCTCACATTTCAAGATACAAAAATGAAGGAATATCCATGCCTCAAAACCATCATATCGGTCATATCATATTCATGGAAATCAATGGACACTATTGGGTACTAGTGTTCCACAATGACCCTACTCCTGAAGTGTTTTACCAACATATTGCTACATGTTCCAATTCCTTTTTCTGATGCTGCTAGTTCTTGCAGTCGATTCCAGCCACCCAACCAAACATTTCATGCTTTCCAATACCAAGCACATAATTTTCATTAGATTAAAAATAAATTGAAATAACTTCAAATCATACCTCATTGGTATCTCGTCGATAAGGTACTCTTGAAATTCTATTCACTTGCTATCGCAACAAGTCAAACAAGCTATTTGATCAAATCATCATGTATAAAAATATCACATCTAGTTAGCTCAAAACATAACCATCATAGGTCAAAATAATGAATCATATGCAGTTTTCATAAGCCATAATCATAAATCACATGTAACCATCATAAGCTAGAATCCTAGATCACATACATAATAAAACTGAAATAAAATACATATACTTATCCTTCATTGGTCTGTACTTCTACCTTTTTTCTTTATTTACACACACCAGATCAGTTTCCACCCCTGGAAAGCACTCAATGCCTTTGATTCTCTTCAATCATGTACACATACACACAATGTACATCACAACACATACATCCACGCATAACATACAACACCATACATTACACACACCCACACCGGCATACAACACATAAGCCTACACCCTATGAAAAATAAAACATAATACTTATGCCTACACTGACATACAACAAATACACCTACACCCAGTGTACAATATAACACAATACATATACATATACAAAGTACAACACAACGAATACACATGTCATGATACCATGACTACACCATGCACATACATAGTACTGCATGCTCGCAACATAACATGTACGACATGCACACAATACCACATGTATACTAGTACCATATGCACAACATGTACATAGTACCACTGATGAACAACACTACCTACACAACATGTGCACAAAATCACATGTGCATGACACCACCTGTATAACGTGTACACAATGAGAAATTTACATTGTCCCACCTATACAATGTATACACATTACCATATGTACACAAAACTATATACACGACATGTACACAACACCTCATGTACACAACACCACATGCATGACATGTACACAGCGCCAAATACACACATCACCACATGTATAACATGTACACAACACCACATGCAAAAAATTCCACATGTACAATCGTGCACAAAACACCACATGTCCATAGAACCATATGTACAGCAGACACACAACACCATATGTACATAGCACTACATATTCAACATGTACATAATACCACATATCCAACATGCACACAACACCATATGTACACAACACCACATATCCAACATGTGAACATTACAATATGTACTCAACCTCGCATATCCAAGATGTACATAACAACATTTATACCTAGCATTGCATATGAAATATACACACAAAAACATATATTCCATAGGCTTACAACATCATATGTACACAATACTACATATGTTTCATGTACACATCACCATAGATATAATTTCTGAATATAAAACATGCGTAACATATACACAATAGTAGGACTGTACATCCATAGACCACAAACTCAACCCATAAGAAACCTTGATTCTAGTGTCTTTCTACTATCATTGCCTATCCTAGCATGTCGTAGATCACACAGCTTTCACTTCACTGATGTACCCCTAAAAATTACCTGTCCATAAAATAAACATAAGAATAGTACAAGCATATAATATCAATTCATATCCACATGATACAAACCTCATAGATTTATCAAAGTTACTCTTCCCACTTGGATCCTCATAAGACCAAGAACCTCTTCATCCATTTACCTTCATAAGGAATCATTCCTCCATAAGAATGATCCCTGGAAACCTTATCAGATAGTGTCATAGATACATACATATGTACATATATAATTATTAACATAAAACAATCATGATATTGTCAGACAATGACATACATACACACATATATGCGTATAAAAGTTAGCATTAAACAATTATGATCCATGATGACCCTGTGAGACATGACATACATACATACATACATGTATACATATATAAATTCCTAGCATAATAATGATCACATCATAATTACCAGATAACATAAGGTCAAGGTACTTAATTTATTTGCGCACACCATGAACAACATTGAGAACAAAATTTCCCAACATAGCCAAGGCATCTAACTCTTCATATCCATTTACTTTTCCTTTCTATTTACCTTTCTCATGTTTGTACTACCACTTTCTATGTACCACGTGTTAATTTTTGTAACTAGCATCAAATTCCACAATGGACAACTCATATGATTGAGATAATAACTTAATTAGATTCCTCTTTTTGAGAGGATAAAAATCGACCAATAGATCATCCCAATCGGTTAAGAAGAAGTTAAGTTATGATTTTTTTTATTATTTAATGGGTTGGCCTAACCAAATGTTGATTTTTTCAAAGCCCCAAGTGATCTCGCACAATGTTATAAATATAAGCGACCCCAAGTTCATTTGAACACATTCGCTCATTAGATCTCCTCCATGCTAATTTGGTTTTGGTTTGTATTTTATGTTTCTAAATCACACAAGTACGCTAAATGGAGCTCACACAAAGGGTCGGGATCACAAACATGATCTTGCATCATATTTGGGTGATCTGAAGCAGAACTGCATGCAGGAAGAGCTGAGGTAGCGGCCTAGCTTAGCAGAGCTGCAGGTTGGGTGTTTTATTCCTGCGACTAAGGACCCCATAGCTACTTGCAGCAATTATTAAGGACACGACCAAGCTTCTGAGGTCATATAGGGTTGATCTGAAGTAGAGCCGCGGGTGCAGTGTGTCCTAGTAGTGACCAAGGACCTCAGAGCCATGGGCAGAGAGTGTTAAGGCCACAACCAGGAGATTTTCTAAGTAGATCTGATTTGGGTTACCTTCAATTAATTGCGTAGTGTTTCCATACATCAGCCATTCAGTCATAGTTGCATCAAAACGATCATTGAGAGTCTCTAGGATTCAAATATGGCACTTTAGAGTTGAGATCACTTGGTGATCTATCAGATCCATGTTTTGGTATTATAGATCTACTGATCTGCATATCAGATTTGTTTGTTTCCACTGTAATATGTATCTATGGTCCTCATTCAGTATCAGTTGTATTCATCAGTTTTCTATAACCAGTATCATTTCATTTCAGTTCTTAAATTTAGGCTCCTTCATGCATAAGTATGGTTATGGTTTTATTGCGTACATGCTACTTGGTTTCTGCATCGTAAAGATATGAATCTATGGATCATTATACTCTTGTTGCTGAATCATTTGGTGAATATCTAAGAAGAATAATTTTCAAGGTTTTTCACTGTAGTGGGTTTTCCCCTCATCTTGGACCAATCATGGTTTCTCTATGTGTTCATGCTTCTTTTCCATTGATATTTTACTTTTCACTACTTAGATGATGATGGTGATGGTATTGTTATTTCTGCATTGTTTTATATGTTGATGGTTAATAATATAGATCTCTACAATGGTATCATTATTTGGGGTGAAATTAACATGTTAGTGAAGAAATGTAATTATCAATGTAAATAACAATGATTCTATATGAAAAATTAACATGTATCAGAGCGAGTTGAAGAAAATCCATGGAGATCACCCCAAAGAGACACTTTTATGCAAGCAAGTAGAGGATGTTAGAGACCTAAAATAATTCTAGGGTATGAACAAAAACTGAGGAAGTTAGTGGATAAGGGTCTAACAAAAACATTGGTGTATGGTAAAGTCTTGAGATTTGGTATATGAAACCCTCGCATGCGCTTTGTGAAGATGCTCGAGTACTTGGGATCGATTTGAAAGATGACCTAGTTATTGATAAAGTTTATGATTAAAGGCAACATTTTTTTATGGCTTATGGATGTCTCTTGAAGGTTGGTTGGAGAGGGATAGGATCATATGTCATTGAAGATAAGTATTCCTTGACTTATAACCTTACTCTTGTTTACACTTATGGATCTGATTTCTATGATTATTGTTTCTAGTTGTTACTTCCTACATGTATAATTGAGCACTTGGATATTTCTAACATTCGTGATGAGATGTTATGAATGGATCTCTTTTGAGGATCTTGATGAAATATTTGAGATATTGACATGAAATGAAGTCAAGACTTGATGTGTGCTCTACATGTCTCTCATTGAAATAATTGATACTATGAAATTAATGTCTTTGATAACAGTTTTGACTAGCTTCTAACTTTGATGAGATTATTTTTTTGACACAACCTTGATTTGTGTAATACTGGTTATGTAGGCATGATACAAATTATGCTCATAGAAAGAGTTATGTGATGAAAGCTCCTTGATTCACATTTTTTTATATTCGAGTGTTATTTGGTGAAGTGAGATACTGAGTTCCAAGGTATGGCCTTGATTTTGATTATGGATTTGATTATACATACTGATAGTATATCCTTGACAGGTGATGAGCCTCTGAAACTCTAAGTAAGGGGGAGATTGATCTTGAATATCGTAATGACTTATCATGACACGGTGAATTTATTTCTAGAATTTGGGAAAGAAATTCCATATTGCAAGACTGTTGAAATGTCTTTGTGTAATGTAAATCCCTAGATACTCTAATTTAAAGCTCAAATGTTGATTGAACGTAACATGGAATCTGTTAGTTTTTTGAAGAATTTATGTTTCATTTTGAATATCCATATGTATATGATATGTATAGAACATTATTAAACTCATGATTGATATGCTTCACTTAAAATTTCCAGTAAACATATTTTATTTGTTCCACCCTTAAAGGTTGAGATATTTCTGCCATGATATGTAGCTGCATGAATGAACTGATGATGTTTGTGATTAGTGTTTATGAGCATACTTGGATGTTTCCTTAATATGATATATGCCATGATATCATGGACGAGAGGTCCATAGCATGACCAAGGTTGGGCATAATGCTTCTAGAAATGCTACCTGTGAGACATCGTGTAGAAGCTCCTTAGGGAGCTGACCGAGCACGATCTAGATAAGACATGGATAGACTATGATGACAAATAATCCCATATATGTAGAGTTGGGACTATGATTTCTCCATTTATTTGAGATAGTATTGATATTCGATACAAGCTTAGGCTTATGATTGACACCTCCATGTGAGGGAGGATGATTATAGTATACATGTGTCATTGAAACCTCCGTGAAAGGGAGGATGCTTATGGTATATTGTTATGATTGGTATCTTGTTGTGATTTACATGATTATGTATGTTCTAACATAACAATTGATTTTATCTCCTACAAGAACATGAATCAGTAGATACTAAATGAGATAAAAAATGATCAAGGAAACTAATCCAACTCTTCCTCTCTGTTATAACTCCTAGAATGAGGAATTGAGATAGAGGGATCCTGGGGTTGATAGATCTTTGGACAATATGGCACTTTCCTATCTCTTACCTGGGGTTGATAATTTTTCTCCCGTATCATCATAGGGTCCTAGAATGTTTCTCCTATATTTGTTCTATGCAGAGTATACCCTAGTTGGCATCATACCCAAAAGTAGGGATTATTGGGAATATCGTTCCTCATTTGGCCAACGAGTCAAGAGTGTACTTGGGGTGTATAACCCAAGTGGATTATGATGCAGGTGCTCTAAAACATTACTATTCAGGGTCATCAATGGGAGGATCGGTAGGAAATATGATAGGTTCATATAACCCTATGCGGTTCTGGGTTAAGATTAAGCTCCCTGATTGATACCAAGGTCAAGATAAACTCCCTTGCATGGGTGGGTATCCTATTGTTGTATATGGGTTTTTAGTGGTATATCTCCCCCATGAGATTATGGGTCGAGATGTGCTCCCCGATGTAATTACATGTTGACATATACTCCTTGTTGATATGCTCTCCATTGATAATATTCTGGGTAGTAGCCCGACGTAAGATATTTTAGGATGAAAGCCTGATGGATCAAGGGTGGTAGCCTAAGCTCCCCTCTGGTGGAAAATTCTTCTTCTAGATCGGAGAATGTTCAACATACAAGGAGGAACAATTAAGAGATATGCAGAAATAAGCATGAAGAGTATATTGATTATTTATATTGAGAAAGGTTCATAGCATGACGGCTACATGATAGAGTTGTTCAGTGACGATATGTGATGATGCATTAATATAATATAATTTCATATTGATCTATGAACAAATATCAACAGATGGAGTTGAGTCATGATGACACCCTGATGTAGAGATCTACAATCAGAGATTTCAAACTGGAAAAATTCCTAGTGGAGAGGAAGTGTTAATTTTTTCAACTAGGGTAAAATTCCACATTGGACAACTCAGATGATTGAGCTAATAACTTAATTAGATTCCTCTTTTTGAGAGAATTAAAATCGACCTATATATCATCCCAATCGGTTAAGCGGAAGTTGAATTATAGATTATTTTATTATTTTATGGGTCAGCCAAACTGCATGTTGATTTGGTTGAAGCCCCAAGCAGTCCCTCACAAAGTTATAAATAGAAGCGACCCCAAGTTCATTTGCACACATTCAATCATGAGATCTCCTCCATGCTATTTTCGTTTTGGTTCATATTTTATTTTTCTGACTCGAACAAGTACATGAGAGGGAGATCATGCAAAGGGTTGGGATCACAGACATGATCTCACATCAGATCTTGGCGATCTGAAGAAGAACTGCAGGCAGTAAGAGCTGACGTAGAGGCTTAGCTGAGTAGATCCACGAGCTGGGTTTGTTATTCCTGTGGCCACAGACCCCAGAGTCACTGGCAGAACTTGTTAAGGGCATGACCAAGTTTTTGAGGTTAGATCGGGCTTATTTGAAGCAGATCCATGGGCAAAAAGTGTCCTAGTAGCGACCAAGGACCCCAGAGCCATAGGAATAACATGTTAAGGTCGTTACCGAGAGATTTTTTGAGTAGATCTGAGTTGGGTCACCTTCAGTTGATTGCGCAATGTTTCCAGAAGTCAATTGTTCGATTAAAATTACGTCAGATTAGTCATTACGAGTCACTTAGATTCCTATCTAGGACTTCAGAGCTGAGATCACTTGGTGATCCATCAGATCTGCTTTTTGGTATTATAGATCTGTTTATCAGTAGATCAGATATGTTTGATTCTATTGCAAGATGCATCTATAGTCCTCATTCAACATCATTCGTATTCATCAGTTTTCTACAACCAATGTTAGTGCATTTCAGTTCTCAGATTCAGGTCCCTTCATGCAGAAGTATGGTTGTGGTTTCATTGTGTCCATGCTAGTCGATTTCTACATCGTAAAGATATGTATCTATGGATCATCGTACTCTTGTTGCTTAATCATTTGGAAAAGATCTAAGAATAATAATTTTCAAGGTTTTTCCCCTGGTCTCGGACCAATCCTGGTGTCTCTATGTTTTCATGCTTCTCTTAATTTGATCTTTTACTTTCCGCTACTTAGATGATGATGATGGTATTTTTCTTTCTGCATGGTTTCATATTATGATGGTTAATAATATATATTTCTATAATGTTTTAATTATTTTGGGTGAAATTAACATGTTATCAAATAAATGTAACTATCAAAGTAAATAAAAATTATTCTATATGAAAAATTAACACCACAATGGAACCAGTCGGTCCAACAAACTGTCATATTTTTACCTTTTCTTGCGATTACTCATGCATCGATCCTCATTTATGTCTTAAATTTCCTATTGGGTACCACACAACTCTCCCCAAGCTCCATGAACTTTCCTCTTTCCTAAACCAATTAGCAAGAAACTCAAAACATAAAAGGCAATAACAATAACAAACAAGAAGAAACCCATGAAAAATAATAGAAATATGACACCAGAACAAACTGGAAAGGCCTTACACCAGACATAAACAAAAATACAAATCAAGAACAAACAAATCATAAAAGATCAAAAGTACAAGGCTAGAAAAAAGCACCACGACTCAATCCCCATGGGTTCCTAATACTTCCAAAGGAAAAATTCAACATGATCCTTCTCCAAGATTTCATGGAAGTCTCTTGCCATGTAATCCCATCCCTCATACTTCCATAAACGCATAGCTATCATCACATAAATATATATATAAAATATACCAATTATCTTACCTTCTTGTGCCAATCATGTTTCCTTGTAAATGAGCTCACACATGTTAGTCACATGTTTCAAATATGAAGACAACATATCTATTCATTTGGAATCATCATTTACCATGTCTAAAAACCATGTCATAATCAATAGTCAACTCACAATCATCAGTCATAATACATGTTGCTGCAATTATCAACTATTTACACTCAAGTATATATAAATTGTCTGAATGCATACTTGTTAGTGCAATCATCTAGTAAAAGAAAGAACATTTATTCATGCAATCTTACAGACACATGCTCATATCATGTTATTATTCAAACATTCAAACAAACTATAAACATACCATGTTAGACAAATCAACTAGATGACATAATGGACATCAAACACTCAACACTGGATAGATCACATAATCAAACAATCAAGCAACAAGTATTCGACATAATAAAACTCATAACTTAATGTATCTTAGGGGAGGCTACCTTGTTTGCACATTCAATCTGGATTAGCATGATATAAATTCTCAACATCAACTCAAACATGAATAAGGTCATGATATCCACAATAGTATCTATCTAACATGTTCACACCCTAAACTCATAAACAATTTTCATTCATGCATACAATCACATATTCTTAGTTAGTCTAGACATAATACAACACACTATCATAATTAGGTCGACTTATGTTGGAATATCATAACCCTAACCATCAAGTGACTAGCATGTAAAAACGACAAGTTATATATCATGCTCATCAACAACATGTAGCCTAATCATTAATCTAACTATCATACAACAACAAAAAGTTAACACATAACAGGCTCATTAACAACATTTATGTTATATAACATAAAACAACAATAGCAATGCATACCACCACATGTTGCTATCATTCATGACTATCCACACATGTACATATAACCACACTAATCAATTAGCATCTATAATTTATGTAACCATAACATCAATATAATGAAAGGGACACTCATAACCATAATTCATATAACAATCCTTAAACTACATACCTACATGCCCAACATCCAAAATTGTATGATGGCATGATCTTGCATCGAGGTCAAATGTTGTAACTTTAATTTTATGGTCTGCATCCCCTGCTTTATCATAGCAAACATATTAGCATCATAACATACCAATATCATCATGATGAACTAATTGCATACAATGACTTTATGCACAAAAACCTTAACTAAAACAATCCAATCTTGACCATCTTCACCCACTTGACATGAATAACCAATCATGAATGACCAATACATGTCCCATATATATCACCACATAAGCAAACATACACAAACAATACACAAGCATGAGCACTATATGTGACCTAGCATAAACAAGAAATGGATACACAACATGTAGCAACATGTAAGAAAGCATGCATGAACAATACATAAGGAAGAACAACACCTAACCATTCATACACTCATGACAACATGTTGACAACAACACCATCAAAACTTCCATGGTGACACCACTACAACCATGATAAACACCATGCAAATGTAACAAGCACATACACCATACATATGAGAAACACTTATAAAACCAATATAAAATCATGACCAACACACCGCCCATCTAGTCCAAGGGTTGACCCATGATTTGATACCACTCTATAACACCCTCTTCTGACATATACCCAAGTAACTGGCCAACCGGGGCCAACATGTGATGAGCGGGTACTATAATGTGATTTTACATCCTAGGCGACCTTAAGGAAGTGGAACTAATGGAAACAAAACATGCATACCTTGTACAACAACCACAACACCCCCAAGAGGTAACCCAACCATTCAGGCATCTTACCCCTGGGTCACACTGAAATTTTGACCCCTTGGAGCCATAGATGCATGCATAAGACTGCATTCCATCAGCCAAGAGGCTATAATTGCAGGTATAACACTGTATGCCAGCGACCAGGGCCCAAAATACTCATTTTTGTGCTAGTGGCCCTAGGATTTGAGCCACCTTTTCAGGCCCAAAATCCAGTTCTCTCCCCATAAATTCAAGAAAACTTCAAAGATGATAAATGACAATAGGATAATGGTACTGAAGAAATCACATCATTAAGAACTCATCTAGATCCCTCCTACTCGTGACTGGATTTTTTTCAAACATGTCACAAACATGAAAGCTATAGGTATAAACAAAATAACGGAGTAAATGGGTCTCATACTTATCTAAGAATCACTAAGAAGCATTTCTTCCCTACATCATTAACTGAAATAAAATATATTTTAGCATATATACATGGTGTATTCATTTACATGTAAAAACATGGAGTGAGCCATATATCATCACTGTAAAAATGCGTGCTCATAACCAACATAATAACAACAAAAATACCATGGATAAAACTAAAATAGAAACCACATATAAATAAATACATTTATACATTAAATACCAAATGAATGAGCTCTTCATTAATGAATGTAGAAACCAAACGGAGATGGTAATTTTATGTTCCACCTAACGATAGAGTGGCTGAGTCTAGTCTCACTTCAACCAATCACCCCTGTTCCATATTCCAATAATGAATGTGGGATCTCATCAAGCATATCAATCACAATCAATCGATGGATTCTAGAGGCCAAACCACCTCAACCCTCAACCAGTGATTCCACCTCATGGTTGGACATGACAAGCATCAAGGATTGGTCTCGATCTAAGTTGTTTCAGGGCTCTAGAGTGTTTGTTCTAACAAAGGCTCTAGGACTAGTAACCCAACTTGAGTTTTTTCCGGGCTCCAAATAATTTGTCCAACCAAGGCTTTAGGACTAGTAACTAAACCCACCTAGGGCTCCAGAGCATTTTTCCAACCAAGGCTCTAAGACTAGTAACTCAACCCAACATTTGTTTGTTGCACTCTAGAGCGTTTGTCCAACCAAGGCTCCAAGAAATAATAAATAAACTGAGCAAATAAAGAAATCATGGGAAACAACCAGAAAATAATGAATGGAAATAAACCCAAAACACTTGGCTATCCAAGAAATGGCAAGGCTACAAAAATCCACATGCATACCTAGGTATGCTGAAAATAGTGAGGAGAGATAGATGCACCTCCGTACCTAGAATAAAAGCTCAATGTAGATGTTGATCCCAATGTCTGCTTGCACTTTCATGATCTTCCTTTTCCTTCTTATTCCAAATCACCAAGTATCCACACTCTCCAAGAGTGGTCCAATAAAACTCAAAGTATTCAAGAGTATGAGAGAGAGAGAGAGAGAGAATAATGAGAGAGCTCCAAAAATGCACTCGCAAAAGGTTACCAACTGATCCTCAGAAGAATTTTATCAATGAGGCCTCTAATTTCTTAAAATTTCCATTATTTTCCTTGATTTTCCTCCTCACATGAAACCTATGACCTTTCACCTTCCTTTTCTCCATATTTCAATTATTCTCAAAAGTAAATGTCAACAAATGTCACTTTTACTTTCTAAATCCTTTGCCTTTTCCTTTGCCAATTTCCTTAACCATAATAAATTGAAGTGAACACCTGCTAGAATGTTTTTCCCAACATTCAACTTGGAATATGTGTCCCATCGTCCATGGTTATTATTTTTTTCTTTAGCAACTTTTATCGCATGGAATTTTCACCAGGGTTGTTACATGGGCCTATTAATGCAGGTGCAAATTTTCAACACACTATGGACATTGAATTTCATTGTTTGATTGGAATAAGCATTGTGGTATACCTAGATGATGTGATAGTGTTTTCCAAAAAAATATCTTGCTACTTACGCCATTTAAATAAAATTTTCGAGCAATGTTGAAACTACAAGATATATCTTAATCCCAAGAAGAGAAATTTTGTAGTGTGCGAGGGAAATATTTTGGGCCATATCATCACAAAGAGTGGGATTAATATGGACCCTAAAAAGGTCAAAACTATTACTCAGATTCCCTTATTGGTGAATAATAAATCCATGCATTCCTTCTTAGGTAAAATAATTTTCCTCCGAAAAGTCATCTTTGACTACACGTAGATAGCGAAACGACTACAAGAGATGATAAAGAAGGATGTGACCTACAAATGGGATAAAGGGGAAAATGATTCATTCAAACATATAAATAAAGCAATCACAAAAGCACCAAAAGTATATAGTCCAAACTTCAGCAAAAATCTCTTGTTGTACACGTTCACTTCTGATACTCCTCTTGTATGAGAATGTAAACTTCTGTCATTCATAGTGATTTTTAAAAATCACTCTTCTAGAAAATCCCATTAGAAATTTGAGAATCAACGCATTTATCCTTTGTTCCCATATTATAATAATAAGAGGGTGATTAATATTTCTAGGTTATCTTTTGATTCCTCAATTTTTTCTCTTATAGAAAAAGGGTTAAATTTCGCCCTCGCTCCTAGAAAGATTCGGTAGAGGATATTATTTATAACATAGAATTTTTCATTAAGGACTTATATGATAATTTGAAGGATGTCATTAGGTAGGATTGTGCAGTGACTCTTAGGAAGGTGAAATCACCTAGAAGTAACATTAGTAAATATGAATTTTTTTCCCGTAGGTCCCTTAACATGAACCTTGACATTGCTAATCTAAAATAGGATAAAGGTGGTGCAATTGTAATCATGGATAAGGATGATTATAGATGGAAGATTCTTGACCATTTGTGTAACAATGGTAGTTATAGGAATTTGTTGAAAAACCCCATTAAGAAAGTTTTTATTTTTGTGACTGCTGTTATAAAATCTCCTGGCATCGTGGGTTAAATGAGCCATAATCTTATTGAGAGAAAACCTATCGCTCCTAGGATTTATGGGCTTCCCAAGAATCATAAATAAGGGGTACCTTGTAGACCCCTTGTAAATACAATTGGTGGGCCTACGTATCTCCTAGCTAAGTATTTAGCTCGCAATATTAGACATCTTCTTAGTCATTTTGATTCCTTTGTGAAGGATTCCTCCTCTTTTATCAATGAGTTAAAGGGTTTAAAATTTATACTGAATGACATGCTTGTAAGATTTGATGTTGTGTCACTTTATACTAATATCCCTATTGATGAAGTTGTTGAAGTGATCAATCACATCACATATCTAGACATAGCTAAATTGGTAGACATTTTTCTTACCTCTACCTTTTTTAGATTTGCAGGGGAGTTCTATGAGAAAACCCATGGGGTTGCCATGGGTTTCCCACTCTCCCCTCTGATTTCGAACCTTTTAAATGGAAGATTTTGAATCTAGAGCCTTGGATTGTTCTCCTTTCAAGCCTAAGTTCTGGAAGCGATTTGTGTATGACACCTTCATTAACTGGTCTCATGGTTGTGAGAAGTTATATCCTTTCCTTCACCACCTGAATGATTAGTCGAGCTCCATTAAGTTCACTATGGAAATAGATATTGATGGTATAATTCCTTTTCTTGAAGTTATTATCTCTAATAATAATGATGGCTCTTTTTCTCACCAAGTATTTCGGAAGAAAACCCACTCAGAGCAGTATCTTCATGCTAGCTCACATCATTTTCCAGGCAAAAAGGCTAAGTTTTATCAACATATTGGCCACTAGGGCTCCAGGGTTTTAGATGATTAACACTTGGAAAATGATATATCCCATATATTTAGAGTGTTATATAAGAATGACTATAGTAACATCCAAGTTTGTAAGGCTTTCTTAAATGGATGTAGAGGTCCGAAAGCTAAAAGAGATCCATAGGATTTAGCTAGTAGTGTTCAACTTCCATTTATCCATGGTACGACTAACAAAATTGCTTGGATTTTAAGGAAGCATAAGATCTCTTCTTCATTTAGACCTTTCAACACCATTCATGGTTCCCTCTAGTTTTTTAAAGACCCATTTGACCTAAAGAGCATGAAAGGTGTCTATTCGATCCCCTATTCTTTTGGGACCCCCTACATTAGGGAAACTGGTCACTCTATTAATCCGAGAATTCAAGATCATGCTACCAATATTAGACATTGTAGGAATAAGTGCTCAACTCTAGCTGAGCATGCTGAGAGGACTAAGCACCACCCTTTTTTGGAAGAGTTGAGGGTCATTTCTAGGGTTTAGCATTTCCATCACTGCAAGTTTAGGGAGGCCATTGAAATATAAAAAATGTCTTATACGGTGAATAGGGATGACAGGTGGAAAATTAGTAGTTGTTGGATCGCTTCTATTTGATCCTAATATTGTTCCTTCTCATTTGTCACCTCCCCGTGGCCCTGGTTTGGTGGTTTGGTGGACTCTCTCCCCCTTTGTTTCTATTATTTATCTTCTCTTTATTTTCATTTTCATTTTTATTCAATTTTCTTATTTTCTTTGTTTTGTTCATTGGTTTATTTTTATTTTTATTTTTTTAATGGTTTATTGTTAGTTTTGTTAGTTATACAGTTACTTTATTTAATTTAATTGTGTTTTTGTATTTTTAATATTATGTTAGAATTACACTACAAGAAAAAAGGGCAATGGTGAGGGTCATGCTTGTGACGGACCTTTAAGGTCCATCACCAATGTCACATATGGTGATAGTCCTTAAAAAACTGTCGTTGTAAGTGTATATAGTGATGGTCCTTTAAAAACCGTCACCAAAGCCATTTTCAATGAAACTTTTGGTCAGGGTCGTTAAAGGCCCATCACTAATACTCTCTTTGGTGACACTTCTAGTGACGAACTTTTAATGACCCTCACCGATACTCTTTTTGTTACTTTTGGTGACGGTCAAAAAATGTTCATCATCATTGATCATTCCAATGAGTTTTTGATGACGTTATGTGCTTGTTAATATATTTTTTTGTCAAAATATAATGATTTAATACCATCATTCTGGACTATTTTTTATAATATGTCCAAGGCCATAGTGGTTATATTCATTTAATCTTTTATGAAGTAATTAGTGTGTATCATTAATTCCCTCAGGTAATTAATATTAAAATAGAGTTTTCCTATGAGTCAACACATGATTCATATCTATTAAGTTTATTGTCTAGAAAATTCCCTTTAGATAAAGTCCCACTAGCGTGTGTAGGAAATATATTATTTAATACATAATAAAGCTCTTCCAATTGTATTAATGAGAAAGACCTAACACTCCTGAACAATATGGGTAAACCTTAAATTAATTTTTTGGAAAACACTAACATTTATTAGAACCTCGCATGTCTTGGAAACTCTTTCTACCTAGACCATATTTTCATGACACTAATGCCCAATCACATGGTGGCATGTGCTAGCACAACATAGAACTCTCCTAGCATGTGTTGGCATGCATGTAGTCAGTTTCATGCCCGGGAATGCCTTGATTGAATGCATTGACATACATTAGAACTTGGCACACAATGCCACTTGGCATGTATTGGGACCTATTATTAGTGTGGCTATCATTCCCCTTTTGAAAAATATAAATTTCTGACTTATTAACCCTCTAATTGGTTCTTCCTTTTGTTTCCTTGAAACTTCTTGACACATATTGACATACCCTAGCACCCTGCACATCCTTAGCACCTGGCATGTATTGGCATATCTTAGAACTATTTGGCACATATAATTAGCACACCCTAGAAATCCCAAGCACACTTTGATACTTCTTGACATGCCTTGATATTCCCTAGCATGCCTTACCAATCCTTAGCATACCTTTTCACTCCCTCCTTGGCATGAAAACTGGCACTCATTAACACTAGTCCCTGGCACACGTTCCTCATATTCATTAACCTCCACGAATTTTGACCTAGTTCTCCCTTAATGTTTTTTACTAGTAATCCTTAACACTCCTCAACATGCATTAGCACTCTCCAACACACCTTAGCACTGTTCAACATGCCATTCCACTTCATAGCATGCATAACACTCTGTGACACATATTGGCACTTGGAACGTGTTGGCGCTTGGAAATTATTAGCATGTATGTAATATGTTGACGTGCCTTGTTATGATTTGGCTTGGTTTAATATTAAGTTTATTTGACATCAACTGTTGAAAAGTAGATGAGAAGCAACAAAGAAAGACTCAACACTTAGAATGCACTAAAACATTTCACTTGGCACCTATTGGCACGTAGTGTTGGTGTGTCTAGCATGCCCCTCTTGGAAAAGGTAAATTGATGACTTATTAACCCTCTTTTGTGTTCATTTTCTTGTAGTTTAACAAGTTTCTCCCTTTTTCTGCCTTGATAGTCCCTGGCACGAATTGACACACCCTTGCACATCTTGGCATGCCTTACGACTTGGCACATATTAGCATGTTTCACATGCCTTCGCACTATCTGACACATCTTAGCATTCCATAGCACACATTGAGACTCATTTCCTCACAACTAGCATTTACATTTTGTCATGACTTGGTAACCCAATGAATTCCTTGGCTATTGTAGTTCATTTGAAAATATTGGCTTGCTTAAAATGCAACAAATTGACTAATTGCACCTACTACAAGTAGATTGTGCCTTGTTTACCTAAGAACTACCTATAACTCATCTTATGCAACTCATGTCCAGTATAAACTTGACCCACTTAACTAGTTACCAAGACAAGGCTCACATGATCTAGCCATGGCCACAAAACAACTAAGCAACATAACTTACATAGGAAATATTTCACATGTATGTTCAATTCATATAAACAGTATAACATTAAATGAGAGTTTGCAAGAACCACAAGATGCACAAGTCACACAAGATATAATTTGACACAACTTGAGTGCCCCAAAACTTATACACAATAATGTACAATATGGAATTATCTAGAATATTTTTAAACATCAACATGTAGCCAAAGTGTGCCACATCTCATATGAAAGAATATCTAAAGGAAAAAAAATGTTGTGCCTAACACAAATTGATCTCCCTTTGTCTAAAACTACTATGTCAAGCCCCATATAATAGTCATAGGCTTTCCTCCTGTAAATCCTATTCTGAACTTCTCCTAACACACTTCATCCTTAGAAGACTTGAATTTGATGACAATCCCTATCACACACTCTGATTTGTTCCTTTCCATGCATTTTGACCTAGTTATCCCTTGATATGCCCCAAAACTCCCTAACACTCTTCAGCATGTATTGACATTCTCTGACATGTGTTAGCATGCCTTTTCATTCTTGATGTGCATGCCCTGAACCTCCCTAACTATCATTACCTCGCAACTACCCTTACTTAATTTCTAACTTGGGAACTCAACCAACCCCTACCCCTCGCTTGACTATAAGAGCTTGACCAAGTTACAGTTACTACAACTAGACTATGTGGTTGAATTGTGTAGCTTGGGAGGTACTCCCGAAGGCTAGTCAAATGGGTTTGCATGAGTTTGGTCACAAAAGGATCTGTGGGAAAATAAGCCAAGAAAATGGATTTTGGACCCAATATGGGGTTTAAAATATAAAAGAAAATTAAAAAGGAAAATTAATATTTCCTAAGGTCTAAGTGGATAAAACCCGTAAGTTCTAGATGGTTCCTAAGAGGTCTAGGAAAAACTATTTAGGAGGCCTTAGGATGAAGGAAAGAACATCAAGTGAGAAGAATCTTATTTGATCAAGGGGGCGAACAGAGATGTAGTCATAAAGTAGGTCGAGTAAGAGAGTCGAGTAAGGGTTGCTAAAGGGAGGCTGTGATCATCCTCCAAGAGAAAGATCATCATGTGAGGGTTTACAAGAATGCTTCATACCTTAATGGTTGGTTCAAGCTAGGAAGTAGGATGGCATATTGTTGGTTCTCTTATGGCAGATTGAGCTTAAGAGAGGTTGCTCATGAGAATCTGGGCATGTGATTTCAATGGTGTCTTTATGTGAAGGCCACATCAAATTCTAAAATGTTGAAATTTGTAACAATAAACAACGAAATTGAAAACCAGAAAGGAAAAAAAAAAATGCACCCACACTGGTGAGGAATTTTGATGCACCAGGACTGAGGAATGTGGGGCATCTAATTTATTTTTACGTTAAATAAATTGGAAAATAAATTATAATTTCATATCATAACAACTTGTGTCAGTTAACTAAGTCATGATGACTGATTTAGCTCAAGAATTTGAGTTAAGGGTCTAAGATGATGCATGTAGAGGGATTAACGTAATATTTTTGGGGTCCAATTGCAGTTGATGCATTAGTGGGGTGCAGGTGTGAATTAATTAACTCAACTAAATGAGTTAAAATCAGTTTAAATAGTTCTAACTAAGTGATGAGCTAGTGAGAGGTTGGCCAGTTAATTAAATTAGATTTAATTCACAACGAGTGATCAATCAAATAAATGATAATTCATTATTAATAGTTGCAGGCATGTCAGTTCTTAGGAAGACCCAGTTGAGATAGAGGTTAACATAAATATCAGTTGTATTTATACAAAATTTCCCATGTGAAATTATAAAGTAATTGGGATGCCATGATGGATTGTGCAATCAAGGAAGACTGATTTTCCTAATTAATAGGGAGCTAATTCCCTAGGAATTGCATGAGAAAGATAGGCTGAAGGAAGGTTGAGAATAGGCTAATTACCAGGCCGTGTTCACCTAGATCAGCGAGAGACAATTGGGTGCAAATTGTTGGAGAATCTCATGAGATATTAAGCATTATATTTTTTCATGATTCCTTGACTTAATAAAAAATAGAGATAGAACGGTTTTGAGCAGTTGCTTTCCCCAGATACATCTTGTGTTGTGTGATTGATAATTTATTTCTCTTACTTATATGTGATTGTGCGATCATGTTTTGTTTTCGAAAATTGTAGGAAGGATTCAGTATATTGTTTTAGTAAACTACAAGATCAGAATGAATCTCATTGGTTTGATTTTCTACATGGTATCAAAGCAGGAATTTTTTGGGCGGTAGGTTTGTAGAGAATATCTAGAAATTTGGTTAAAAAAAAATAGAATATTTGGATTCCTTGTAAAAACTATCCAAATGGAAAATTAATTCAGAGCTCATATGAGGGAGATATCGTCGATTTAAAATCACTTTTTTTTAGAAAATTTTGTAATCTTGGGACAATTACAATGTGTGCAAGTCAACAACCTATATGCACTTGAGGTACCGGATGCATGCAAAGCTTTGAGGAGCAATGCAGAGGTTAGAGACTTGGCTATTGAGAGGGAGTACGAGTTACCTCTCAACATGCAACCTTAGAAGTAGTCTCAGAATGTTGTTGAGAAAACACAATTGGAGAAGTAGAGAGGAGATCAAGTGGAAGCGTTGACTCAACTAGAGATGTCCATGAGGGGGAAATTTCGAGCTATATGGGTAGAGGGAGCACATGCAGCCATACCTGTAGGTGACAGGTGGGGTGATGTGTAGAAATGATCCCAAGATAAAATATTTGGTGAGGGTCCATTGAGATGGTGTGTCTCATGGATTGAAACTAGATAGGAGGAGTCCACAGTGAAATAGTAGCAAGAAGGATCAATTAGATTGATGAGTTCAGATGTCAGGAAGACATAAATCAGAGTGACAAATGTCAGATACTGGATCGTAGATTAAAGTTGGCAACAATGCAAAGGGCATGGAAACAAATGTCAGCAGGAGTGCAAAGAGTCCAGTAGATAGGTGCAACAGCTAGTAGCAGTTATAATACTTTGATGATAAATGCATTATATTGATTCAGTTGTTCAGAGGATATTCAATTTCAGGATTTGGAGGTGAAAATAACACTAGAGGAGTGTTTCATGCAAAATTCCAAAGGTACCGGAACATGAAAGATTGAATTCCTTTCTTGTTGAGAGGGAGTGTTGAAATTTTCAATAAGAAACATTGAAATTGGAAAATATAAAGGAGAAAAAGAAATGCACACACACTGGTGAGGAATTTTGATGTACCAGGAGAGAGAAATTTGAGGCGTCTAATTTATTTTCCTTTAAATAAATTGGAAAATAAATTGTAATTTCATCTCATAACAACTTGGGTCAGCTAACTAAGTTATGATGACTGAGTTAGCTCAATAAATTTGAGTTGAGGTGATCGAGGGTGATATTGGTGGTCACCCTCCTATTCCACTTGGGCCCTCGCCATTGTCTCTCTTCATTTTTTCAGATTCCTCAATTATAGCAAAATTTACTTTTTTTGTCATTTTTTCAGGTCCTAAACTTCCAGAGCCGTTTCGAGGCCCCAAACGACATTTTTTCGGGCATGAAAGGAAAGTGAAAAGGGCACGGATGTAGATGTCAGTAGACCGGTGTAGTAGTTAGTAGAAGTCATAAGGATTAGATGAAAAATTCATTATATTGATTCTGTTGTTCCGAGGCTATTCAGTTTCAAGATTTTTAGGTGCAAACAGCACTATCGAAGTGTTGCATGTAGAATTCCAAAGTTACTAGATCATGATAGATTGAATTACTTTCATGTTGAGAGGGAGTGTTGAAATTTTCAACAAGAAACAGTGAAATTGGCAGCTAGAAAGGAAAAAAAAATCACCCACACTGGTGAGGAATTTTGATGTACCAAGAGTGAGGAATTTGAGGTGTCTT
This sequence comes from Pinus albicaulis, assembly GCA_034641835.2. Lineage (NCBI taxonomy): Eukaryota > Viridiplantae > Streptophyta > Pinopsida > Pinales > Pinaceae > Pinus > Pinus albicaulis. The sequence goes on along the minus strand of CM076575.1, from coordinate 755,039,195 downwards.
ATTTATTTTTCCCTTAAATAAATTGGACAATAAATTGTAATTTCATCTCATAACAACTTGGTTCAGTTAACTAACTAATGATGACTAAGTTAGCTCAATAAATTTGAGTTGCGGTGATCGAGGTGGATATTGGTGGCCACCCACCTATTCGACTTGGGCCCTTGCCATTGTGTCTCTTCAATTTTTCAGTTTCTTTAATTATAGCAAAATTTACTATTTTTGTTAGTTTTGGAGGTCTTAAAATTCCAGAGCCATTTTGAGGCCTCAAACGATGTTTTTTTGGCATGAAAGGTTTAGGTGATTACATATAAATTGTTTAGCAATTGTAGTCCTCATAGAGATCTTTCTAACGAGGTATCATGTGAGTCAAATAGATATCATCTGTGCAAGTCACGACCTCGGGAAGTTGGCTTCCCAACTACCCCTAGCGGGGCCCATATGCTCTTGGTGTTACATCTCCTCGGCTCAGGGTTTTCTCTTATTTTTCAATAACAAAAAGGCCCTTGAGCCTTATTGTAACACAATTCAAAGGCATGTAGCTGCCACATCTCTTCTTAGAGATAAGCTACCATCGCTTGAGCTAGTTTGTTTTCCATTTTGTTTGTAAGCATTTTTTAGTATTTGATATTATTGAAATGGAGTGTTATTCCTACTGCATCTCTGTGTTTATGTTTATTTCTGTATTTTATTTCATTCCTACATATGTACAGATCATGAGGGTCTAATATGAGGCATGTAGAGGGATTCTAATAATTTGGGGGTCCACTTGCATTTGATGCATTAGTGAGGTGTAGGTGTGAATTAGTTAACTCAATTAATTGAGTTAAAATCAGTTTAACTAGTTCTAACTGACTGATGAGCTAGTGGGAGGTCCACTAAATTAAATTAGATTTATTTGATAATGAGTGATCAATAAGATAACTCATAATTCACTATTAATAGTTGCATGCATGTCAATTCCGAGGAAGACCCAGTCAAGACAGGGGTTAAAGGGAACATAACTATAAATTGTACTTATACAAAATTGCCCATGTGCAATTATAAATTCATTGGGATGCCATGATGGATTGCACAATCAAGGAAGGATTATTTTAATAATTAATAGGGAGATAATTCCCTAGGAATTGCGTGAGCAAGGTGGGCAGAAGGAAGGTTGAAAATTGGCTAAGTGCTAGACTGATTTTGCCTATATTAGTAGGAGACAATTGGTAGAGTGTTGTAGAATCTCATGAGAGATTAAGAATTGTATTATTCCATGATTCGTTGAGTTAATACAAAATAGAGATAGAGGGGTTTTGAGCAGTTGATTTCCCTATATACATCTTGTGTTGTGCAATTGATAATTTCTTTCTCTTACTTATATATGATTGTGTGATTGTTTTTTTTTTTCGAAAATTGTAAGAAGGATTCAATATCTTTTTTCAGTACATTACAAGATCAAATTGAATCCCATTGGTTAGATTTTATACATGAATTAGAAGAGAGGGTTGATACGATCTTGTCTTGTGGTGGTTAGTAGGCCGCAAGGTTTGTGATAAAGATAAACATAAATGGAGGAGGATTTGCATTGTAATTTAGAGCTAGAACAAAAGTAGACGGAGGAATAATATTGACTGAGGTAACCCTAGTTCGAGGGTCAACATTGAGATCTAAAGTTCACGTCAAGATTTAGTCAAAGAAATGCCCAGAATCTATGGATCCATATGAGCTAGGTCGAGTCTATTATGAAGGCAAGAGTCTAGAAGTACATAAGTATACTGCCCTATTTAGGGAAATTTTCTAGCATGTTTATTTCATAAGGTATGCCATTAAGACTGTGACAAATTTTTGTAGAAGTAGAGCGGCTATGACCCTTAGAGCGAGGTTTATTTATGCAATATAGACTGCAGATCTGGAAGATGGTTTGCAGATTCAATATGTGTGGAGATAGAGGATCCAAAGGAGGGTGGAACCTGAGTAGAAGATTGAGCATGTAGAAGAAATGTGCCATATGAAGAATAGGTTGACATGCAGAGGAGTTGATTTTGGTGGAATATCCATAGAGTTTTCGATGGAGATCTGAAGCAACCTATAAAAAATTAGTTAATGGAATGTTAGTGGTTGATTTGTGACCCTAGTTTAGTCCTCTACATATTGTTAGAAGGATGATAAGAGAAGTAGTTCATATTTGTTCATAGATTGGACAACAAAGATGAAATTGTTGATACACAAGAACAATGATTTTGAGAGGACTCAAACAATTGTTAGGTGGAATATTTGAAGAGCCATTGTTAGGTGGAAGATTTGAAGAGCCCTATATCAAGACAATATTGTGGGCCCTAGAACATTAAAAAGAATTGACTGTGGTTGGGTAGATTGATGGTAGTCCAAGTACAGTTGGAGGGTTGTTAGGTGACTGTCAAAGAAGATCCCTAACTCTTGAACTTGTGAATAACAACAAGATTGGTAGAAGGGTAGGTGTATAGGGCCAAAGGATGTGCATAATTTGAAGGACTAAAGTAGCAGTCAAGCGGGACAACCAACTAGCCCTAGTTCACTATATTGTAGAGGATTAACTCAGTGAGAAGAAGAGAAACCTCCATAGACCTAGAATTCTTATCATGGAGTCGTAGTATGGAAAAATTGTGCATACCAAAGAGTTGTTCACAAATGGAGTTGTGAACAACAACTTGTTACCACTCAAAGTAGCAGTGGACCTAAAAGGGATTCCTAATAGGGAAACTACTAGAACAAGGGCAATGGTGGAGGCTTAGCCCATTGTCACCACAGCTAAGGCTCCTTGATCTTCACAAATTTTCATCAATGGGAGGAGTCCCAATAGTTTAGGAAGTCAATTTTAGAGTATATGTAAATGAATAGGTGGGAATTGACCCTACAAACCCTTTCCCTAAGATAGAATAAAGAGTAGGATTTTCTTTCCTTTTAAGTAAGGGAATTGATCTTCTATGTAGAGAGGAGGGGGATTTAAGGGTTCAGGGAGAAGAATAAGACTTATGAAGGAATTTTTCAATCCCTAAAATCCTTTGGGGACTTGGATTCCCAAATGGTCCTTGATGAAATGCCTGTGACACCAAATGGGACCAGACGGGGCCAAGTGGACCCAGCCCAGGTTCGGGGAAGGAAGTTAGCTACCAATGATGTTCATATCCTAGAAAATGTGAGGGGAAAGGATAAAGCGAGAGTTTTTACTTCGATGGGTCAAATTGATCCTACTAGGTTCTAGCCTTGGGAACACCTAGGCAAAACTTGATCCTAGAGTTAGGACTTGAGGTGTCTAGAGATTACACCGTCAGAATTGGCCCAAATTCTGAGGAGAGTGAGGGTACCCACCAATGCAGTTTCCTCTAGGATATCGAAGTTTTCCTCTGGCTATATTCTTTGGAAATTGATGCCCTAGGTGACCTAATGGGGCTAGACCTAGGGAAAAATTGTAATTGTTAAAAAGTGGGGGAAATCATCACCCTTTTTGAGGTACTAGTGCCTAATTCACTTGGGGATATGGAGTTAGGGATGATAATGAACAAGAATTCGGTTTCTTGATCAAGGAGGCCAAGAAAGTCAACGACGTCCAATGTTAAAGGAAAACAAAAAGTGAGCTTCAAGAATTTAGAATTCATACAAATGGTGCAATATTATTGAGATAAAATGATCTGTAAGACATTTCATTTGTCTAATAATGGACCATATATTAAACAAGCTAAATATATAGACACATAATTCAACATTTCCATCATGCAAAAACTAGCCCTAGTTATAGCGAAATTCAATAGTATGTAGCAACAAGAAGAACAACATTAAATTTTCACTCACAATGTTAGAGAGTATATCCAACCAAATTCACATTTGCAAAACAAAGCTCCAAGATAAAAACATCCCAAATCCATACATCAAAATGTATCCATCATCCAAAATATTCCACCAAGGAAAAATGCGAAGTTCTCTAAAGGTAGAGAGATCCCAGGTCAATTCATGATACACATGAATCCAGATAAATCCAATTTATACATTGATTATGATTTGATTTAATTAGCTTATGGGCCTACATTATCCCCTAAACATAAAATAATATGCAAGTAACCCTAAATTATGGTGACAATCCCACTAAACTATCTCATACATGGAATAATAAGCCTCATAAGAGGTCAACTAATGTCCTAGGGCTTTCTAGGAGGCATGTTGGGGTCCATGAGTGCCATAATTATGCATGCGACCCATCAAAAGTGTTGGACAAGGGGATGGCCCCTTGTTCTCCAAACATTAAACATGTGGTGCTCTCATTAATCCCGTGGACTGAAAGGGTTATGTGTGGCCACCATCAACAAGTAGGTCGAGTGTTGTATTGTTCAAGATAGATTAGTTGTCAAAGGATTAACACCAAGCCCTAGTTTTATTCCTTGTATTAGTGTGATTATAAAGGGTCACGATCCATGGTACAAGAGCTCTAGCCTGTTGTATTGTAGTTTGTAATATAATGAAGAAGGGTTTGAAAAAGATAAAATTGTCATGTGCGCTAGTTGATTCCTTGATTTTTGTAGATTTCATTGTGTATTAAAGTAGATGTGGTGTGGAACTTGAGTGCGTTTTCATCAAACATTCTAAGACAAAACCCAGATTCTCATGTGTCGCGGAAATTGAACATATTCCTTGTTCACCTAAGAACTACCTATAACTCATCTTATGCTACTCATGTCCAAACTCAACTCATCCAACTTAACAATTTACCAAGACAAGGCTCACATCCAACCGTGGCAATAAAACAACTAAGCAACACATTTTACATCTTAACATGCCATATCACCTAGCACGTATTAGAATGTATTGGTATTATGTGGAACGTGTTAGCATCCCCTACATTCCTTGGAATTCTTTGGTACTCCATAGCACACACGAACACTCCCTGACATGCCCTGGAACTCTAGCATGCCTTGGAATTTCCTAGCATATAACCTTTCTATTCCCTCCTTAACACACCTAAAACTCACTAAAACTCCCTATCACACACTCTTATTCATTCATTTCCATGCATTTTGAACTAGTTCTCCCTTGTGTTTCCATGGCACTTCCTACCATGCATTGGCGCACCCTGGCACTTGGCACATCCTATCATGTTTCCCTAACACTCTAGCATTCCTTGGCACTACCTAGCATACCTTTCCACTCCCTCCTTAGCACACCTATAACTCGTTGATACTCCTTGTCACACACACTTTTTCATTCATTTCCATGCATTTGATACTAGTGCTCCATTGATTTTCCTTGGCACTCCCAAACACTCTGGTTTGTCATGCATTGGCACACCCTCGCGCCTCGCACATCTTGGCATGTTTCCCTTGCCTCTAGCATGATTTAACACTACCTAGCATACCTTGACGTTAGTCCCTCCTTACCACACCCGAAACTCACTGAAAATTCCTGTCACAAAATTTTATTTATTCATTTTTAAATATAGTTTTATCTAGTATGTTATGATGAACTATATAGTGGAATATCCATGATAGTTTATGAATCACCCCAACATCTATCCTTTATGAAAGACATATGATGATATTTCTTCACAATTATTTATCTCTAGGTGTCCCAAGATAGTGCAGGTCATCACCACCACCCTTGCAAAATTGAACATGATAGGCTCATGGTCTTACCTAAGCTCGGAAGAAAATTTCAAAACTTGGTTACACAACATGATGAAAGATTATTATAAAGGTTTCCCATGCATTCAAATCTCCAATATCTAGTGGGATTGGAACAACAACACATTTTTTTCACGAGAAATATCCATGATAGTTTACAAATCACCCCATGTTACACGTTATTTTGTCACCATGACATTTGATTGTTCATATGGGTCTATCACCACCTATAGCATGTTCCCTTAGAATTAAAAAACCCTAATGTTCCTGTATCAAGCCTTGGAATTGGAAAAAAGCTTTATAAAACCAGTAAAAGTCTATCTCTGCACTTTTTGTAGCCATTTCCTGTGGGTCGACAGATAATTTTTCTATAAACCGTGAAAATCCCCGCATTTTTTTCCACTATTACCTGCGGACCCCCGTAAAAATTCAAATAAAATAAAAATTAAATTCTAGAAGCCTATCTAATCTAATGTTCTTCCAACTGGAAGCTTCTAGAGGTGCAATCAGTTTGAGCTTTATCCCTCCACTCTTGGAGCTTATCCCTTGATTCATGGAGCTCAAATCCCTTAATGAGAGTAATCCATCCCCCTCTTCATAGAACTGAAACTACGTCCATTTCCCTATAAATTGAGCTCAAGTTTCAGTCTCAAGGGTAGATTGTAGATGATGAAATTGTAAAGGTATTGCTGAAGAGAATTCCCCAGAGTGCATACTTTCTGCACTAGTAAATTGTTGTTATGAGAATGATCACACCCTTGTGTCCATAACTCTATTATGGTATTCAGAGAGGAAGGCATGTCAAACTAAAGGAGGAACGATTCTTCAGGACCCCAGGAGAAATATGTACGACATCAAGGCATCAGGTTCTAAGATTATTCTTTTTATTCAAGATAATACATATGGATCTCTTTTTCTCATTGTGTTGTTCCTATGCTTATTGAATAACATCAATACTTAGACTCCTTGATCACTAAGTTGTATTAGCTCTTCTTAATTATTATATGTTGCAGATGCTTTCATGCTCTTGTCTTGTCTTTAATTCTAGGTTCTACTTATTAAAGAAGCCACTTTGGAGTGACAAGATAAAATACTACATCGAACGTTTGGATTTAAAGGTAGGGGCATGTCCTCTTTACTTTCTTATAATAATTATAAAATATAATTAGTCTAAAGAAAAATGTTTTCAAATGGATGTTTTTTTCTAGCTATTCATTGAATACTAGGGAGATCACTCTTGTCTGCAAGAAGGATTAATCCGCATAACAAAATGGCAACTCCAGTGGGGAATATAACTTAGTTTTATTTATTTATTTTTAGTTTGAATTTTAGAGCTTTCTGCTTTTGAATTATTTGAGATTGGGTTGGGTAGATAAATTTTAATAATCCTTAAAATATAAAAGTTGATTATTTCTTTTTTTCTGGATTTTTCCTTGCCTCCACGGTTTTCAGCAGAAAACAGTGTGGCAACCTCTACAGGTTTTAATTTAAAACAGTGCGGCACAAATTTATTTTCCATTAGAAACTGTAGACCTGTTGGGCCTTGAAATTGTCATTTACTTCCATTACATTTTCACTTATATTTCTATATTATCACCTTCACCAATAGATCATCCCAATCGGTTAAGAAGAAGTTAAGTTATGATTTTTTTTATTATTTAGGGTTGGCCTAACCAAATGTTGATTTTTTCAAAGCCCCAAGTGATCTCGCACAATGTTATAAATAGAAGCGACCCCAAGTTCATTTGAACACATTCGCTCATTAGATCTCCTCCATGCTAATTTGGTTTTGGTTTGTATTTTATGTTTCTAAATCACACAAGTACGCTAAATGGAGCTCACACAAAGGGTCGGGATCACAAACATGATCTTGCATCATATTTGGGTGATCTGAAGCAGAACTGCATGCAGGAAGAGCTAAGGTAGCGGCCTAGCTGAGCAGAGCTGCAGGTTGGGTGTTTTATTCCTGCGACTAAGGACCCCATAGCTACTTGCAGCAATTATTAAGGACACGACCAAGCTTCTGAGGTCATATAGGGTTGATCTGAAGTAGAGCCGCGTGTGCAGTGTGTCCTAGTAGTGACCAAGGACCTCAGAGCCATGGGCAGAGAGTGTTAAGGCCACAACCAGGAGATTTTCTAAGTAGATCTGATTTGGGTTACCTTCAATTAATTGCGTAGTGTTTCCATACATCAGCCATTCAGTCATAGTTGCATAAAAATGATCATTGAGAGTCTCTAGGATTCAAATATGGCACTTTAGAGTTGAGATCACTTGGTGATCTATCAGATCCATGTTTTGGTATTATAGATCTACTGATCTGCATATCAGATTTGTTTGTTTCCACTGTAATATGTATCTATGGTCCTCATTCAGTATCAGTTGTATTCATCAGTTTTCTATAACCAGTATCATTTCATTTCAGTTCTTAAATTTAGGCTCCTTCATGCATAAGTATGGTTATGGTTTTATTGCGTACATGCTACTTGGTTTCTGCATCGTAAAGATATGAATCTATGGATCATTATACTCTTGTTGCTGAATCATTTGGTGAATATCTAAGAAGAATAATTTTCAAGGTTTTTCACTGTAGTGGGTTTTCCCCTCATCTTGGACCAATCATGGTTTCTCTATGTGTTCATGCTTCTTTTCCATTGATATTTTACTTTTCACTACTTAGATGATGATGGTGATGGTATTGTTATTTCTGCATTGTTTTATATGTTGATGGTTAATAATATAGATCTCTACAATGGTATCATTATTTGGGGTGAAATTAACATGTTAGTGAAGAAATGTAATTATCAATGTAAATAACAATGATTCTATATGAAAAATTAACATGTATCAGAGCGAGTTGAAGAAAATCCATGGAGATCACCCCAAAGAGACACTTTTATGCAAGCAAGTAGAGGATGTTAGAGACCTAAAATAATTCTAGGGTATGAACAAAAACTGAGGAAGTTAGTGGATAAGGGTCTAACAAAAACATTGGTGTATGGTAAAGTCTTGAGATTTGGTATATGAAACCCTCGCATGCGCTTTGTGAAGATGCTCGAGTACTTGGGATCGATTTGAAAGATGACCTAGTTATTGATAAAGTTTATGATTAAAGGCAACATTTTTTTATGGCTTATGGATGTCTCTTGAAGGTTGGTTGGAGAGGGATAGGATCATATGTCATTGAAGATAAGTATTCCTTGACTTATAACCTTACTCTTGTTTACACTTATGGATCTGATTTCTATGATTATTGTTTCTAGTTGTTACTTCCTACATGTATAATTGAGCACTTGGATATTTCTAACATTCGTGATGAGATGTTATGAATGGATCTCTTTTGAGGATCTTGATGAAATATTTGAGATATTGACATGAAATGAAGTCAAGACTTGATGTGTGCTCTACATGTCTCTCATTGAAATAATTGATACTATGAAATTAATGTCTTTGATAACAGTTTTGACTAGCTTCTAACTTTGATGAGATTATTTTTTTGACACAACCTTGATTTGTGTAATACTGGTTATGTAGGCATGATACAAATTATGCTCATAGAAAGAGTTATGTGATGAAAGCTCCTTGATTCACATTTTTTTATATTCGAGTGTTATTTGGTGAAGTGAGATACTGAGTTCCAAGGTATGGCCTTGATTTTGATTATGGATTTGATTATACATACTGATAGTATATCCTTGACAGGTGATGAGCCTCTGAAACTCTAAGTAAGGGGGAGATTGATCTTGAATATCGTAATGACTTATCATGACACGGTGAATTTATTTCTAGAATTTGGGAAAGAAATTCCATATTGCAAGACTGTTGAAATGTCTTTGTGTAATGTAAATCCCTAGATACTCTAATTTAAAGCTCAAATGTTGATTGAACGTAACATGGAATCTGTTAGTTTTTTGAAGAATTTATGTTTCATTTTGAATATCCATATGTATATGATATGTATAGAACATTATTAAACTCATGATTGATATGCTTCACTTAAAATTTCCAGTAAACATATTTTATTTGTTCCACCCTTAAAGGTTGAGATATTTCTGCCATGATATGTAGCTGCATGAATGAACTGATGATGTTTGTGATTAGTGTTTATGAGCATACTTGGATGTTTCCTTAATATGATATATGCCATGATATCATGGACGAGAGGTCCATAGCATGACCAAGGTTGGGCATAATGCTTCTAGAAATGCTACCTGTGAGACATCGTGTAGAAGCTCCTTAGGGAGCTGACCGAGCACGATCTAGATAAGACATGGATAGACTATGATGACAAATAATCCCATATATGTAGAGTTGGGACTATGATTTCTCCATTTATTTGAGATAGTATTGATATTCGATACAAGCTTAGGCTTATGATTGACACCTCCATGTGAGGGAGGATGATTATAGTATACATGTGTCATTGAAACCTCCGTGAAAGGGAGGATGCTTATGGTATATTGTTATGATTGGTATCTTGTTGTGATTTACATGATTATGTATGTTCTAACATAACAATTGATTTTATCTCCTACAAGAACATGAATCAGTAGATACTAAATGAGATAAAAAATGATCAAGGAAACTAATCCAACTCTTCCTCTCTGTTATAACTCCTAGAATGAGGAATTGAGATAGAGGGATCCTGGGGTTGATAGATCTTTGGACAATATGGCACTTTCCTATCTCTTACCTGGGGTTGATAATTTTTCTCCCGTATCATCATAGGGTCCTAGAATGTTTCTCCTATATTTGTTCTATGCAGAGTATACCCTAGTTGGCATCATACCCAAAAGTAGGGATTATTGGGAATATCGTTCCTCATTTGGCCAACGAGTCAAGAGTGTACTTGGGGTGTATAACCCAAGTGGATTATGATGCAGGTGCTCTAAAACATTACTATTCAGGGTCATCAATGGGAGGATCGGTAGGAAATATGATAGGTTCATATAACCCTATGCGGTTCTGGGTTGAGATTAAGCTCCCTGATTGATACCAAGGTCAAGATAAACTCCCTTGCATGGGTGGGTATCCTATTGTTGTATATGGGTTTTTAGTGGTATATCTCCCCCATGATATTATGGGTCGAGATGTGCTCCCCGATGTAATTACATGTTGACATATACTCCTTGTTGATATGCTCTCCATTGATAATATTCTGGGTAGTAGCCCGACGTAAGATATTTTAGGATGAAAGCCTGATGGATCAAGGGTGGTAGCCTAAGCTCCCCTCTGGTGGAAAATTCTTCTTCTAGATCGGAGAATGTTCAACATACAAGGAGGAACAATTAAGAGATATGCAGAAATAAGCATGAAGAGTATATTGATTATTTATATTGAGAAAGGTTCATAGCATGACGGCTACATGATAGAGTTGTTCAGTGACGATATGTGATGATGCATTAATATAATATAATTTCATATTGATCTATGAACAAATATCAACAGATGGAGTTGAGTCATGATGACACCCTGATGTAGAGATCTACAATCAGAGATTTCAAACTGGAAAAATTCCTAGTGGAGAGGAAGTGTTAATTTTTTCAACTAGGGTAAAATTCCACATTGGACAACTCAGATGATTGAGCTAATAACTTAATTAGATTCCTCTTTTTGAGAGAATTAAAATCGACCTATATATCATCCCAATCGGTTAAGCGGAAGTTGAATTATAGATTATTTTATTATTTTATGGGTCAGCCAAACTGCATGTTGATTTGGTTGAAGCCCCAAGCAGTCCCTCACAAAGTTATAAATAGAAGCGACCCCAAGTTCATTTGCGCACATTCAATCATGAGATCTCCTCCATGCTATTTTCGTTTTGGTTCATAGTTTATTTTTCTGACTCGAACAAGTACATGAGAAGGAGATCATGCAAAGGGTTGGGATCACAGACATGATCTCACATCAGATCTTGGCGATCTGAAGAAGAACTGCAGGCAGTAAGAGCTGACGTAGAGGCTTAGCTGAGTAGATCCACGAGCTGGGTTTGTTATTCCTATGGCCACAGACCCCAGAGTCACTGGCAGAACTTGTTAAGGGCATGACCAAGTTTTTGAGGTTAGATCGGGCTTATTTGAAGCAGATCCATGGGCAAAAAGTGTCCTAGTAGCGACCAAGGACCCCAGAGCCATAGGAATAACATGTTAAGGTCGTTACCGAGAGATTTTTTGAGTAGATCTGAGTTGGGTCACCTTCAGTTGATTGCGCAATGTTTCCAGAAGTCAATTGTTCGATTAAAATTACGTCAGATTAGTCATTACGAGTCACTTAGATTCCTATCTAGGACTTCAGAGCTGAGATCACTTGGTGATCCATCAGATCTGCTTTTTGGTATTATAGATCTGTTTATCAGTAGATCAGATATGTTTGATTCTATTGCAAGATGCATCTATAGTCCTCATTCAACATCATTCGTATTCATCAGTTTTCTACAACCAATGTTAGTGCATTTCAGTTCTCAGATTCAGGTCCCTTCATGCAGAAGTATGGTTGTGGTTTCATTGTGTCCATGCTAGTCGATTTCTACATCGTAAAGATATGTATCTATGGATCATCGTACTCTTGTTGCTTAATCATTTGGAAAAGATCTAAGAATAATAATTTTCAAGGTTTTTCCCCTGGTCTCGGACCAATCCTGGTGTCTCTATGTTTTCATGCTTCTCTTAATTTGATCTTTTACTTTCCGCTACTTAGATGATGATGATGGTATTTTTCTTTCTGCATGGTTTCATATTATGATGGTTAATAATATATATTTCTATAATGTTTTAATTATTTTGGGTGAAATTAACATGTTATCAAATAAATGTAACTATCAAAGTAAATAAAAATTATTCTATATGAAAAATTAACACCACAATGGAACCAGTCGGTCCAACAAACTGTCATATTTTTACCTTTTCTTGCGATTACTCATGCATCGATCCTCATTTATGTCTTAAATTTCCTATTGGGTACCACACAACTCTCCCCAAGCTCCATGAACTTTCCTCTTTCCTAAACCAATTAGCAAGAAACTCAAAACATAAAAGGCAATAACAATAACAAACAAGAAGAAACCCATGAAAAATAATAGAAATATGACACCAGAACAAACTGGAAAGGCCTTACACCAGACATAAACAAAAATACAAATCAAGAACAAACAAATCATAAAAGATCAAAAGTACAAGGCTAGAAAAAAGCACCACGACTCAATCCCCATGGGTTCCTAATACTTCCAAAGGAAAAATTCAACATGATCCTTCTCCAAGATTTCATGGAAGTCTCTTGCCATGTAATCCCATCCCTCATACTTCCATAAACGCATAGCTATCATCACATAAATATATATATAAAATATACCAATTATCTTACCTTCTTGTGCCAATCATGTTTCCTTGTAAATGAGCTCACACATGTTAGTCACATGTTTCAAATATGAAGACAACATATCTATTCATTTGGAATCATCATTTACCATGTCTAAAAACCATGTCATAATCAATAGTCAACTCACAATCATCAGTCATAATACATGTTGCTGCAATTATCAACTATTTACACTCAAGTATATATAAATTGTCTGAATGCATACTTGTTAGTGCAATCATCTAGTAAAAGAAAGAACATTTATTCATGCAATCTTACAGACACATGCTCATATCATGTTATTATTCAAACATTCAAACAAACTATAAACATACCATGTTAGACAAATCAACTAGATGACATAATGGACATCAAACACTCAACACTGGATAGATCACATAATCAAACAATCAAGCAACAAGTATTCGACATAATAAAACTCATAACTTAATGTATCTTAGGGGAGGCTACCTTGTTTGCACATTCAATCTGGATTAGCATGATATAAATTCTCAACATCAACTCAAACATGAATAAGGTCATGATATCCACAATAGTATCTATCTAACATGTTCACACCCTAAACTCATAAACAATTTTCATTCATGCATACAATCACATATTCTTAGTTAGTCTAGACATAATACAACACACTATCATAATTAGGTCGACTTATGTTGGAATATCATAACCCTAACCATCAAGTGACTAGCATGTAAAAACGACAAGTTATATATCATGCTCATCAACAACATGTAGCCTAATCATTAATCTAACTATCATACAACAACAAAAAGTTAACACATAACAGGCTCATTAACAACATTTATGTTATATAACATAAAACAACAATAGCAATGCATACCACCACATGTTGCTATCATTCATGACTATCCACACATGTACATATAACCACACTAATCAATTAGCATCTATAATTTATGTAACCATAACATCAATATAATGAAAGGGACACTCATAACCATAATTCATATAACAATCCTTAAACTACATACCTACATGCCCAACATCCAAAATTGTATGATGGCATGATCTTGCATCGAGGTCAAATGTTGTAACTTTAATTTTATGGTCTGCATCCCCTGCTTTATCATAGCAAACATATTAGCATCATAACATACCAATATCATCATGATGAACTAATTGCATACAATGACTTTATGCACAAAAACCTTAACTAAAACAATCCAATCTTGACCATCTTCACCCACTTGACATGAATAACCAATCATGAATGACCAATACATGTCCCATATATATCACCACATAAGCAAACATACACAAACAATACACAAGCATGAGCACTATATGTGACCTAGCATAAACAAGAAATGGATACACAACATGTAGCAACATGTAAGAAAGCATGCATGAACAATACATAAGGAAGAACAACACCTAACCATTCATACACTCATGACAACATGTTGACAACAACACCATCAAAACTTCCATGGTGACACCACTACAACCATGATAAACACCATGCAAATGTAACAAGCACATACACCATACATATGAGAAACACTTATAAAACCAATATAAAATCATGACCAACACACCGCCCATCTAGTCCAAGGGTTGACCCATGATTTGATACCACTCTATAACACCCTCTTCTGACATATACCCAAGTAACTGGCCAACCGGGGCCAACATGTGATGAGCGGGTACTATAATGTGATTTTACATCCTAGGCGACCTTAAGGAAGTGGAACTAATGGAAACAAAACATGCATACCTTGTACAACAACCACAACACCCCCAAGAGGTAACCCAACCATTCAGGCATCTTACCCCTGGGTCACACTGAAATTTTGACCCCTTGGAGCCATAGATGCATGCATAAGACTGCATTCCATCAGCCAAGAGGCTATAATTGCAGGTATAACACTGTATGCCAGCGACCAGGGCCCAAAATACTCATTTTTGTGCTAGTGGCCCTAGGATTTGAGCCACCTTTTCAGGCCCAAAATCCAGTTCTCTCCCCATAAATTCAAGAAAACTTCAAAGATGATAAATGACAATAGGATAATGGTACTGAAGAAATCACATCATTAAGAACTCATCTAGATCCCTCCTACTCGTGACTGGATTTTTTTCAAACATGTCACAAACATGAAAGCTATAGGTATAAACAAAATAACGGAGTAAATGGGTCTCATACTTATCTAAGAATCACTAAGAAGCATCTCTTCCCTACATCATTAACTGAAATAAAATATATTTTAGCATATATACATGGTGTATTCATTTACATGTAAAAACATGGAGTGAGCCATATATCATCACTGTAAAAATGCGTGCTCATAACCAGCATAATAACAACAAAAATACCATGGATAAAACTAAAATAGAAACCACATATAAATAAATACATTTATACATTAAATACCAAATGAATGAGCTCTTCATTAATGAATGTAGAAACCAAACGGAGATGGTAATTTTATGTTCCACCTAACGATAGAGTGGCTGAGTCTAGTCTCACTTCAACCAATCACCCCTGTTCCATATTCCAATAATGAATGTGGGATCTCATCAAGCATATCAATCACAATCAATCGATGGATTCTAGAGGCCAAACCACCTCAACCCTCAACCAGTGATTCCACCTCATGGTTGGACATGACAAGCATCAAGGATTGGTCTCGATCTAAGTTGTTTCAGGGCTCTAGAGTGTTTGTTCTAACAAAGGCTCTAGGACTAGTAACCCAACTTGAGTTTTTTCCGGGCTCCAAATAATTTGTCCAACCAAGGCTTTAGGACTAGTAACTAAACCCACCTAGGGCTCCAGAGCATTTTTCCAACCAAGGCTCTAAGACTAGTAACTCAACCCAACATTTGTTTGTTGCACTCTAGAGCGTTTGTCCAACCAAGGCTCCAAGAAATAATAAATAAACTGAGCAAATAAAGAAATCATGGGAAACAACCAGAAAATAATGAATGGAAATAAACCCAAAACACTTGGCTATCCAAGAAATGGCAAGGCTACAAAAATCCACATGCATACCTAGGTATGCTGAAAATAGTGAGGAGAGATAGATGCACCTCCGTACCTAGAATAAAAGCTCAATGTAGATGTTGATCCCAATGTCTGCTTGCACTTTCATGATCTTCCTTTTCCTTCTTATTCCAAATCACCAAGTATCCACACTCTCCAAGAGTGGTCCAATAAAACTCAAAGTATTCAAGAGTATGAGAGAGAGAGAGAGAGAGAATAATGAGAGAGCTCCAAAAATGCACTCGCAAAAGGTTACCAACTGATCCTCAGAAGAATTTTATCAATGAGGCCTCTAATTTCTTAAAATTTCCATTATTTTCCTTGATTTTCCTCCTCACATGAAACCTATGACCTTTCACCTTCCTTTTCTCCATATTTCAATTATTCTCAAAAGTAAATGTCAACAAATGTCACTTTTACTTTCTAAATCCTTTGCCTTTTCCTTTGCCAATTTCCTTAACCATAATAAATTGAAGTGAACACCTGCTAGAATGTTTTTCCCAACATTCAACTTGGAATATGTGTCCCATCGTCCATGGTTATTATTTTTTTCTTTAGCAACTTTTATCGCATGGAATTTTCACCAGGGTTGTTACATGGGCCTATTAATGCAGGTGCAAATTTTCAACACACTATGGACATTGAATTTCATTGTTTGATTGGAATAAGCATTGTGGTATACCTAGATGATGTCATAGTGTTTTCCAAAAAAATATCTTGCTACTTACGCCATTTAAATAAAATTTTCGAGCAATGTTGAAACTACAAGATATATCTTAATCCCAAGAAGAGAAATTTTGTAGTGTGCGAGGGAAATATTTTGGGCCATATCATCACAAAGAGTGGGATTAATATGGACCCTAAAAAGGTCAAAACTATTACTCAGATTCCCTTATTGGTGAATAATAAATCCATGCATTCCTTCTTAGGTAAAATAATTTTCCTCCGAAAAGTCATCTTTGACTACACGTAGATAGCGAAACGACTACAAGAGATGATAAAGAAGGATGTGACCTACAAATGGGATAAAGGGGAAAATGATTCATTCAAACATATAAATAAAGCAATCACAAAAGCACCAAAAGTATATAGTCCAAACTTCAGCAAAAATCTCTTGTTGTACACGTTCACTTCTGATACTCCTCTTGTATGAGAATGTAAACTTCTGTCATTCATAGTGATTTTTAAAAATCACTCTTCTAGAAAATCCCATTAGAAATTTGAGAATCAACGCATTTATCCTTTGTTCCCATATTATAATAATAAGAGGGTGATTAATATTTCTAGGTTATCTTTTGATTCCTCAATTTTTTCTCTTATAGAAAAAGGGTTAAATTTCGCCCTCGCTCCTAGAAAGATTCGGTAGAGGATATTATTTATAACATAGAATTTTTCATTAAGGACTTATATGATAATTTGAAGGATGTCATTAGGTAGGATTGTGCAGTGACTCTTAGGAAGGTGAAATCACCTAGAAGTAACATTAGTAAATATGAATTTTTTTCCCGTAGGTCCCTTAACATGAACCTTGACATTGCTAATCTAAAATAGGATAAAGGTGGTGCAATTGTAATCATGGATAAGGATGATTATAGATGGAAGATTCTTGACCATTTGTGTAACAATGGTAGTTATAGGAATTTGTTGAAAAACCCCATTAAGAAAGTTTTTATTTTTGTGACTGCTGTTATAAAATCTCCTGGCATCGTGGGTTAAATGAGCCATAATCTTATTGAGAGAAAACCTATCGCTCCTAGGATTTATGGGCTTCCCAAGAATCATAAATAAGGGGTACCTTGTAGACCCCTTGTAAATACAATTGGTGGGCCTACGTATCTCCTAGCTAAGTATTTAGCTCGCAATATTAGACATCTTCTTAGTCATTTTGATTCCTTTGTGAAGGATTCCTCCTCTTTTATCAATGAGTTAAAGGGTTTAAAATTTATACTGAATGACATGCTTGTAAGATTTGATGTTGTGTCACTTTATACTAATATCCCTATTGATGAAGTTGTTGAAGTGATCAATCACATCACATATCTAGACATAGCTAAATTGGTAGACATTTTTCTTACCTCTACCTTTTTTAGATTTGCAGGGGAGTTCTATGAGAAAACCCATGGGGTTGCCATGGGTTTCCCACTCTCCCCTCTGATTTCGAACCTTTTAAATGGAAGATTTTGAATCTAGAGCCTTGGATTGTTCTCCTTTCAAGCCTAAGTTCTGGAAGCGATTTGTGTATGACACCTTCATTAACTGGTCTCATGGTTGTGAGAAGTTATATCCTTTCCTTCACCACCTGAATGATTAGTCGAGCTCCATTAAGTTCACTATGGAAATAGATATTGATGGTATAATTCCTTTTCTTGAAGTTATTATCTCTAATAATAATGATGGCTCTTTTTCTCACCAAGTATTTCGGAAGAAAACCCACTCAGAGCAGTATCTTCATGCTAGCTCACATCATTTTCCAGGCAAAAAGGCTAAGTTTTATCAACATATTGGCCACTAGGGCTCCAGGGTTTTAGATGATTAACACTTGGAAAATGATATATCCCATATATTTAGAGTGTTATATAAGAATGACTATAGTAACATCCAAGTTTGTAAGGCTTTCTTAAATGGATGTAGAGGTCCGAAAGCTAAAAGAGATCCATAGGATTTAGCTAGTAGTGTTCAACTTCCATTTATCCATGGTACGACTAACAAAATTGCTTGGATTTTAAGGAAGCATAAGATCTCTTCTTCATTTAGACCTTTCAACACCATTCATGGTTCCCTCTAGTTTTTTAAAGACCCATTTGACCTAAAGAGCATGAAAGGTGTCTATTCGATCCCCTATTCTTTTGGGACCCCCTACATTAGGGAAACTGGTCACTCTATTAATCCGAGAATTCAAGATCATGCTACCAATATTAGACATTGTAGGAATAAGTGCTCAACTCTAGCTGAGCATGCTGAGAGGACTAAGCACCACCCTTTTTTGGAAGAGTTGAGGGTCATTTCTAGGGTTTAGCATTTCCATCATGAGTTTAGGAGGCCATTGAAATATAAAAAATGTCTTATACGGTGAATAGGGATAGCTGGTGGAAAATTAGTAGTTGTTGGATCGCTTCTATTTGATCCTAATATTGTTCCTTCTCATTTGTCACACTCAGTGTTACACAGTTTGGTGGTTTGGTGGACTCTCTCCCCCTTTGTTTCTATTATTTATCTTCTCTTTATTTTCATTTTCATTTTTATTGATTTCTTATTTTTCTTTGTTTTGTTCATTGGTTTATTTTTATTTTTTATTTTTTTAATGGTTTATTGTTAGTTTTGTTAGTATTACGATTTACTTTATTTAATTTAATTGTGTTTTTGTATTTTTAATATTATGTTAAATTACACTACAAGAAAAAAGGACATTAGTGAGGGTCATGCTTGTGACGGACATTTAAGGTCCGTCACCAATGTCACATAAGGTGACGGTCCTTTAAAAAGCAGTGTTGTAAGTGTATATAGTGATGGTCCTTTAAAAACCCCGTCACCAAAGCCATTTCAATGAAACTTTTGGTCGGGGGTCGTTAAAGGCCCATCACTAATACTCTCTTTGGTGACACTTCTAGTGGCGAACTTTTAATGACCCTCAGATACTCTTTTTGTTACTTTTGGTGACGGTCAAAAAATGTTCATCATCATTGATCATTCCAATGAGTTTTTGATGACGTTATGTGCTTGTTAATATATTTTTTTGTCAAAATATAATGATTTAATACCATCATTCTGGACTATTTTTTATAATATGTCCAAGGCCATAGTGGTTATATTCATTTAATCTTTTATGAAGTAATTAGTGTGTATCATTAATTCCCTCAGGTAATTAATATTAAAATAGAGTTTTCCTATGAGTCAACACATGATTCATATCTATTAAGTTTATTGTCTAGAAAATTCCCTTTAGATAAAGTCCCACTAGCGTGTGTAGGAAATATATTATTTAATACATAATAAAGCTCTTCCAATTGTATTAATGAGAAAGACCTAACACTCCTGAACAATATGGGTAAACCTTAAATTAATTTTTTGGAAAACACTAACATTTATTAGAACCTCGCATGTCTTGGAAACTCTTTCTACCTAGACCATATTTTCATGACACTAATGCCCAATCACATGGTGGCATGTGCTAGCACAACATAGAACTCTCCTAGCATGTGTTGGCATGCATGTAGTCAGTTTCATGCCCGGGAATGCCTTGATTGAATGCATTGACATACATTAGAACTTGGCACACAATGCCACTTGGCATGTATTGGGACCTATTATTAGTGTGGCTATCATTCCCCTTTTGAAAAATATAAATTTCTGACTTATTAACCCTCTAATTGGTTCTTCCTTTTGTTTCCTTGAAACTTCTTGACACATATTGACATACCCTAGCACCCTGCACATCCTTAGCACCTGGCATGTATTGGCATAGCTTAGAACTATTTGGCACATATAATTAGCACACCCTAGAAATCCCAAGCACACTTTGATACTTCTTGACATGCCTTGATATTCCCTAGCATGCCTTACCAATCCTTAGCATACCTTTTCACTCCCTCCTTGGCATGGCTTGGCACTCATTAACACTAGTGCAACTGCACGTTCCTCATATTCATTAACCTCCTGAATTTTTGACCTAGTTCTCCTTAATGTTTTTAATCCTTAACACTCCTCAACATGCATTAGCACTCTCCAACACACCTTAGCCTTTACATTCAACATGCCATTCCACTTCTTAGCATGCATAACACTGTTGTGACACATATTGGCACTTGGAGGCGATGTTGGCGCTTAGGAAGTATTAGCATGTATGTAATATGTTGACGTGCCTTGTTATGATTTAGCTTGGTTTAATATTAAATTTGTTGACATCAGAAGGTTGTTGAAAAGTAGATGAGAAGCAACAAAGAAAGACTCAACACTTAGAATGCACTAAAACATTTCACTTGGCACCTATTGGCACGTAGTGTTGGTGTGTCTAGCATGCCCCTCTTGGAAAAGGTAAATTGATGACTTATTAACCCTCTTTTGTGTTCATTTTCTTGTAGTTTAACAAGTTTCTCCCTTTTTCTGCCTTGATAGTCCCTGGCACGAATTGACACACCCTTGCACATCTTGGCATGCCTTACGACTTGGCACATATTAGCATGTTTCACATGCCTTCGCACTATCTGACACATCTTAGCATTCCATAGCACACATTGAGACTCATTTCCTCACAACTAGCATTTACATTTTGTCATGACTTGGTAACCCAATGAATTCCTTGGCTATTGTAGTTCATTTGAAAATATTGGCTTGCTTAAAATGCAACAAATTGACTAATTGCACCTACTACAAGTAGATTGTGCCTTGTTTACCTAAGAACTACCTATAACTCATCTTATGCAACTCATGTCCAGTATAAACTTGACCCACTTAACTAGTTACCAAGACAAGGCTCACATGATCTAGCCATGGCCACAAAACAACTAAGCAACATAACTTACATAGGAAATATTTCACATGTATGTTCAATTCATATAAACAGTATAACATTAAATGAGAGTTTGCAAGAACCACAAGATGCACAAGTCACACAAGATAAAAGTTGACACAACTTGAGTGCCCCAAAACTTATACACAATAATGTACAATATGGAATTATCTAGAATATTTTTAAACATCAACATGTAGCCAAAGTGTGCCACATCTCATATGAAAGAATATCTAAAGGAAAAAAAATGTTGTGCCTAACACAAATTGATCTCCCTTTGTCTAAAACTACTATGTCAAGCCCCATATAATAGTCATAGGCTTTCCTCCTGTAAATCCTATTCTGAACTTCTCCTAACACACTTCATCCTTAGAAGACTTGAATTTGATGACAATCCCTATCACACACTCTGATTTGTTCCTTTCCATGCATTTTGACCTAGTTATCCCTTGATATGCCCCAAAACTCCCTAACACTCTTCAGCATGTATTGACATTCTCTGACATGTGTTAGCATGCCTTTTCATTCTTGATGTGCATGCCCTGAACCTCCCTAACTATCATTACCTCGCAACTACCCTTACTTAATTTCTAACTTGGGAACTCAACCAACCCCTACCCCTCGCTTGACTATAAGAGCTTGACCAAGTTACAGTTACTACAACTAGACTATGTGGTTGAATTGTGTAGCTTGGGAGGTACTCCCGAAGGCTAGTCAAATGGGTTTGCATGAGTTTGGTCACAAAAGGATCTGTGGGAAAATAAGCCAAGAAAATGGATTTTGGACCCAATATGGGGTTTAAAATATAAAAGAAAATTAAAAAGGAAAATTAATATTTCCTAAGGTCTAAGTGGATAAAACCCGTAAGTTCTAGATGGTTCCTAAGAGGTCTAGGAAAAACTATTTAGGAGGCCTTAGGATGAAGGAAAGAACATCAAGTGAGAAGAATCTTATTTGATCAAGGGGGCGAACAGAGATGTAGTCATAAAGTAGGTCGAGTAAGAGAGTCGAGTAAGGGTTGCTAAAGGGAGGCTGTGATCATCCTCCAAGAGAAAGATCATCATGTGAGGGTTTACAAGAATGCTTCATACCTTAATGGTTGGTTCAAGCTAGGAAGTAGGATGGCATATTGTTGGTTCTCTTATGGCAGATTGAGCTTAAGAGAGGTTGCTCATGAGAATCTGGGCATGTGATTTCAATGGTGTCTTTATGTGAAGGCCACATCAAATTCTAAAATGTTGAAATTTGTAACAATAAACAACGAAATTGAAAACCAGAAAGGAAAAAAAAAAATGCACCCACACTGGTGAGGAATTTTGATGCACCAGGACTGAGGAATGTGGGGCATCTAATTTATTTTTACGTTAAATAAATTGGAAAATAAATTATAATTTCATATCATAACAACTTGTGTCAGTTAACTAAGTCATGATGACTGATTTAGCTCAAGAATTTGAGTTAAGGGTCTAAGATGATGCATGTAGAGGGATTAACGTAATATTTTTGGGGTCCAATTGCAGTTGATGCATTAGTGGGGTGCAGGTGTGAATTAATTAACTCAACTAAATGAGTTAAAATCAGTTTAAATAGTTCTAACTAAGTGATGAGCTAGTGAGAGGTTGGCCAGTTAATTAAATTAGATTTAATTCACAACGAGTGATCAATCAAATAAATGATAATTCATTATTAATAGTTGCAGGCATGTCAGTTCTTAGGAAGACCCAGTTGAGATAGAGGTTAACATAAATATCAGTTGTATTTATACAAAATTTCCCATGTGAAATTATAAAGTAATTGGGATGCCATGATGGATTGTGCAATCAAGGAAGACTGATTTTCCTAATTAATAGGGAGCTAATTCCCTAGGAATTGCATGAGAAAGATAGGCTGAAGGAAGGTTGAGAATAGGCTAATTACCAGGCCGTGTTCACCTAGATCAGCGAGAGACAATTGGGTGCAAATTGTTGGAGAATCTCATGAGATATTAAGCATTATATTTTTTCATGATTCCTTGACTTAATAAAAAATAGAGATAGAACGGTTTTGAGCAGTTGCTTTCCCCAGATACATCTTGTGTTGTGTGATTGATAATTTATTTCTCTTACTTATATGTGATTGTGCGATCATGTTTTGTTTTCGAAAATTGTAGGAAGGATTCAGTATATTGTTTTAGTAAACTACAAGATCAGAATGAATCTCATTGGTTTGATTTTCTACATGGTATCAAAGCAGGAATTTTTTGGGCGGTAGGTTTGTAGAGAATATCTAGAAATTTGGTTAAAAAAAAATAGAATATTTGGATTCCTTGTAAAAACTATCCAAATGGAAAATTAATTCAGAGCTCATATGAGGGAGATATCGTCGATTTAAAATCACTTTTTTTTAGAAAATTTTGTAATCTTGGGACAATTACAATGTGTGCAAGTCAACAACCTATATGCACTTGAGGTACCGGATGCATGCAAAGCTTTGAGGAGCAATGCAGAGGTTAGAGACTTGGCTATTGAGAGGGAGTACGAGTTACCTCTCAACGTACAACATAAAGTAGTCTCGAATGTTGTTGAGAAAACACAATTGGAGAAGTAGAGAGGAGATCAAGTGGAGCGTTGACTCAACTAGAGATGTCCATGAGGGGGAAATTTCGAGCCAGATGCGTAGAGGGAGCACATGCAACCATACCTCCAGGAGAATGGTGGGGTGATGTGTAGAAATAATTCCAAGATAAGAAATTTGGGCAGGGTCCATTGAGATGGTGTGTCTCATGGATCGAATATAGCTATGAGGAGCCGATAGTCAACAGTAGCAGGAAGGATCAGTTAGATTGATGCAATCAGATGTCATGAAGAAAAAAATCAGAGTGAAAAATGTTAGATACTGGAGCAAAGATCAACGTTGGCAACAATGCAAAGGGCATGGAAACAAATGTCAGCAGGAGTGCAAAGAGTCCAGTAGATAAGTGCAACAGCTAGTAGCAGTTATAATACTTTGATGATAAATGCATTATATTGATTCAGTTGTTCAGAGGATATTCAATTTCAGGATTTGGAGGTGAAAATAACACTAGAGGAGTGTTTCATGAAAAATTCCAAAGGTACCAGAACATGAAAGATTGAATTCCTTTCTTGTTGAGAGGGAGTGTTGAAATTTTCAATAAGAAACATTGAAATTGGAAAATATAAAGGAGAAAAAGAAATGCACACACACTGGTGAGGAATTTTGATGTACCAGGAGAGAGAAATTTGAGGCGTCTAATTTATTTTCCTTTAAATAAATTGGAAAATAAATTGTAATTTCATCTCATAACAACTTGGGTCAGCTAACTAAGTTATGATGACTGAGTTAGCTCAATAAATTTGAGTTGAGGTGATCGAGGGTGATATTGGTGGTCACCCTCCTATTCCACTTGGGCCCTCGCCATTGTCTCTCTTCATTTTTTCAGATTCCTCAATTATAGCAAAATTTACTTTTTTTGTCATTTTTTCAGGTCCTAAACTTCCAGAGCCGTTTCGAGGCCCCAAACGACATTTTTTCGGGCATGAAAGGAAAGTGAAAAGGGCACGGATGTAGATGTCAGTAGACCGGTGTAGTAGTTAGTAGAAGTCATAAGGATTAGATGAAAAATTCATTATATTGATTCTGTTGTTCCGAGGCTATTCAGTTTCAAGATTTTTAGGTGCAAACAGCACTATCGAAGTGTTGCATGTAGAATTCCAAAGTTACTAGATCATGATAGATTGAATTACTTTCATGTTGAGAGGGAGTGTTGAAATTTTCAACAAGAAACAGTGAAATTGGCAGCTAGAAAGGAAAAAAAAATCACCCACACTGGTGAGGAATTTTGATGTACCAAGAGTGAGGAATTTGAGGTGTCTTATTTATTTTTCCCTTAAATAAATTGGACAATAAATTGTAATTTCATCTCATAACAACTTGGTTCAGTTAACTAACTAATGATGACTAAGTTAGCTCAATAAATTTGAGTTGCGGTGATCGAGGTGGATATTGGTGGCCACCCACCTATTCGACTTGGGCCCTTGCCATTGTGTCTCTTCAATTTTTCAGTTTCTTTAATTATAGCAAAATTTACTATTTTTGTTAGTTTTGGAGGTCTTAAAATTCGAGACCATTTTGAGGCCTCAAACGATGTTTTTGGCATGAAAGGTTTAGGTGATTACATATAAATTGTTTAGCACAATTGTAGTCCTCATAGAGATCTTTCTAACGGTATCATGTGAGTCAAATAGATATCATCTGCAAGTGCGTTCAGGGGAAGTTAGCTTCCCAACTACCCCCAACGAGGCCCATATGCTCTTGGTGTTACATCTTTTCTCCGGCTCAGGGTTTTCTCTTATTTTTCCAATAACAAAAAGGCCCTTGAGCCTTATTGTAACACAATTCAGGCATGTAGGTTGCCACATCTCTTCTTAGAGATAAGCTACCATCGCTTGAGCTAGTTTGTTTTCCGTTTTGTTTGTAAGCATTTTTTAGTATTTGATATTATTGAAATGGAGTGTTATTCCTACTGCATCTCTGTGTTTATGTTTATTTCTGTATTTTATTTCATTCCTACATATGTACAGATCATGAGGGTCTAATATGAGGCATGTAGAGGGATTCTAATAATTTGGGGGTCCACTTGCATTTGATGCATTAGTGAGGTGTAGGTGTGAATTAGTTAACTCAATTAATTGAGTTAAAATCAGTTTAACTAGTTCTAACTGACTGATGAGCTAGTGGGAGGTCCACTAAATTAAATTAGATTTATTTGATAATGAGTGATCAATAAGATAACTCATAATTCACTATTAATAGTTGCATGCATGTCAATTCCGAGGAAGACCCAGTCAAGACAGGGGTTAAAGGGAACATAACTATAAATTGTACTTATACAAAATTGCCCATGTGCAATTATAAATTCATTGGGATGCCATGATGGATTGCACAATCAAGGAAGGATTATTTTAATAATTAATAGGGAGATAATTCCCTAGGAATTGCGTGAGCAAGGTGGGCAGAAGGAAGGTTGAAAATTGGCTAAGTGCTAGACTGATTTTGCCTATATTAGTAGGAGACAATTGGTAGAGTGTTGTAGAATCTCATGAGAGATTAAGAATTGTATTATTCCATGATTCGTTGAGTTAATACAAAATAGAGATAGAGGGGTTTTGAGCAGTTGATTTCCCTATATACATCTTGTGTTGTGCAATTGATAATTTCTTTCTCTTACTTATATATGATTGTGTGATTGTTTTTTTTTTTCGAAAATTGTAAGAAGGATTCAATATCTTTTTTCAGTACATTACAAGATCAAATTGAATCCCATTGGTTAGATTTTATACATGAATTAGAAGAGAGGGTTGATACGATCTTGTCTTGTGGTGGTTAGTAGGCCGCAAGGTTTGTGATAAAGATAAACATAAATGGAGGAGGATTTGCATTGTAATTTAGAGCTAGAACAAAAGTAGACGGAGGAATAATATTGACTGAGGTAACCCTAGTTCGAGGGTCAACATTGAGATCTAAAGTTCACGTCAAGATTTAGTCAAAGAAATGCCCAGAATCTATGGATCCATATGAGCTAGGTCGAGTCTATTATGAAGGCAAGAGTCTAGAAGTACATAAGTATACTGCCCTATTTAGGGAAATTTTCTAGCATGTTTATTTCATAAGGTACGCCATTAAGACTGTGACAAATTTTTGTAGAAGTAGAGCGGCTATGACCCTTAGAGCGAGGTTTATTTATGCAATATAGACTGCAGATCTGGAAGATGGTTTGCAGATTCAATATGTGTGGAGATAGAGGATCCAAAGGAGGGTGGAACCTGAGTAGAAGATTGAGCATGTAGAAGAAATGTGCCATATGAAGAATAGGTTGACATGCAGAGGAGTTGATTTTGGTGGAATATCCATAGAGTTTTCGATGGAGATCTGAAGCAACCTATAAAAAATTAGTTAATGGAATGTTAGTGGTTGATTTGTGACCCTAGTTTAGTCCTCTACATATTGTTAGAAGGATGATAAGAGAAGTAGTTCATATTTGTTCATAGATTGGACAACAAAGATGAAATTGTTGATACACAAGAACAATGATTTTGAGAGGACTCAAACAATTGTTAGGTGGAATATTTGAAGAGCCATTGTTAGGTGGAAGATTTGAAGAGCCCTATATCAAGACAATATTGTGGGCCCTAGAACATTAAAAAGAATTGACTGTGGTTGGGTAGATTGATGGTAGTCCAAGTACAGTTGGAGGGTTGTTAGGTGACTGTCAAAGAAGATCCCTAACTCTTGAACTTGTGAATAACAACAAGATTGGTAGAAGGGTAGGTGTATAGGGCCAAAGGATGTGCATAATTTGAAGGACTAAAGTAGCAGTCAAGCGGGACAACCAACTAGCCCTAGTTCACTATATTGTAGAGGATTAACTCAGTGAGAAGAAGAGAAACCTCCATAGACCTAGAATTCTTATCATGGAGTCGTAGTATGGAAAAATTGCGCATACCAAAGAGTTGTTCACAAATGGAGTTGTGAACAACAACTTGTTACCACTCAAAGTAGCAGTGGACCTAAAAGGGATTCCTAATAGGGAAACTACTAGAACAAGGGCAATGGTGGAGGCTTAGCCCATTGTCACCACAGCTAAGGCTCCTTGATCTTCACACATTTTCATCAATGGGAGGAGTCCCAATAGTTTAGGAAGTCAATTTTAGAGTATATGTAAATGAATAGGTGGGAATTGACCCTACAAACCCTTTCCCTAATATAGAATAAAGAGTAGGATTTTCTTTCCTTTTAAGTAAGGGAATTGATCTTCTATGGAGAGAGGAGGGGGATTTAAGGGTTCAGGGAGAAGAATAAGACTTATGAAGGAATTTTTCAATCCCTAAAATCCTTTGGGGACTTGGATTCCCAAATGGTCCTTGATGAAATGCCTGTGACACCAAATGGGACCAGACGGGGCCAAGTGGACCCAGCCCAGGTTCGGGGATGGAAGTTAGCTACCAATGATGTTCATATCCTAGAAAATGTGAGGGGAAAGGATAAAGCGAGAGTTTTTACTTCGATGGGTCAAATTGATCCTACTAGGTTCTAGCCTTGGGAACACCTAGGCAAAACTTGATCCTAGAGTTAGGACTTGAGGTGTCTAGAGATTACACCGTCAGAATTGGCCCAAATTCTGAGGAGAGTGAGGGTACCCACCAATGCAGTTTCCTCTAGGATATCGAAGTTTTCCTCTGGCTATATTCTTTGGAAATTGATGCCCTAGGTGACCTAATGGGGCTAGACCTAGGGAAAAATTGTAATTGTTAAAAAGTGGGGGAAATCATCACCCTTTTTGAGGTACTAGTGCCTAATTCACTTGGGGATATGGAGTTAGGGATGATAATGAACAAGAATTCGGTTTCTTGATCAAGGAGGCCAAGAAAGTCAACGACGTCCAATGTTAAAGGAAAACAAAAAGTGAGCTTCAAGAATTTAGAATTCATACAAATGGTGCAATATTATTGAGATAAAATGATCTGTAAGACATTTCATTTGTCTAATAATGGACCATATATTAAACAAGCTAAATATATAGACACATAATTCAACATTTCCATCATGCAAAAACTAGCCCTAGTTATAGCGAAATTCAATAGTATGTAGCAACAAGAAGAACAACATTAAATTTTCACTCACAATGTTAGAGAGTATATCCAACCAAATTCACATTTGCAAAACAAAGCTCCAAGATAAAAACATCCCAAATCCATACATCAAAATGTATCCATCATCCAAAATATTCCACCAAGGAAAAATGCGAAGTTCTCTAAAGGTAGAGAGATCCCAGGTCAATTCATGATACACATGAATCCAGATAAATCCAATTTATACATTGATTATGATTTGATTTAATTAGCTTATGGGCCTACATTATCCCCTAAACATAAAATAATATGCAAGTAACCCTAAATTATGGTGACAATCCCACTAAACTATCTCATACATGGAATAATAAGCCTCATAAGAGGTCAACTAATGTCCTAGGGCTTTCTAGGAGGCATGTTGGGGTCCATGAGTGCCATAATTATGCATGCGACCCATCAAAAGTGTTGGACAAGGGGATGGCCCCTTGTTCTCCAAACATTAAACATGTGGTGCTCTCATTAATCCCGTGGACTGAAAGGGTTATGTGTGGCCACCATCAACAAGTAGGTCGAGTGTTGTATTGTTCAAGATAGATTAGTTGTCAAAGGATTAACACCAAGCCCTAGTTTTATTCCTTGTATTAGTGTGATTATAAAGGGTCACGATCCATGGTACAAGAGCTCTAGCCTGTTGTATTGTAGTTTGTAATATAATGAAGAAGGGTTTGAAAAAGATAAAATTGTCATGTGCGCTAGTTGATTCCTTGATTTTTGTAGATTTCATTGTGTATTAAAGTAGATGTGGTGTGGAACTTGAGTGCGTTTTCATCAAACATTCTAAGACAAAACCCAGATTCTCATGTGTCGCGGAAATTGAACATATTCCTTGTTCACCTAAGAACTACCTATAACTCATCTTATGCTACTCATGTCCAAACTCAACTCATCCAACTTAACAATTTACCAAGACAAGGCTCACATCCAACCGTGGCAATAAAACAACTAAGCAACACATTTTACATCTTAACATGCCATATCACCTAGCACGTATTAGAATGTATTGGTATTATGTGGAACGTGTTAGCATCCCCTACATTCCTTGGAATTCTTTGGTACTCCATAGCACACACGAACACTCCCTGACATGCCCTATAACTCTAGCATGCCTTGGAATTTCCTAGCATATAACCTTTCTATTCCCTCCTTAACACACCTAAAACTCACTAAAACTCCCTATCACACACTCTTATTCATTCATTTCCATGCATTTTGAACTAGTTCTCCCTTGTGTTTCCATGGCACTTCCTACCATGCATTGGCGCACCCTGGCACTTGGCACATCCTATCATGTTTCCCTAACACTCTAGCATTCCTTGGCACTACCTAGCATACCTTTCCACTCCCTCCTTAGCACACCTATAACTCGTTGATACTCCTTGTCACACACACTTTTTCATTCATTTCCATGCATTTGATACTAGTGCTCCATTGATTTTCCTTGGCACTCCCAAACACTCTGGTTTGTCATGCATTGGCACACCCTCGCGCCTCACACATCTTGGCATGTTTCCCTTGCCTCTAGCATGATTTAACACTACCTAGCATACCTTGACGTTAGTCCCTCCTTACCACACCCGAAACTCACTGAAAATTCCTGTCACAAAATTTTATTTATTCATTTTTAAATATAGTTTTATCTAGTATGTTATGATGAACTATATAGTGGAATATCCATGATAGTTTATGAATCACCCCAACATCTATCCTTTATGAAAGACATATGATGATATTTCTTCACAATTATTTATCTCTAGGTGTCCCAAGATAGTGCAGGTCATCACCACCACCCTTGCAAAATTGAACATGATAGGCTCATGGTCTTACCTAAGCTCGGAAGAAAATTTCAAAACTTGGTTACACAACATGATGAAAGATTATTATAAAGGTTTCCCATGCATTCAAATCTCCAATATCTAGTGGGATTGGAACAACAACACATTTTTTTCACGAGAAATATCCATGATAGTTTACAAATCACCCCATGTTACACGTTATTTTGTCACCATGACATTTGATTGTTCATATGGGTCTATCACCACCTATAGCATGTTCCCTTAGAATTAAAAAACCCTAATGTTCCTGTATCAAGCCTTGGAATTGGAAAAAAGCTTTATAAAACCAGTAAAAGTCTATCTCTGCACTTTTTGTAGCCATTTCCTGTGGGTCGACAGATAATTTTTCTATAAACCGTGAAAATCCCCGCATTTTTTTCCACTATTACCTGCGGACCCCCGTAAAAATTCAAATAAAATAAAAATTAAATTCTAGAAGCCTATCTAATCTAATGTTCTTCCAACTGGAAGCTTCTAGAGGTGCAATCAGTTTGAGCTTTATCCCTCCACTCTTGGAGCTTATCCCTTGATTCATGGAGCTCAAATCCCTTAATGAGAGTAATCCATCCCCCTCTTCATAGAACTGAAACTACGTCCATTTCCCTATAAATTGAGCTCAAGTTTCAGTCTCAAGGGTAGATTGTAGATGATGAAATTGTAAAGGTATTGCTGAAGAGAATTCCCCAGAGTGCATACTTTCTGCACTAGTAAATTGTTGTTATGAGAATGATCACACCCTTGTGTCCATAACTCTATTATGGTATTCAGAGAGGAAGGCATGTCAAACTAAAGGAGGAACGATTCTTCAGGACCCCAGGAGAAATATGTACGACATCAAGGCATCAGGTTCTAAGATTATTCTTTTTATTCAAGATAATACATATGGATCTCTTTTTCTCATTGTGTTGTTCCTATGCTTATTGAATAACATCAATACTTAGACTCCTTGATCACTAAGTTGTATTAGCTCTTCTTAATTATTATATGTTGCAGATGCTTTCATGCTCTTGTCTTGTCTTTAATTCTAGGTTCTACTTATTAAAGAAGCCACTTTGGAGTGACAAGATAAAATACTACATCGAACGTTTGGATTTAAAGGTAGGGGCATGTCCTCTTTACTTTCTTATAATAATTATAAAATATAATTAGTCTAAAGAAAAATGTTTTCAAATGGATGTTTTTTTCTAGCTATTCATTGAATACTAGGGAGATCACTCTTGTCTGCAAGAAGGATTAATCCGCATAACAAAATGGCAACTCCAGTGGGGAATATAACTTAGTTTTATTTATTTATTTTTAGTTTGAATTTTAGAGCTTTCTGCTTTTGAATTATTTGAGATTGGGTTGGGTAGATAAATTTTAATAATCCTTAAAATATAAAAGTTGATTATTTCTTTTTTTCTGGATTTTTCCTTGCCTCCACGGTTTTCAGCAGAAAACAGTGTGGCAACCTCTACAGGTTTTAATTTAAAACAGTGCGGCACAACTTTCTTTTCCATTAGAAACTGTAGACCTATTGGGCCTTGAAATTGTCATTTACTTCCATTACATTTTCACTTATATTTCTATATTATCACCTTCACCAA